>JANRMT010062796.1:21401412-21426503 GCA_026402145.1 Polypterus bichir lapradei
TATATATATATATATATATATATATATATATATATATATATATAAATTGTGGTAGGTTTAGTCCTGACACAAACAGGCAGACACAGAATGTCCCATAATCACACACGTTTATTTATAAAGACCAGCACACAACACAGTGCCCATGCACCAAACACCCTTGTTCAATTTTGATCTCTCCCTTCAGGACAGCAAAGGGTGGCTATTTTGAAGAAACTAGAATATAAAACATGTTTTCAGTTATTTCACCTTTTTTTGTTAAGTATATAACTCCACATGTGTTCATTCATAGTTTTGATGCCTTCAGTCATGAAAATAAAGAAAACACATTGAATGAGGAGGTGTGTCCAAACTTTTGGCCTGTACTACTGTGTATATATATATATATATACACTAGCCAAAGTACCCTGCATTGGAAAGAAAACAAAGGTTTACACTACCGGTCAAACATTTTAGAACACCTCAGTTTTTATGGAAATTCACACAGTTTAATGTCTAACTGTTTCATGAAATCAAGTCATTGAACAAATAAACAATGGCAAATAGAAAAATAAATTAAGTTATTGTTTAGGGTACAAAATTTTATCCATATATTTGATTCATCAAAGTAGCCACCTTTTGCTGATATAACAGCCAAACTGTGGTAACCCTTTTGATTCAGATTGCTAGTCACCCTGTACAAGACACCAAATCTGCCTCCAGAAAAAGAACAACAGACCATCATACTTCCTCCTCCATGTTGGACAGTAGGTGTCACAACATCCGTTGACCAACTTGATGGCATGCAAACACCCTGTGAGCTGAACCAAAGATTTCAAATTTTGATTCATCGGTCCATAAGACTTTCTGTCAGTCTGCAGTAGTCCACAGTTGGTATTTCAAGGCCCTGCTTTGTCCTTTAAGGAATGGCTTCCTTACTGCCACTCGCCCTGTCAAACCTGCAGCACAAAGTCTCCTCTTCACAGTAGAAACTGAGAAGTGCTTTTTTCAGCCACTGTTAAGCTGTTCTTGAAGCTGTTGTGCTGTGAGGCACCTACCACACAAGCAGGCGACCCTCAGAAACTTATCTTCTGATTGAATTTGTGGCTTTGGATTTACCAGATCTCTTCCTATCAGAGTTTCTTCCAGTTTCCAATTGCCTTTGGATTGTGTAGGACACCGTACTCACTGACACTTTGAATTTTTTTTGTAATTTCACTAAATGAAAGGCCTACACTTCCTCGTAATAATGATCTGTCTCATTTAATTTGTTAATTGCCATTTTCTTGTCATTATAACTGGAATATTGTCCACGTGGTACTTCATAGGGTATAGTAACATTGTCTATTCCAAGTCTGGTTTAAGACAGGCGGAGGGCTTTTAAATAATCAATAGAAACAGGGAAACCTGTGCAAATTGTTTGCTTCAACTTTCAGGGCTTACTTTACTTTAATTGCTGCAGAACATCTGTAGGTTGTAACCTATTTGTTGTTCTCTGAAGAAGGCCCATTTGTAATATTCTGACATTTTGCTAACCTAAACTTTAAATTTAAACCTCTAGCAGTTTACTCCTTACCTTTGCATCATTTTAGGTCATTCATTGCATTTCAACTGGTTAAATGTGATGATAAACTGGAAAAACTCAGGTGTTCTAAAACTTTTGACCAGTAGTGTATATATGTAAATAAATACAGTGTATAAAAAAGGAAACAGTCTATTTGGTTCAATTAGCTAGTAAATGAAGTGATTTAAATAACAGATTGCAGATGAGGAAAGCCCCCCTGGGTTCAATGGCCGATCTGCCCTACTTCTTGAGTATAGTCTTTGACGTTGTGGTTCTCCACCTGGTGATTTATGGTATATTTTCATACTAACAGTCCAACCTGAGCCAAAACCTCTGTTTAGTTTGCAAAGATTTAGAATCAGTACAGCCTGCTCTGGACTGTTGTTGTCGGCTAATTGACCAGAATGCTGTTTCAAGAAATTTTATTATCATTCCAGTCTTAGCTGCATCTGATTTGAGTTACTGAAGCTTATAATGAATTATTATGTGTATGGGTGAGCTCCAGACTGCTTTATAGGGTTTGTATGGATTGTGCTCATATCTTAGGTTACAGAGAGAAATGTACATGCTTTGTATTATACTTCGCAACAGCATTCTAAATGTTATGAAAAGGTTGCTAAGTAAAAATGTTACCGTCTGTAATTTGCAGAACAATATAAGAAAAGCAAACAAAAATAAGTGATCAATCTCTGTCTTAAAAAATTGGCATCCTAACTTAAGAATGATCTACATTAATTTGAAGACTATATCAAAGTCTCTTTGTGTTATATTGGCTGTTTGGGGGTGTTGTCCTCATGCTGAATGTTTATATTGATACTTTGTTTTTATGAGTTTCACCAAATTCCTTTTATATGATGTTGTTTTGGCTATAAAAAAATCCCAATAAAGTAAAGTGAACCTCAATTTTAACTGCATCCATAAAATTTGCCTGTGGGCTTCAGATGCATCTTTTTGTAAAAGCATTTTTCTGCCAAGATCCTCATAATCCAATTTGAAGCTGGAAAGCTAATTAACTAAACAGAAAATCATCAGGTAATCAGACAACAAATTAAAATGTCGACTATGTGCACTCATGAACTGGTGCTTCAAGTGATGACATCCCAGCATGAGTTATTGTAGCCTACACTTGAGCTCGACCAAAGAGAACACAGGAGCAAATCTCTGGCACATTTTTTTGATGAGAGTAAGTCCTGAATGTGCACACTCTTCTTGCAGATAACACAAATAAATTAACTCATGAAATTATTACCTACTTACAAATAGAGTTGTACAGTGAGGTGGCATCAATATGTGATCAGCTTTGACTCACACTAGGGGTTATTACTGTAAACATTCAACAAATCTGTGCACCCACCCTCTTTGCCATTCTTCTTGAACTGCTTTTCTTGTTTTCTTTCATAACTGAGGATTAATCCACTTATACTGCATTTCAACCATTTACTAAATCCAAAAAAAACAGTGAACATGATGGTTTGGAGGATCTGGTTCTCCCATAGGAAGACAAGTAAGAGAGATACACTATCATCCTTCTCAAAATTATTTACTAGTAAAAAAGAAAATGGCCCTTTAAATAATTCTGCTAGTTCACTTTGTTTGTATCTTCATCATCCTCCTAGTATCATACTCATCCTCATTCTCTGTAAACATTTTAATGCCTAGGCAGAGTCAAAGAAGCAGAGCAGAGAACCTCCACGGACTTCACCTCATTGCCAAAACAGGACTGATCATTCCTTGTCTAGCTGTGGTTCCTTAAGGGTAGAAAGGCTGCTCTCTTGGTGTTAAGCTGTGTAGAAGTAAAGGAGTGAAAATAAAAGACAATCCCAGTCAGCAAGCACCCACCATTAGATATTCCTGGGGTTGAATATGTGGGGCACAGTGTGGAAAGTAAGACAGGTAAGAGGTTACAGGTAACATGTATGAGGTGTGATCAAAAAGTACAGTGAATGTTGATGCACAGCACCATTCAAGAGCACCACAAAACAACTCAATGCAGGTTCTGACATGTCCATCCTAGAGCCTAGTTTGTGACAAGTTTCAAATTGTTTGATACTGTCAGTCGTTTGTGAGCCACTGTTCAGCTCACGTGTGCTTTTCAAGTTTGTATTTAATAATGGATATCGAGCAACGCATTAACATAGAATTTTGTTTCAAATTGCAAAAAGCTCAGGAAACCCATCAGATGTTAAAATCGGTTTATGGTGACACTGTTTTATGTTTTCATTCTTCATCATGACAATGCTCCTTGTCACACATCCCTTCTAGTACAACAATTTCTGTTGAATATAAACATTACGCTGTGTCCGTATCCACCTTATTCGCCGGATCTGGCACAGTGTGACTTTTGGCTGTTCCCTAAATTGAAAATGACCATGAAAGGCAAACGATTTCAATCCATTGGGGACATCCAGGTAGCCACAACAGCCCAACTAAAGACACTCTTGAAGGAAAACTTCCAGAACTCCTTCGCAAAATGGCACTAGCATTGGGATAAGTGCATTTGAAGTGAAGGAGAGTATTTTGAGGGTGATTAGTAGTTGTGAATCTTTTACTGCAGTAAACGTTTCTTTTTTAAAACATTCGTCATATTTTTTGATCACACCTCATATATAACTGGTTTGATATTTCTTCCATCCTCTATTAAGAAAAGAATCTAGGAAGTTAGTCGGTACCTTCCATCTTAGGTACACCTCACAGGTGATCTAAATAAAACAATTGTTTGGAGTGCCAGAGCAAACAGCTTTATGTATCACTAATTTTATAAGAAATTAAAATATAACATTCATGAAACCAGGAGTACACATCTCCTGAATAAATACAGTTGAAGATATTATTCAAAACAAGTGAGTAATACATAAGGGAATTGCTTTATTCTTTTCCTAGGGAAGAGTGATATAAAATTCAAGATGTCTTTCACTTCTTTTTAGTCTTTTACACTATGTCCTATTATACACTTTAGGGTCATTAAATACTTGGTGCCACTGCCTACCTGCAAAGTTGTTCTGCCTGCCTAAGGTAAAGTCATCTCTGATGGAGGATCATAGGAATCGTCGAGTAGAGGGGTTCTTTCATCGGATTGGCTTACCCAGAGCTGACACAGCTTGGAATGGCCAAAAGGGGGAGGCAGCTTGATTCTCCAGGACTCTAAACAAATCCAAATCATATTAAGGGATATCATCTACTGTTAAATTCTGCTTCGTACTTGTAATATTTTTATTTTTATACTGTATTTAGGATTACTTCTTTTCTGTTCTGTGTATTGTATTGTATTGACCTCCTTCTTTTTGACATCCACTGCACGCACAACCTACCTGGAAAGGAGTCTCTCTTTGAATTGCCTATCCAAAGATTTCTTCCATTTTTTTCCCTACAAGGGTTTTTTTTAGGAGTTTTTCCTTGGCTTTCTAGAGAGTCAAGGCTGGGGGGCTGTCAAAAGGCAGGGCCTGTTAAAGCCCATTCCGGCGCTTCTTGTGTGATTTTGGGCTATACAAAAATAAATTATTATATATCTACAATAACAACAACATTTATTTCTATAGCACATTGTTATACAAATAATGTAGCTCAAAGTGCTTTACAGGATGAAGAAAGAGAAAAAAAGACAAAATATATAAGAAATAAAATTAGGCAATACTAATTAACATAGAATAAAAGTAAAGTTCGATGGCCAGGGAGGACAGAACACACTTCTAAAACACTTCTTCTCACCAAAATTAATTTCACTATCACAAAAGATTTATTCATAATCAGTACTGGATTCAGATAATTCTGCACTTTACAATGAAGGTTGCTTTCTTGATCTGCTCACTAGGTTGTATGTGACTGTTTCAATATAAAAGATGTCAAATAAAATTAGCTTATTGACTGAGTGAGTTTTAATAACATCCAGACCCGAATATTGAAAATCTGATACTTACTGGTTAAAGCAGAAGGAATTTAAAAAAAATTACACGAAGCACTGTATTTACCACCAGTTTTTATAGTTACATACTAGAGATAAACCAGTACAGTTTGTAGATAAAGTACAAAGAGAAGACAACAAATCCTAAAGATGGATAATAACTGGGATGTAGTGACATTAACTGATAGTACAAAAGCCAGAACATATGGAGCACTGCTGATGGATTTTAAACACCTCCAGAAATATTTCTCAGAAGACTACAGAATGTTTGTTTTACTTTAGGTGAGGACGTGCCAAGTAATTTTCTTTCAGAATGTACAGTAAATGCTACTAAAGTGACTCCACTCCTCGAATAAGAATAACAATTAAATGTATTCCACAAAGCGTATAGGGATCATTTGCCGTTCCCATAATTATTCAAATGTAAATCCTCCCTCTTTTTTCAATTCCGCTTGAAAAATCAACAATGTCACAACTTTAGCATGCAATCTGTTTTTAAGCTGGCTGTTGAGAAACTCTAAAATCATAAATATTCATCCTGTTACTTAACTTCTTTTACACAAATAATATAGATATAGTTAAGTTTCACATTTTGTACATTCATCCATTATGAGAAGACTGTAGCAGTAGGAAAATTTTTTAAAGTATGGCTAATGTGGGTGATAGGGGGCAATCTTGAGCCATACCCAAATGCACAATGAATGCCAAAAAGGCTATTTTATTCAAAATAAAGAAAACATGACAGTGTAATTACTTAAGGAATGTCAAAAATACAAACTAGAAGAAAGCAATAGTTGGAATACCTCTCTGGTCCTATCTAAGCAAAAGGTTTAACCTCTGTTTGTGTAGCGTGATGACAGGCCCACTTCCCACAAAAGTAAAGCATATCGCTCCCTGCTCACCTCCTGTACCTTCCTCTCCACTCTCAGACTAATCTATCTCCTGCCAGCTGAGTCCTTGTCCTGTTCCCTTCCTGACTCCAAGATCATCTGTTGACTTTCTGAAAGGGTCAGCTTCAAAACTCTGTCCTGCAGATACTTTTGGGTATGTACAGACATACATTTTCAAACCAATCCTATCCTCTAGAACACCTCGGACAGCCTAAACTAGCTCAGAGTGTGCTGCAGTGTTGAGCCCTACTATTACTTAAAATGCAAGCCAATACCAGACTGCTTATAATTGGTACCCTTCCTGTACACAAAATACAGGTAGTCCCCGGGTTACGTAAGAGATAGGGACTGTAGGTTTGTACTTAAGTTGAAATTGTATGTAAGTCGGAACAGGTACATAAATTTAATAAATACTGTTGTTGACCGACTGTAACCAAGTGCTCTGCCAATGAATGAGTTTCACCTCTCTCTGATATTTTTATTATTTTTACTTTATTTTCAATGGTGATGGTTTTTCTCTTCTTTACTGTATCACCAGCACTTGCATCAGATTTGTGTTTCAGAGACATTCTTGAAGGGTGAAGACAAAAGATTAAGATGAGCTCTTCTGCACAGCACTGTACACGCTATCACAGCAGGAAAGCACCAGTCATCAACACGTCTGATGTACTGACAAGAGACAACTTCCTGCTATGTATGTAACAGTACAAGCAGGCTTGCTATTAAGAATGAATGGGGGCATCGACGGGCGGTTCATCACCAGCCCACCTCACAGTCACCTCCACCACAGTATGCTGCCTGCAGTGTCCGCCCACCGAGAACGAACACGGTGCAGCCAAAGGCGGGTAGTGAATCGCCCCCATTCAATAGGCAGCCAATTGATACACACTACAATGTTACCCCCGCCGCCCTGTTCACCCTCAATGGCCTCCGTTCAGCCATCAAATGGGTTACCACTTTCAGCATTACCAGCCGCCCACCGAGGCCGAACGGGGCAGCCATGTGTGGTGGGTGGGCAGTGAAACTGCTTGCCACCGGGAGCCGGCCGAGGGACACTACACTGCACGAGCAGCGAAATCGCCCGCCTCCAACCTCCATCCAGCCACCGCTTGCAGCATTACCAGCCGCCCACAGAGAAAAAACGGGGCAGCCGTGTGTGGTGGGTGGGCAATGAAAGTGCTTGCCACCTGGAGCTGCCCGAGGGACACTACACTGCGCGAGCAGCGAAATCGCCCCCCTTCAGCCTCCGTCCAGCCACCGCTTGCAGTGTCCCCAGGCCGAAAATGACGGAGCGGCAGTTACTGAGGCGCATGCGTAGCAGCTGCGGCCCGTTCGTAAATCGTAGGTCGGATGTCCATAACCTGGGGACTACCTATACATGTCTCTGTCTATATAAGACACTTCTAGGAAGTCATTTATAAAGTACATGGCTCCTATTGTTTTGACTGCATTTTTAACTACACCACCTACATGAGTTGACCCAGTAAGCTATATATATATAAATATAAATATGCCAGGTATGAATTTTAACAGCACAAAATAAAAATCAGTTTTTAGATACACTGAACTGGCCTTTTAAAATTTTTATGTAGCATAAAGATATGAGGAGAAAAAAAAAAAGTGTTGTAAAGCAAGTAGAGAGGAGGCTTTGCGAAAAAAAAGCCATCTGGATCAAAATTCTGTTTATTATTCTGTTTAGTACATAAAACATATTCCATTTTTTGCTCAGAGATTAAAAGGAAAGGGGTTCTATTTTCGTTTTATGTTAGATCTGAGTAATGTACTGCTATATGAAAGAAAATAAACTTCAGTTTTCTGAGTCACTCAAACTGGCTGCTTGCCACTGTCTACTTATAATAATAAATGTGGGAGAAGACTAATTAAGCATAATCATTATTTTAGAAATTAATTCAGAATTCATTGAAGTAACAAGAATTTTCAGAATTATTGTTAGGTTATTATAATTAAATCTTAAGCACAATTAGTTTATTATTAAGCAAAGAGTTACTGAGAGTGTCTTCTTTACAGATTATATAGCGAATTATGAGAGGTGCAATACAGAAATCCATTCATCTATGATACACAGTGTTAATTTAACCTGGTGAATTGGTTTTTATCACATTCATTAAAACTTACTACCAAGTAATTAATACTTAAAACCCTCTACTATGTGACCTTTTCCTCACAAAGAAGAAATCTTCTACATAAGCTGAAAAAGTGAAGCTTTATGCTATTTCTTAACTGCTTAAAAGACACAGGGCTTTTCTGCACTGTTGTATGGTTTTATTGTGTTCAGAGAGAATATTCATTCACATATCACCATTTTTGTAGTGTTAGAGGAATAAGATTTACATGCATGCAGTTTATGCCAGCAGTTACGTACATTAACAATGATGCCTATTGAGCCAGATTTATATAGTCAAGTCTTGTGTCAAAGACATATAATAGAATAATTTTTGAAATATTTGATATATCTTGCGCTATGTGTACCTTTCCTCAGTATCCTCACATGTGTAAACCTCTGTTGACTGACTCTCCCTCTCAGGGCTGTGGAGACGGTACACAAAACCTTCAACTCTGATTCTGCCTCCTTAATTTATAGTACCACCAACTCCGACTCCTACTCCTCAATTTCTGGTATCTGACTTTGGCTTTTCTATTTGTAATTAGACTAATATATTTACTGTGTTGACGGAAAGCATACAACATACAAGATACAAGGCTTTACCACTTCCAGCGTGAATCATCAGGCTACTTTTTTACACTCTAACCTTTTAAAGTCTGGATTTAAAGGCTGTTGTTTTGGGTTCAGAAATGACAGGTCTCCATACAGCAAGGAAATTTTGGGGCGCCATATGGGCATCTCTTTAATTGTCCTTGGACAATGAAAAAATAAACAAAAGAAAGGACACTATTTGGAGTATGTCCCGGATGGGGGAATTCAACAAAAGAAAGAGTTGTGGGATTGCAGTCGCTGCATGCAGATGCTCTGTCCACCAAGATGCTCTAGCCAGTAATGACGCCTCCTCCTGGGATGCCTGGGGTTTTATGGTGGCTGGACCAGAAGGGGTGGGGTCAAATGCTTTCACAAGGCAGCTTCTTGACACTGTGGGAGAAGAAGGAGATGACAATGTTAGCAGTAGCGCCCCCTCTCATATCGGATGCTTACTGCATACCTCGACTGAGCCTGCGAGGAGGTCCTCCAACACATATGTGTGACAATAGGGAAGAAGTTATGATGGAAAGATGTAAAATCACTAGTTGTTATATCCAGAAGGACTCCCTTGTGAATGCGATGAATATATTATGCTCATCTCCAACAAATTAGGTTCATGCCCTCCTCTGTAATTAACTTATATGCACATAAAAAGGGAACCATATCAGTTTAAGAATAACATGTTATTGATCAATTGTTCTTTTCTGTATTGGTATAGCCTTAACAGAAACACACTTGGATTGATGACAAGAGGAAGAAGAGATCATTGACGCTGGCTTATAAAGTTTCTTCAGAAAGAGTCATGTGTCTCCTATTATTATTCTTTCTTTAGTAGATACAGTACCAGTCAAAACATTTTTTGAACACCTCAGTTTTTTCAGTTTGTATAGAAAAGCACACAGTTTAAAGTCTTAATGTTTCATGAAATCAAAGCATAGAACAAATAAACAATTGCAAATAATTCCAAGGAATTATTAAGTGTATAAAATTTTATCCAAATTTTGGATTAATCAAAGTAGCCATGGTTTGCTGATATAACAGCCAAACTGTGGTAACCCTTTCGATTCTGAATGTCAGCCACTCAGTACTGCTTACCTTTTCACCATTCTAGGTCATTCATTGCATTTCAACTGATTAAATTTGAAGAGAAACTGGAAAAACTGAGGTGTTCTAAAACATTTGACCAGTAGTATATATATATATATATAGATTTGGGCAACAGCAATTGCTCAAAGGTGGCATGGTAGCTCCTCTGCTCTGTTTTCCTACCACATAATGCCAGCAGCTGCATGCTAATACTCTCATATCTGCGAGCTGACTCTCTGTTAGACAGTAAACCTATGGCTAAGAAACAAAGTTTGCCCTTTGAAATACCCCCCTCTTAAAAAGTATTTCAATAGGGAAAAAGTACACTCTTGTCAGCCCGCATGCAGGATCAGTGGCATGTTTTGCAGGTTTACTGCGTAACATGCTTCTTGCACAATGTTTGGGACATTTAAAAGATGAAGGCCCAACCAACTTAATTGCTCACTTTTCTGTCCTCTCTCCTCCAGACTATGTCTGCCCCAGTCACTGCTTCTGAACTGCTGAACCTGCTTGATGAAGAAGACTTTGTGCTCTTTTAATCTGAAGAGAGTAACTAGAGTGGGACATTTGCCAGTTGCAACCTGTGTGCTTGTGTATTGAAGATAATCACCTTTTGAATAAACTCTGTTGTCTGTCCCTGCCTGTTGAGCAATAAAAACATTATTCTTTGTAAACCGACTCCCTTTTTCCTGTCTCCTCGGCAACCCTAGTTCAACTATATAAATACATATATATTTATAAATAATATATATATATTATTATATATAAATAATATATATATTATTGTAGCGTGCGGACGGAATGCCTCTACGCTGGGAGGACCAGGGGAGCATGGCCGGAACGTTAGATAGCAATCCCTCTGGGTTGCAGCGGTGCCTTAGACTCGAACAGGGCTTCATGGGAGTTAGAGTTTGGTGCAGCCCTGTTGGGATCTGCCAGTGGGTGCTGCAGCAGGAGCTGCTGAGCCCTAATGGGCAGTTCTTCTGCCACTACTCGGAAGCCAGAGTTGGGAGGAGGAAGACAAAGCTTGACCAGAGAAGTGGAGAAGGAAAAGAGTGAAGGAAGACTTATTGTATTGTGCTGTGTTGGTGCTTTGCACTGTGCTGGGCTTATGGGAATGGGAAAGGCGTTGCCCACAAGGTAAAAAGAAAAAATAAAACGTGTGCCTTGAACTTGTGTCCCACACTTGTCTGTGATGGGTTCAGGTGGTAGTGCCAGCCTGGGTGGTCTACTATATATATATATATATATATAGTATATACATACCGTATTTACTCGTCTACCACATGCCCTCGTGTAAGACACGCACCCTAATTTTTACAAAGAAAATTGTGAAAAAAGTTTTGCCCTGTGTACAATGCGCATTGTGATTGTATAGGAAACGTTTAGAGAGAGAGAGAAAGAGCGCGAGCGAGCGAGAGAGAGAGCGCGAGCAAGCGAGCGAGAGACAGCGCGAGTGAGCGAGCGAGCAAGAGACAGTACGAGTGAGCGAGCAAGCAAGCGAGAGAGACAGCGCGAGCAAGCGAGAGAGAGAGCACAAGCAAGTGAGCGAGAGAGAGTGCGAGTGCGCGAGCAAGAGAGCGAGAGAGAGCAAGCCCAAGCAGAAGTAAACATTACATAATTACATTTCCTCATGTATGACGCGCAACTGATTTTCTAATGCTAATTTTCGGGAAAAAATATGCGCGTGGTACATGCATAAATACGGTAGATATATACAGTATCTATTATATGAAGAAATCTTGCATCGAGACGTGATCATCTTGGAGAGACACTTTGAAGTCCCGTGAGACTTCTTGCACATCACGCCCTACTTACAAACAATTTCTCAGAGAACTTAAACGTCCCACGAAACAAGGAAGTGAGACAAAAGGACAGCTGCTTTACAGGCTTTTAAATGATTGTCGCACAGTGCGACATGCAGATCACGCAGCTCGGTAGCAGCTAGCAGCAAGCCAGCAGCTGATCCGTCTTTAGCGTGCATTCAGTCCCCCCCCTTCATAATGCGAGTGGCAGAGATGCAAAGTGGCTATCATGAAGCGCACCCCCGGGGTTGGGGGTTGTGGGGTGGGGGAGGCCAAAATTGTTGTATCCAAATTCTATGGAAAATATGTGACTTTACAAGTTTATTGAATCTACTGTACATTGAAACATTACAATCTCTAAAATGGCAAAGCAAAATATTTTTTTACATAGAATGCCATAATAAGACCAAGAAAGATGTACTGAAGATAAAAACATGTTTCAATCGTAAAGTAAAAGTTAGACAACAGTAAGAGCATAAACAGTTTAAGAAACATATACCACACACAATATTATGAAGTTAGTGTTAAGCAGTATATGCTGTAAGTATTGCAATATACAGTATTTTCTTTTTAGCTTACAATGTATAAGACAAAATATCAATAAAATGTACATGGATTTCATCGCACATTATATGTGTTTCCGTGCACAGTGTATGCCTTTTTGGATACAATTTATGCAATGAATCAAGTCTAAAATGGCTCCTTCTTAAAGCTGGCAGCTCACCTTTCACAGCTCATCCTTTTTCACATTTCTTGTATGTGCTTAAGCCTTAAAGAAGATTTAAATCCCAAACCATAGCAGTAATGCAAAAAACACGAGGAGTAATGAACAAATGAATGCAGAGTAAAATTATCTCTCTATTATATTAAAAAAAAAATTCTTGGGGAGGGAGACTAGGAAGATGAGACGTGATCTTCTCGGAAGACAATTTGAAGTCCCGCGAAAGACACTTTAACTTGCTCCCAGCTCTTAAAACAACGACAAGTGACAAGCAAAACACATACAGTAGCTTGCCAGCAGTAGAAAGCCAGCAGATGATCCGACCACTTCGCCTTGCGTGCGTTCACCCACCCTAACCCAACCCACCGCCCCCCTATACCCACAATGCGAGTGGCAGAGAAACAAAGTGGCACAAGGACAACTGCTGTACAGGCTTTGAAATGATTGGGCAGTGCGACAAGCAGAACAGGCAGCTCCCCAGCATTATTATATTTTTGAGAATTCTCTGAGTCAGATTGGATTTAGTCTCTTTTTGAATGAAAGGTTTGCTATCAGAGAAGTACATCTTTTCATTGCATTTTGTTACATCTTTTATGGGTACAACTATAGTTGCTAGAACATGGGAGTCTGCTGCCAGGTTCACATACCTCAGAGGGTGCAATGTGTGATGCACTGAAAAAACTCTGACCAAGATTGTAGACAGTAATTTAAACAACTTTGAACCTGTATGTTTTTCATTTAGGCAGAGCTCATTCTAAAATGAAAGCGTGCAGTGGAGGAGTAATGTTTTTCCAAAGTCAACAAACCTTCTACACCAGTGATTCTAGTTTTTTTGTAGAACTCCTTCTTGTCATCCTACTGGTGTCCTTGATCAGAATGCCACCTGGTCACCCTCTTTGCTGTTTCTTAAATCTTAAATCATTCACTTCTCAGTTAGTTTGAACTTATAACTTCTTCAAGACCTCAGGCTGAGCTAGTCCCACACTGTATGAAGAACAGCTTTTAACTGACTCTGCTGCTCCTCGGCTGTTTCTTGCAGGACAGTTGAGCAGTGACAAAGTATGATGAGGGTGCTTTAGAATCGAGTCATGTCAGTGTTTAGTGATCTGGGCTGTTTCATTAGTAATATAATGCAGTATTTTGCTAAATGTCAGTTTCCCTTCCATGTAAAAGTATTTGTCCTTAAGTAGCAATATATTGATTTGTTCCTATACAGCGAGGCAGTGTGTACTTAAACTGTTTTGCTTATATATGATGGAAGGCTTTACTGAGCAATTCAATATCATGTGAATTATTGTTCAATAAAAAAAATCAGTTTCTCTCAGTTAATATTAGGAAAATGTTTCTTAATATAGGCCTTCAAAAGCGGTCAATTAGGCAATTAAAATCTTTAGACATTTTCACAGTAAGAAATTACCAAAAAAAGAGAGTAAATGTCCTATGTAATGAATAAAGTTTCCATGTCCACCCTCATGGATTCGACTGAACTGTAGAACCTCAAACATTAATCTGAGAATGCACCTTTCATTTTGGGTGAATGTTGAGGTATGGTTGTTCTTACTTTATGACATTTGTAATGGTTTGGTAATGCTTTGTAGGACTCTGCAATGGTATACATTCATTTAATAAAAAGTAGATTTGTAATGGGGTGTAATTGCAGTTGTCAACATTCTTCAAGATGGTACGGCTGATGGACATATAGATATGTGAATTACCGCATATATTCGCGTGTAAGTTGGGTCTTGAAACCCGAAAAATCAATCATAAAATCAGACCCTGACTTATATGCCCGTTCAAAAATACGACACTTTATTTTTTTTTTTACATCTTCTTGCTTCCTCCAATTTCTTTCGCTACTTCAATGACATTTAATTTAAAACCTGCTTCATATTTTCTTCTGATTAAATGCTCCATCATAGATAAGGGATGCTCTTACGATAAAGGTATATAAGGGTGTGAGATACAAATAACACAAATCAGTGCAAACACCGCTTCGGAATAGTTCTGGTATTACCGTATGGTCACAATACATAGAAGAAAAAAGACAGTGTGCTCCATGGTTACTCTCTCAGGTGGGCGTTAGCATATCATAATCTCTTGGACCAATAGCGCAAGTTTTCCGGAAATTATACAGTAAAATCAAGCCCTGATGTACCCGCATGAGAACTTAAACGCTAGTATATAAGGTAATAAATGTCCAGCCAGTTGTATTATACACTTTAGTATATGTGTAGCCCAGGTAGAAATTTGTTTAAATCACTAATTAATGTAAGAATGTAAATGTTGTGTTGTAAACTGTTAATTTTAGTGTAATAGTTTGTTTACGTAGTTATGTAGACTTTTATTTTGATAACCGTAAGTGGTCGAGAAAACGGAAGGGCTGTAGGAGAGAAGGGGGAAGAGAGAAGAAAAAAAGAGAGAGCGTGATGCCGAGGTGGTGTAGCAGAAAGTTTGAGAGATAAATTATCAACCAGATAATTTACCGGCATACGAACTGCTGAGATAGACGAAGAAGTTCGATTAGACATTCGCAGGGTCTATCTGGTGAGGAACGACTTGTTAATTCAACGAGGGGAGTAACGGAGCGAACTACCAGAGGCAGGAGTTAACTCAGCTCAACACGCTAATGGTGGATGTTTGCTTATTTGGATGACGGAGACATTTTTGGATTCACTAAACAGCGGTTACCTGCTCATAGACAGAGGCAGAGACGTCAGAAAGATTTGTTGGACTGATAACAACATTGCCAAGTAACGTACCTTTTTCATTTTATTTTGTTGCTCCTGGTGGAGTGAAAGGACCGATAAGTTTTTGGTTGCAACGCTCCCAAGCCACGAATCAGGCTTGCAACGTTTTGTTTCAAATAGAGTGACAAGACTGAATGTGTTTTATTTTAGTATTAATAGTGTAATATAGTTCCTGATTATTTTCAGTTTATTAATTGTGTTTGTTGACTTATAATTAAACGGGGAGTTCATTATTGTTTTATAACCCAGTTTCCTGGTGTTTATTATAAGTTTGTGTAATATAAACTATTGCGTTAGGAACAAAAGTTAACAGGTAATTTCTTTTACCATTATTTGTTATTATCTAACCAGTGTATTGATAGAATTAATTAATAATGTTTTGTTTAATGTAACCCGAGACGTAAAATATTAAAGTAAGTAGAATCCTAACAAATTAGACATTAGAGTAAAGAACTCAGGGCTCCTTTCTACACACAGTTGGAGTAGACGGGCTACATATGCTTTGTTAATATAAAATGTATTATTATAATAATTATTATTATTAATATGAAGAATGGAACCTACGGTGCTTATAAAAAAGATTTCCTTGGAAATTATATTTTATTGTTAAACAAAATTTAATTAATTTGACATTGATAATAGAAAAAGACTATGATGTCAAAGTGAAAACATCTCTGTAAAGCAATCTAAAATAGTTAAAAATATAAAACACAAAAGAACTGTTCACATAAATATTTGCCCCTTCAATATTACACACCTAAATCATCACTGGTGCAGTAAATTGGTTTTAGAAGTCCCATAATGAGTCCAATGGCGGTCCCTGTCTGTATCCAAGAAGTTTAAGTTGATAGTTGTATAAATGCACTTTATCTAGAAGGTCCAACTTGGTGGTGAGTTAGCATTGTGGCCTAACCTACACAATGAAGACAAAAGTACATTCCAAGAAGCTCTGTGCAAACACGGATTGAAAAGTACAAGTCATGGGATAGGGACAAGAAAATATCCAAGTCACTGAACATCCGTTGGAAATGGGAAGAGTATGGCACAGTAAATCTGCTAGAGCAAGCCATCCACAATAACTGAGTGACTGAGCAAGAAGAAGAGGGAGGGACACTACCAAGAGAGCTATGAGAGCTATGAAGGAGTTACAAGCTACAGGGGATGGAATTAGAGAGACCATGAATACAACAATTGTTGTTCTGGTGCTTCACCAGTTGCAGGTTTATATACATTTGACAAAAAGAAAGCCTCTTCTAAAAAACACACATGGTATTTTGGCTAGAGTTAGCCAGAAGGCTATAAGAAGGTTTAGTGTCCTGAAGAGAGCAAAATCAAGCTTTTAGGCCATCATACTAAACAGCAAGTTTGCACATTGAATTATGTTCCTTCTCCAAAGCACTCTCTCCCCACTATGCAGTATGCTGGTGGCAGTATTTTACTGTTGGGATGCGTCTCTGCAACAGACTCTGGAAGATTTGTGAGAGTAAACGGTAAAATTAATTTAGAAAAGTACTGGTGCATCCTGGAGGAACATCTGTTGCATTCTGCAAGAAAAGTACACGTCGGTAGAAGAAGTTTTGTTTTTCATCAATACAAAAACTCCAAGTATCAGAGTCAAACTCTCAATACAATTGAGAAATTTTGGGTGGACTTGACAAAGGCTGTTCATTCATGATCCCCAAGCAACCTGACAGATCATTAGTAGTTTTGGAAAGATGTACAAAGTTGATAGAGAGCTGTACACACTCAGATGCAATGCTATGATGGCCGCCAAAGTTGCATCTACTAAATACTGAATTGAAGGGGATGAATACTTATGTCCCCTCCTTGAACCGTCACCTTATTGTGGTGGAGGGGTTTGCATATCCCAATGATCCTAGGAGCTATGTTGTTCAGGGCTTTATGCCCCTGGTAGGGCCACCCAAGGCAAACTGGTCCTAGGTGAGGGATGAGACAAAGAGCGGTTTAACAAACCTCCAATGAAGAGCTAAAACTCTGGACAACGTTTTCCCTTGCCCGGACGCGGGTCACCGGGGCCTCCCTCTGGAGCCAGGCCTGGAGGTGGGGCTCAATGGCGAGCGCCTAGTGGCCGGGCCTGTACCCATGGGGCTCGGCTGGGTACAGCCCGAAGAGGTAACGTGGGTCCTCCTTCCCATGGGCTCACCACCTATGGAAGGGGCCAAGGAGGTTGGGTGCAGTGTGAGTTGGGTGGTGGCCGAAGGCGGGGACCTTGGCGGTCTGATCCTCGGCTACAGAAACTGGCTCTTGGGACATGGAATGTCACCTCTCTGAAAGGGAAGGAGCCTGAGCTAGTGCGCGAGGTCGAAAGGTTCCGGCTAGATATAGTCAGACTCACCTCGACGCACAGCTTGGACTCTGGAACCAATCTCCTTGAGAGGGGCTGGACTCTCTACCACTCTGGAGTTGCCCCCGGTGAGAGGCGCCGAGCAGGTGTGGGCATACTTATTGCCCCCCGACTTGGAGCCTGTGCATTGGGGTTTACCCCGGTGGACGAGAGGGTGGCCTCCCTCCGCCTTCGGGTGGGGGGAAGGGTCCTGTCTCTTGTTTCTGCATATGCGCCGAACAGCAGTTTGGAGTATCCACCCTTTTTGGAGTCTCTGGAGGGGGTGCTAGAGGGCGTACCTTCTGGGGATTCCTTCATTCTGCTGGGAGACTTCAATGCTCACGTGGGCAATGACAGTGAGACGTGGAAGGGCGTGATTGGGAGGAATGGCCCCCCCGATCTGAACCCGAGCGGTGTTTTGTTATTGGACTTCTGTGCTCATCACGGATTGTCCATAACGAACACCATGTTCAAGCATAAGGGTGTTCATATGTGCACTTGGCACCAGGACACCCTAGGCCTCAGTTCGATGATCGACTTTGTGGTTGTGTCGTCGGACTTGCGGCCATAAGTCTTGGACACTCAGATGAAGAGAGGGGCGGAGCTGTCAACTGATCACCATCTGCTGGTGAGTTGGCTTTGATGGTGGGGGAAGATGCCGGTCAGGCCTGGTAGGCCCAAATGTGTTGTGAGGGTCTGCTGGGAATGGCTGGCAGAGTCCCCTGTCAGAAATAGCTTCAACTCCCACCTTCGGCAGAACTTCAACCACATCCCGAGGGAGGTGGGGGACATTGAGTCTGAATGGGCCATGTTCCGTGCCTCTATTGTTGAGGCAGCTGACTGGAGCTGTGGCCGTAAGGTGGTTGGTGCCTGTCGTGGTGGCAATCCTTGAACCCGTTGGTGGACACCGGCGGTGAGGGATGCCGTCAAGCGGAAGAAGGAGACCTATAGGACCTTTTGTCCTGTGGGTCCCTGGAGGCAGCTGATAGGTACCGGCAGGCCAAGCGGAATGCGGCTTCAGTGGTTGCTGAGGCAAAAACCCGGGCATGGGAGGAGTTTGGAGAGGCCATGGAGAACGAATCAAAGAGATTCTGGTCCACCGTCCGGCGTCTCATTAGGGGGAAGCAGTGCAGTGTCAACAGCATATATGGTGGGGATGGTGCGCTGCTGACCTCGACTAGGGACGTTGTGGGTCGGTGGGGGGGAGTACTTCGAAGACCTCCTCAATCCCACTAACATGCCTTCCAATGAGGAAGCAGAGCCTGGGGACTCTGAGGTGGGCTTTCCCATCTCTGGGACTGAGGTCACCGAGGTTGTCAAAAAACTCCTTGGTGGCAGGGCCCCGGGGGTGGATGAGATACACCCGGAGTTCCTCAAGGCTCTGGATGTTGTAGGACTGTCTTGGTTGACACGTCTCTGCAACATCACATAGACATCGGGGACAGTGCCTCTGGATTGGCAGACCGGGGTGGTGGTTCCCCTCTTTAAAAAGGGGGACCAGGGGGTGTGTTCCAACTACAGAGGGATCACATTCCTCAGCCTCCCTGGAAAAGTCCATTCTGGGGTTCTGGAGAGGAGGGTCCGTCGGATAGTCGAACCTCGGATTCAGGAGGAACAGTGTGGTTTTCATCCTGGTCGCGGGACAGTGGACCAGCTCTATACCCTTAGCAGAATCCTGGAGGGTGCATGGGAGTTTGCCCAACCAGTCTACATGTGTTTTGTGGACTTGGAAAAGGCATTCGACCGTGTCCCTCGGGGAATCCTGTGGGGGGTGCTCCGGGAGTATGGGGTACCAGACACCCGATAAGAGCTGTTCGGTCCCTGTACAACTGGTGTCAGAGCCTGGTCCGCATTACCGGCAGTAAGTCGAGCCCGTTTCCAGTGAGAGTTGGACTCCGCCAGGGCTACCCTTTGTCACTGATTCTTTTCATAATTTTTATGGACAGAATTTCTAGGCGCAGCCAGGGTGTTGAAGGGGTCCGGTTTGGTGGACTCCGAATTAGGTCACTGCTTTTTGCAGACGATGTTGTCCTGTTTGCTTCATCAGGCCGTGATCTTCAGCTCTGTCTGGAACGGTTCGCAGCTGAGTGTGAAGCGGCTGGGATGGGAATCAGCACCTCCAAATCCGAGACCATGGTCCTCAGCCGGAAAAGGGTGGAGTGCACTCTCAGGGTTGGGGGAGAAATCCTTCCCCAAGTGGAGGAGTTCAAGTATCTCGGGGTCTTGTTCACGAGTGAGGGAAGAATGGACCGTGAGATCGACAGGCGGATCGGTGCGGCATCCGCAGTGATGCGGGCTCTGCATCGGCCTGTCGTGGTGAAAAAAGAGCTGAGCCATAAGGCAAGGCTCTCAATTTACCAGTCGATCTACGTTCCTACCCTCACCTATGGTCATAAGCTATGGGTAGTGACCGAAAGAACGAGATCGCGAATACAAGCGGCTGAAATGAGTTTCCTCCGCAGAGTGTCTGGGCTTTCCCTTAAAGATAGAGTGAGAAGCTCAGTCATCCGGGAGGGGCTCAGAGTAGAGCCGCTGCTCCTCCGCATCGAGAGGAGTCAGATGAGGTGGCTCCGGCATCTGATCAGGATGCCTCCTGGATGCCTCCCTGGTGAGGTGTTCTGGGCACGTCCAACCGGGAGGAGGCCCCGGGGAAGACACAGGACACGCTGGAGGGACTATGTCTCCCGGCTGGCCTGGGAACGCCTTGGGATTCTCCCGGAACAGCTGGAAGAAATGGCCGGGGAGAGGTAAGTCTGGGCCTCTCTGCTTAAGCTTCTGCCCCCGCGACCCGACCCCGGATAAGCGGAAGAGGATGGATGGATGGATGGAATACTTATGTGATCAATTGTTTCATGTTTTGTATTTATATTTAATTTAGATCACTTTGCACAGATCTGTTTTCATATTGTATTCATATTGACATTAAAGAGTCATTATTCTGTTGATCAGAGTAAAAAAAGCCAAATTAAATCCACCATAATTCAATGCTGTATAAACAATACAAGGGGTGAGTAATTTTTATAGACATTTTTTTCCAAAGAGCATCAAGAAAAATTATATTTTATTTAAATTAAAAGACACTGTTCTGGTATTACAGAATACCACTGTTTCTTTGTTCTTTCAGCATAGAATAAAATAAAGTACTTTCAAAGGATTCCTGGGATTGCAATCGTGAATGTCACATGCATTTCTTGAAACTCACCAAAGACTTTAAGAGTGCAGAGCCAAGTAATTTGCTTAGACAGCAGCTCTGCCTGTAAAGTGTCAAGGGTGATTAATCATCTACATCTCTCCGTGATGACGACTAGCCGCTTAGCAGGCTGTTTAGACTTCCCAAAAGACATGTTTGTGTACCTGAAGCAAAAAAAAAATAAAACACTGTCTTCTTACCATAAACAGAAACAGCTGGGAGAGGGTCTTCATTAAAAGTTTTTTTTCCAGTTAAGACCATTACACTTGAACACAAACTCCTCACGCATAACAATCTTGAATGTTTAAGAAAGGATCACTTTCATCTTTTTCATACGTGAGAAGCACTCTGACAGTCAGTCAGAAATGTTCCTTTCCTAAAATGATTGGGTGTGTTCTCAGATTTGGAGCAGAACCAAGGTAGATAAAAGAGCATTTCCTGTGGTTGGACTATAGCAGGGTTGTACAAGAAAACTAGTAACTAGATTGCAAAACAGTTCACTTGCTAAGAAAACTGGCCTGTGTTTGCTCCCTTTGTCTCTAGTTTCACTCTAGTAATCTTTTTCATTGCTCACTGTTCATGTGTGTCATTTTCAACTTTGCTCCAGAGCTCTCGGTCTAGAGTTGCTTTTTCATTTCCATGAAAGTGGCAGCATATCAAGGTCACATGATATGGAGTCTTCTATCCAAAGGTAACAGTCAGGGCTCATCTAAAAACCCTTTGGGTTATTTGCTGCTCATTGGCAGAATGGCTGGCATTGTGAACTCACAGCTCCTCAGTTTGAATTCCAGTTCAGGCACAGTCTGTGTAGAATGTAAACTTCCCCTCCCGAGTATGTGTGGATTTTACTGCCATATTCCAAAGATGAGTGTGCGGAGTTAATTTGTAATCCCTAAATTAGTTCCGTGTGTGTGTGCCCTGTGATGAATTGGCACCCCATCCTGGCTTAGTTGCTGTCTTTTGCCTGATGACGCTGGGACTGCCTCTGGCCCCTGTGCCCATGAACTGGAATAAGTGGATTTAATAATAGATGGATATCTGTGCCTTTAATTGTTATCATAGAAGAAGCCATAGAGGTTTACATATGGGTTTAATTTTACCATTGTTTTCACTAATGCTGTTTTTATTTTTTTTATTCTGCTATGATTTGGATGCTCCACTCTGATCTGCACTAAAGGGATGGGCTATATTTGGTGCAGTTTAGGAACAGACTGAAAGTTGAAGACCCATCCAGGGCTGCTAGATGGAGTTCAAAAATGAATGAAAAGATATTTTGCTATTCTTTCCTGCAGTCACTAACCTGAGTCAAACACCTTGGCATTCTGAGGTAAGCCTCATTTTAATATGAGGGTAAATAAGATGTAAAGGTAATCTGAAAATTACACAGAAACCACAATGGATAGAAGCTATTGCAATATAACACATTTGTGATGGCTTATGGGTAGTTCAAACATGCACAGTGTATCACTCTGCTGTTTAGTCTTGTTAAAGCGAAGGTCAAATACACATGGATACTTCACTTCACGGATACTTCACTGTTTGGATTACACCTTTGTTGAACAACAAACTGTAGTGAGATTTTTTTGGGCAAAAGGTGTGAAACCTGCTGAAATTCACTGAAAGATGTTGTTTTAGTATGGAAGTAAAAACAGTATGACTCAAGAAAAAGGGAGTACAAGTGTAACCATTGAAGCTCACTCAACATCTCACACATACTGTAAACTCACATTGACATGGCGAATGCCTTCATCAGGGAAGACTGACACATTGTGTTGTCCGCTGTTGCTGCATGTTTGGATATCAGTTATGGTGGATGTGGACTTACCATAGTACATGATGACTTAAGCCAGGTTTATATTTCATGCGACGCAACACATGCTCCAGCGGACGCTTCTGCTACGCAAGCGTTTTGCTGTTTATACTTGTGCACATACTTTACGTAAATCTGGAAGAATCCACCAGGTGGCAGTGTGAGATAATAACACGGTGAGAACAGGTTCATCTTCGCTGTGTTTTGAATTGCCTGGAAAACCCATTAAATTCTGATGACACCTTACTGCAATATCTCTGAAAAGATTGTTTAATGATTAAATCCATCAATCCAGGGATGTGTCTATTCCAGCAAGCATTAGACACGAGGCAGAAACAATCCCTAGATGGGGCATCAGCTCATCTCAAGGTGAATACAAGCACACACATACACGCTGGCATCATTTTAGTGTCACCAAATCTGCATATCTTTGTAAAGAAACCGGAGCACACTGTGGAAACCCAGCTGGAATACATGTAAACTCCAGGCAGGGAATACCAGCGACGTGACTCCCTGCGAGACGGCAGAGCTACCGCTCCGCCACCGTGTCACCCCCATGTGTGTAATAATTAACAGTATTCATTTTTAAAACAAAATTAATGATTTATCTGTAAAATGTAACATACATACTTTAATGCATTTCATCAAGAAAGTGATATCAAGTATAAATCTAATACATTTAATGTGTTCTGTGTGATCTATTGCTATTTGCCGCTGCTGTCAGGTTAGGAGGAAGCTCCAGAATAAAAAGACGGCACAAAAGATGGTATGTGAGACTTTTAAAATGTACTGTATCATGTCATTATGATCGGGAATATGCGACGCTTGAATATAAAAGCACCACAAATGCATATTTGTTTTTTGCTTCACTACATCAAACCATTCATCAACATTGAAGCGCGCACATACATCAATCCCATAAGATCTGCACAGTGGCTTTCTGTCACATGTAGATAGTAAATAGAGACTCTGACGTCACGTACTGACTTTTATTATGCTGCGCCCTCCAACTTTTTGCTGGTACTGCAACTAGCACGCGTGTTGCGTTAATTTCTGAGGACCTGCACAGAGCACGTGTCAAATGAAGGCTGGGAACATGTGGCAGCCGTGATGCATGCATGTACGCGTTCTGAGCCTGAAGTATAAACAAGCCCTTAGAGTATCATCCATTTTGTGCAAGATTGCCACCCAAACACCTTACTGATCTGCACAAGGTAACGTCCCTCAGTGAATTTAGGCAGGTATCACTCCCTCTGCCCAAAGAAAAATCACTATGGTGTATTGTTCAACAATGGTGCAACCTCACAACAGAGTGTCCATGTTCATTTGACCTTTGGGTTCAATTAGACTAACTGCAGAGTGCTATGCTTGCGTATTTGATTTGACCATAAGCCATCGTGAACATGTTGTATTTTGGCAACTTCTATCCATTTCAGTTACCACATGATTTTCAAATTGCCTTTACTTTTTGATTTATCCTTGTATGTATGGGATACTAATTACATGAGTATATACCTGAGACTTAACCTTACTACAGCATATACTAACATTAAGCAGTGAACAGTCAATAATGCTAATATTGTTTAAAAATGTAATTGGATATATTACGAAATTAACTTACTTCAGACAGGTATTAAGTTTTCATGAGAAGAAGAACCAGGAGCGGGTAGGTGGCCAGTTCATTAGGGTCTCCAGGACTGTGACTTTGTTTTTTGACTTTCTCCTTTATGATTTTAATCTCCACAGTTGTGAATTGAGCATAGTTAATCAATTAATGAACAGATGTTATTGGTTTCCATTTACATTTGGACACTTCTACCTTGTTCATTGTGTGTTTTAACAAAACTCCATTTATATGTGTACCACTTTTGTGTTTGGTAATTAGTATAATCAATACTTGTATTTTAGCTAAGAAGTGTTCACAGCACTCTATACAAAAATAAGCTGTACTGTATATATAGTGGTTTGACTATATTTTTGACTTATTCCACTCCTAGTAGCAATTTAAAAATTATGTAGAGCCACTGTGTTTCTAACAAACTAAAAATACTGCAAATTGTACAAAACAAAGACCTCATGTGTTTGTGCTATTTCATGATGGAAGAGAATGTAATATTTTCCCTCTGTTTTATATGTAGAGGTAGGCCCATGTCTCATGAATTACACTGGAAAACCTGACACACTGGCTATAACAGCATCATTAACAATAATATGGGAGTCACTCTCTGACAGCCATGGTTATTATTAATTTAAGCTGGAAAAAAAGGACAGCATTTCCACAGTTTATTACTAATGGCTGAAACATTATGGTTAATACTATTTTCAAAGGGTGGACAGTTGCTAG
>JANRMT010062796.1:21426513-21461136 GCA_026402145.1 Polypterus bichir lapradei
TGAAACATTATGGTTAATACTATTTTCAAAGGGTGGACAGTTGCTAGCTTGTTAATGTGGGAAATCATTTTAATATTATATATTTGAAACAATATGTAGCTTCCATGTGCAAAATATACTATTAAATTACAACCTCAGTGGGCAAAGAGATTAAGCTATTTGCTTAGAAAACTTGCATTGCATTGATGCTTTCCCATCTAGCAGGGCCTTCCGCAGTTAACCATTCACACAGTATGCATTGTGAAGGTTTGTCAAGGAAATACTTCACAGCACAAAAATCACATTGTTAATTAAAGACCACTTCTGCATGCTAGCAGGGTCTGCCAAGGGCTGATACTTTTATTGTGAAAGACTTTTGGGGTGAACCTATCCTAATTGTTACGTAGACCCACACATATGTCCTCTATCCTAACTGTTGTTCTCTTATCCTGACCTGGAAGGAGACTCAGCCCACAGGCCTCAATACACTTACACCTGGGACTAAACGAACTGACTATTGCTTTGTTTAAATTTCTCTATTAGAGAACATCTTCTTTTTATTTATTTATACCGCAGGCAGCAGAATACAGCAAATACTTAATGCAAGCAAGGGGTGCAGGTAATAAACTTTTATTCAGTCATTATAATATTTAGCAATCTTAAATATTCTTAATGTTCCAAAAAGCAAAGGCAAATACAAGTAAATGAGTGTGTGATGTTTGGTGTGTCATGGATAACAGGAAGGCGCTGAAGTTCACCTCAAACGCTGCACCAAATGGAAGATTGAAGAAGTAAAGTTTCCACGCAAAACCGGTGTTTCCTTTGACTCTTCAGATCAACAACTGGCTGTGTCTTATTGGAGGCAGTTGGTTTAATGCTCTGGAGACCAGAAATGACTGGCAGTATGTGGAATCCTAATGGGGGTAACTGTTTTTTGTCCAGGTCATCAACGACATGACTGGAGATGAGTACAATACATACGTGTGTTATAGTGCCACCCCTGATTCCCATTTCCCTTGCAAATCAGCCTGTGTAATGTCAGGTCTAAACTCATATACATTAACTAAAGTGATTGTCTTAATACCACCCTCCTAAAGAGCTACCTAATATCCATCCTAAAATATACAAGGATAAGCAAAAAGGATAAAAGCAGGCTTTTCTAAAGTTCAATATGAAATCTATGTTTAGAGCAAAAAAGTATTCTGCCCCCTTCCCTGCAGGAGACCAGCTTTCCAGATTCCAGCTGTGTGCCTAATCCTTTACTTGGGATGGGCTCCGAAGCTTCTGAGAAAAAAAACAAACTTTTTTTAACATAATGGATAGTAAAATGTTTTTTGCATATAACCTAAATATTATACATGCATTCAAGGCTATCATTCTTTAAATAATATGCTTTACTTTAAACAGCATTATTATAATGTTTTGTTCTCTTGGCTTATACCATAAGGGCACCATTGGACAGACTCCTCAGAGAATGGTATTTTGGGGCTTGTGGCTCTGGGAGCTCACAGTAGATAGGTATAATTTAGCATGTGCTTCTTCAGTAAGTAAACTGAGTTGGCAAGTTCACATACTATGACTGAGAAGTGTGTAACCCTGTGTATCACATTGTGTTTTCCTTCCTCCCTTGAAGTAATGCACATCTCTCTCTTAATCTGCTGTACTGGACGTGCAATACACTCTGCAAAAGTCTGCTTGGTGTTTCATGGGTTACTCCACTATACAAATTTGTCATTATCAGATTGATTGGACATTTTAAAATGTACTTTTTTGAGAACCGTCTTCCAATTCTACCTTTTTAAAGGTGGCCGACTTTTAAATAAATAATTGTGCCCTGAATTTGCAGACTCCAATCGGGTGTACTTCGCTCAATGGCTAATTGGGAAAGTCGCTTACCACACTGCATATACGAGTGGAGGCAGGTGGATCAGTCAGTCAGTCACCTAAATGATGCCACGGAGGGAGCGGCTCCTTACCCAATTAGGCAGCAGAGGATAAAGGAGCCTGCATGGGACAGTAAGAAAAAGAAATGAGAAAGAAGAACAAGGGAACAGAAGGAAAGCTGTGAGACCAGCATTGGCTAGAGTGGCAGGACGAGCCAGCCAGCTAGTCTGGAAAGGCAGCGTAATCTTTGGTCCTGCGTAGCAGCAAATATTTGTACAAGAGTGGGTGCGAGAATGATGGAGTCCTCCCCAGAGATGTGAGGCACGCCAGGGGTGAGAAGGAAGATGGATGAAAACTAACCCCAAGCATTCTGGCTGATGCCACTTCAGGCAGCCAAGACGGGGGTAGGATTTATGAGGACTGGGGCTTCTTGTTTCTCCACTGGCTGAGGGAGCAATAGGAGAGCCGGGGAGACAAAATGGGAGTTGTGCTGAGCTCTTCAGATGGAACAGTACCATGGTGACTGTGTGGTTGGTTTTATTCTTGTTTTATTTTGGATTTTAACTTCATTGTTTTAACTCTTTCAGAGGTAATTTTTTTTTTCCATTTCGTCCCAGATCAGAATATTTTTTCCCAAAAACTCAGTTTTCTAAAAAGCATACAAAGCAAACTCAATGTGCATTTAACAGTAAATATTAACTTTCTAAGATCGGCTGTCATACTGCTTACATATTTACTACATACCTGTTTGTCTAACCATTTATATTCTAAAAGGCACTTCCTGGAAAAGAAACAGGTACCCACCTTTTGTTTTTGATTTCCAGATCACTTGCATCAAAATTGGAGTTTGATAAGTCAGAGTCTGATTCAGCAATACTACACAAAAAGCAAAAAAAATTAATAAAGCCCACAAATTATTTTGCTTTGCACATTTGCTTTGCTCTTTTGCCCGACATCAATGCCATTCTAGACATTATTTGCTCTATGCTTTTCACACACACACACTGGGATTCTATGTCAAGTCAATGAGTTTAACAGTCCTCCTAGCAAAGAGGGTAAATTATTCCAAATGTCTAAGGTTCTCTTTGTGAAGAAAAACGTTTCAGTGTAATCTAACCCTTATGATATTTCTATTGTATAGCTTTAGAGTGACAGAAGAAAAGGTGTCGGGAGACTTGGGAAGAATCAGTCTCCCTTTAGATGATGCTAAGGTCAGCAGGGAGCAATTGGTCAACATGATTAAATCTGCACTTCTTTAACTGCAACCATTAACTCATCGCCATGACACTTAAGATGGCAGGTCAGAAAATGGAGATTCCAAAAGACTTCTATGGAATTGACTCATTATTGCATCTGACACTGAATGTCTTAAATGTTTCATTGGATCCAAACTTTTTTTTAACAGCTCAATGAAGAAAATGGCTAGCCTGCTTAAGTGGGAGAGCAATGAAACTAATATGCTCCATCCTTTCATTAATCCAGTGTCAGAGACCTCCTATCCCAATCCAAGATCATAAGCAGTGTAATGTCTAAATTGGCAGTAAAGGACGCAAGAGATTTTTTGGAATGCTAGTCCATCACAGGGCACACTTATGCAAACATCCACATTCCATATACTGCTAATTTAGACACCCCACTCAAGCTATATTGCACATATGAGAGAAGTAACTCTAGTACCAAAAAATGGGCTCCAAGAGAATATATAAATCCACACAGGCAATGCTTGGGCCAACATTTGAACTCTAGAGATGTGAGACAGCAGTGCTACCCACCATGCCAATGTGTTGGACAATGCTGTATTTAAACAATTCAGCCTGAAAGAAATTCTGCTTGTGCAGTTAATAAACGCAGGCCTATCACTTTTCTAATCTACCCCAATTGTTTTTTCTGATTATTATAGAGTGGAAAATGAAACGTGTCTCATGAAGACCTTTTTGTGTTTACACACAGTGACCTTTAGACTTATAACATTAAACTATAAAATTCCAAATACTTGTATTGGGTAAAACTGAGCCTCTAGATATTATATTGCTGTGTTTTTTAGGATTCTAAAGGATTGATAGTCTATTACAATAATGGGATACTAGTGTTCATTTCACGCTCTTCCTAGTCTAGAACACGAATAATAACAGAAATCCTGTCACATGACTCTTTCTACAGAAGCCTTAT
Organism: Polypterus bichir lapradei; assembly: GCA_026402145.1. Lineage (NCBI taxonomy): Eukaryota > Metazoa > Chordata > Cladistia > Polypteriformes > Polypteridae > Polypterus > Polypterus bichir. Next base: position 21,430,546 of record JANRMT010062796.1, read on the forward strand.
AAGGAATGAAACAAATGACATATGCATAAAAATATTCAATATTAAAAGTAATAATGCCACAAAATAATCATATTCTCTTAATATTAATATTAAAATTAATGTATGCATGTCTTCTATATTAATTAGTATATCTACTACATAATAAAACTAAGGTCAGTGTGTGTGTCCAGTCCCTCAGAGCAATCTGATTGGTCAGTTTTCCTTTGATGTGATTGGTCAGATTGGCTTTGGTGACACAACAAAAGAAGAAGTGCAAGACACATGAGGAGGAGTAAAGGCACACGCTGAAAGAGTCTCCATCAAGGATGCCTTCAGAGAAAACTGGACAGGAAGAAGCAAGAAAAGTGCCTTTAAAATAATGACAGAGTCTGAGAAGCAGGCTTTACAGGAAAGCATAAATAATCAATCCAGCAGGTGTTCCTGCTAAGGCTATGCCAATACAGAAAAGACCAATTGATCAATAACATAAGTTATTCTTAAATTGAGATGGTTCCCTTTTTCATATGCATGTATGTTAATTACAAAGCAGGGCATGAACCTACATAATTTGATGGAACTGAACATAATATACCCATCACATTCACAAGGGAGTCCTTCTGGATATAACAACTGATGGTTTTATATCTGGCCATCATAACTTCTTCTCTATTGTCATGTATGTGCATCGGAGGACCTCCTCACAGGCTCAGTTGAGGTATTCAGTAATCATCCAAGATGAGAGAGGGCACTACCACTAACACCTTCATCTCTGTCTTTTCCCAAAGTGCCGAGGAACCTCCCAATGAAGACTTTTGACCCTGCCCCTGCTGGGTGTCCCAGAAGGAAGCATCATTACTGGCTAGAGCAGCCTGGCAGACAGAGCTCCACTAGCAGCAACTGCAACCCTACTGCTCTTGATTTTGTTGAATTCCTGCATTTGGGACGTACTCCAAAAAGTTTCTTTTGTTTATTTTTTCATTGTTCACAAATAATAAAAGGAATGACCCAGTTGGTGCCTCAAAACTTTCTTGCTGTCTAGAGACCTGATATTCCCACACCTGGTCACACCAGACATCTTGAACTCTAAGCTATGCTGTCTTGGATTCCATGTTGTTGTATGATCCAGAGGGAGTTGACTGAAGTTTTATATGACTGGGTTCTCTGGCATTCTGTGGATATCACTCTTAAAGCTTCCTTGGTCACTGGTACATTCAGAGAAAAGTAGTGAAAAAAATAGAGGAAATGAAAAGGCACTTTATACTGTATGTCATTTCTGAAGGGAGGCAGGGATGTGTGACAATGGACAAATATTGCATTCTCAAAAGAAAATATATAGGACAGCCTTATTTCAGGGATGCAGCATGGTGCCTCAAATTTCTTGAATTCAGAATATGGTTGACTTTCTAAACAATATTAAGCTAGTATACGAGTATAAGTTCAATATCACAGATATGAGTTTTTCTCAACTGCTTTAAACATTCTAAAACATCAAAATGCTCATCTGCAAGTTGTAATATTATATAAGTTTACTGTATGTTTGTATGCTAAAAGAGCACCATGGTGTATTGTCTGTGGCTTCTTGTAAACCACATCTGGGGAGGCTCTTTATTTTCTAGACAAGTCAGTTCATATAACACATCATGAAAGTACTGGCTCAGGTCCAGTCAGATACTTCCCTTTGTCTAGCTGTCTTTCAGGGTAACATTACACTAGTGACCTTACATCTCATTTTGCCATTTTTATTTTTTTTTTGTGGAAATAGAAGATGTTCCATTTTGCTTGGCTAAATATATTTTCTTCCTGAAACGTTTTTTTTCTTTCTTTGGGAAATCTGTTTCAAATATATTTTTGTTATCCTCCAAAAAAAATGGGGCTAAATGGAGGGTACTTTTGTAATTATCGAAGTAACAAGCCAAGATCTCTAATTTCTGAGACTGCTGCTAATAAAAAGCTGAGAGATCTTAACAGAGTTTCTCAAAAGCTTAACCATGCAACCTAAAAAAAATACAACATTTCTCCTGATTATGTCTCACTGATGTTCGATGGCTGCCTGTGCAAATCAAGAGTGATGACAGCAGCTTGAAAGACTCTGTTTCTTATCAGTAATAACAGACCTGTACTTAGAAGTGTATTTTTAACAGGCTTGTGACATAGTGGGCTGATAAGTCCTCACTTACTAAAGGCAGGAAATAATCAATTAAAGGTTATAAATGTATGTGTTTATAATACAAAAGTTCACAAAGGACATGAAATAAAATTACATTCTGCATGTATGCACTGATTCATAAATATGGTCTTAAAAAAGTTTCCTGGGTCACTTTGGTATAAATCTGCACGAGTCTGGCTTCTTTTCACTTGCATCATTTGTCCATCTTTGAATCTTCAGGACTGGAAAAAATATTTTAAAAATAAATGTGGTTTACTTGAGACAAAAGAATCAGCAAATTATAAATAGAAGATGTGTGACATTAGCCTATGGGAAGCAAACTTTGGAAATAACTGTGCATGTTTACACAGACATAATCTCCTGAATGTCAAGGCAACAGACACCATTAAAAGGCAAACACAATTTTAGGTCTTAACTTGTCAAAAACTTGTTCACAGTAAAGCAACAATACTTAGATTCTGAGCAGCTATGGTCACCATACAACAAAAAAGACCTAAACGCTCTTGAAGCAGTACAAAGAAGAGTAAGCAAGTAAGTCCCGGGACACATGAGCACATCCTCCTCAGACAGGGAATTCAACCTCCAAAGCCAACAAAAAATAAAGCTACATCAGGAACTTTTCCAGATCTTCAAAATCCTTTAAAGACATCATTAAACTTGATCCATTTTAATTCCTTTATTTAAAAGATAAATAAGGACAATGGGAGAAAGTAAGCAGAGGTGCAGCTCAGTTGGAAACTATTAAGTACTGAGTCTGGAACTCATGAGGCATAGAAATTCTATATTTTAAAAAAAGATATTCAGTGAGATATTTGGAGAGCTTTGCTATTAGATAAGTAAACACTCCCTTATGCACTTAACATCCTCCAGGCATTTGTTGGACCTCTGTTCAAAAATGAATAACCCAAAAGAATGTGTGCAAATTATTATCATCTTATTTTTGTTTGGAATTTACACTATGTACCACAAGTAACTGATGGTTGATTTATAGAGGATAAAGTTTTATATCATACTTTCTATGTTTATACGGCTGTGTGTGTCTCTCTGATGTTTGTACCAACTACCCCTGTTTCTCAAAGTGATTTGACTCCAACTGGATTGAGTCTTCTAATAGCTCAAGCAAATGTTTTCACATGAGGTAAGTTACTGCTGATAGATAGTAAGGGAGGGCAAGATGAAATTTTGGTAGACCATACTAGCACTCCATTTAATTGCTAAGGTAAAAAGAAAGTAAATGTTCAAAAGATAAGCAAACAAAGGAAAGATACTAAGAGTCAGGCGAATAAGTTTAAAGTAAAAGCGCATCTGTTAAGGGAACTCATCTTCTTCTGGTACCTGTTCAAGAATGACAGCTGACATCCATTTCAGCGATGTTCTAAACACCCATCAGGGCAGGAGTTGTGGAACTACTGGGTTGGTCTCAGAAGTAACATCAGTTGTCTTCTCGCGCCTCCTCCACCTCAAATCTGCAGATGAAAGTGGAGAAGGAGTTAACAAACATGTTACCTCACCTTGAGTGGAGTGCGTTCTTACATTCTTAGAGGCTTGAAGGTGCCTTCTACATGCTTGTGTGTGACTTTACTCATACTAGAATGTTAATTCATGTAAATGGAAAATATAGTGTCTCAGTTCTTAGTTTTTTAGCAAAGATGTGCAGCATTGTGACACATTCAGTTGCACTTCTTAAATTTAGTTTTATTTCAGTAAAAGCATTTCTTTCCAAAACTATTCTCATGAACTAATGTGTTGTACTGTTCACAACTACTAATCATTTTTGGCACACCTTTCAAAATGATTAAATCAGAATTAAGTTAAAAATGCTTAAATCTCCCAAAAGAACAAATGTGAACAGGTTTTTGTTTTATAAACTCTTTTTATCTTTAACCACATCAGAAGTTTTATTTTTTGTAATTCACATGCATATTTGAGAGGGGTTGTTGTTTTTTTATAATATTTATGTATTGAGCTTCTGTAAAAAACTTCTATCTATCTATAGAATCTAAAATCTATCTATCTATCTATCTATCTATCTATCTATCTATCTATCTATCTATCTATCTATCTATCTCATAGCAATGGAATTGTCAGGTTTTTTTTTTGTCAAGGCAGCAAAAGGAAACACAAAACAATGTTCATTATCTCTCCGACTGTTAGGCTTTTGATGACCAACAACACCTTCAGTCATCCATTTACCATGACCTTCTCACCTTATTTTCTACTGTGTGGGTACAAAACCTGCAGATAAGAGACTATCACAGTCGGCCAGCAGCTCAGCCTGAAATCACGGAACAGATGGGGACGTTTTATTAATGTCCACAATACCAAAGACAAAGTGAAAGAAACAAGCAGGATGTCAAAGCACTGGAGGGCAATAATGTAAAAAGAGAGGTCAGGGTAAAGGCCAGACGTGAATCTACCAATCTGGCCATTGTTGGCCCTTCTCAATTTTGCATTATTTCAAAGTAATTTACATGAATTTCTAGGAGTCATGCATCCTAAATGTAGGTCGTTTGTGTTTTTTGAAAGGAATTTTATTTTATGTTTCTGTCCTTTTATTTTTATTCTTACTACTTTCCTTAGGTCATTACTCCATGATAATGAAAGAATACAAATGCAAATATTGAAAAAAGGAAAAAATTATACAGCAGACTACCAGTTTTATTTATGATTAATTTTTTTATGTGAGATGTCATTTGTCTATAATTTAAGATTCGAAGCTCCATGTTTTTTGACTACAAAGAGTTTTCAGTTCCACCATGAGTTATAAGTTGCTATTGTGTTAAAAGCTATACTATACTGTTAAGTACTAATTTCTGTTTTAACAAGGATCATATGAAAGTATCAAGAGAGACATATTCATTCAAGACTAAGTATAATTACATACTGTAACTTGCTACTGATTAAATGCATTTTAAATACTGCTGGTTTAAAAAACATTTCTGCTTTTGTACAAGACAATCCCATTGTCATAGTTTGTGTCTCAACACCATAGTTGTCCTGCTAACTCAAAGACTGTCACACCAAAACTGTTTGCACATGAAGCGTTTCATAACATGTTAATAATGTCTAGCTTGGAGATTATGGTATGTTAATTGCATGCATTCTCAGAAGAGTCTCTTTTTGAAGGGTTAAAAAGAAGAACATCCAAATAATGAAAAGTCTTTAAGAGTAACAACCTCTGAACCCCAGCTTACTTATCCTCCCCTCTTACACTCACCTAACTCCCCTACTTTGCTATATATTGTTGCTGTATGTCTAATCAGTTTCCTCTGATGATGATACCTGGCAGCTGTCAAAAAGTTAGGAAGAAAAGACTATTCTAAGAGACATGATTCATTTTCTACCTTAGTGGATTTCTATATACCTATCCTACCACCCCAACCTGACACAGATAAGCAGAGACACGGGTTCCATCCAATAAAAGACTTTTTATTCAGGGAAATGTTCCCTAGACCCCCAGCATACACAAGCAATATAATAAACACTGTTCCTTTCCTCCAGACTCTTGCCACCTCCTTCCTTCTCCGCTCTTCCTGGCATGCTTCGTCCACCTCCTCCCAATTCTGGCTCTCGTAGTAGTGACAGTTGGCTCCTTTTATTCAAGTCCCCGGGAATGCTTCCAGAGTCACATCCTCGTGACCCCAGAGCATTTCTGGGTAAGGTGGGAGCCCTATATAAAAGGACTCAACAATTGCTGCAGCACCCCCAGAACCCAATCAAGCTGAGCCGACTCCCATACAGCCCTGTGGGAATCCAAGGAGCTTTGGCAACATGGGGGCTGCCATTTAGCTATCCAGGGGTCCATCATACTCTACTTCTCCCTGTCCTTCCATTCGGGAGGCGTCCTGGAATGACAAGAATGCTGGCTACCTCTTACTCGATATATATATATATGCTTAAGACCTAAAGACACTTATTATTATGTCTGATTTCACTTTATACTGAGACATCTCCTAGCATGCATATTGGAGGCAGAGATGTACAGTATAAAGATTCTAGTGGTTTGTCAGCTATTACATCCATGCATTTATACAGTATGTTTTCCTAAATAATAAATGCTTTGTGATTTTATGCATCAGGTCAGAAACTTAAAGCCCTTAACCTAAAATTTAATAATTATATGATTTAACATGACTGACATGAGTTAATGCTGGATGTCATTATTTCCAACTACTTTCTTAGAAGCGCTGCACCTTTGATAAACTGTCATTATGGAAAAACATCCATTAAAATAAATCAATTGCACTTGCTTTGTCTTTTCCAAAAGAATTAAAAGAAAACAATTGATTCCAGACCCAGTAGCCTGTTGAAGAATCAGAACAACCTTAGCCAACAGACTTATTTTCACTGTACCACAGTTAGGATGCCACAGGCTGGGGCAAGTGTCAGATCTCATTACATCTAATTGGGTCTCTGAGGCTTGTTTGCATTCAGTAGCTGCAGCAACACAGTCAGATATCTGTCACTCATATTGAATGATAGGAAAACCTAAGCTTTAAGTCAGCTGCAGTCTTCTCAGATTTGGCACCTAAAATGCATGGATAGCATAGTTTTAAAAAGTACAGTAGAATGGACATATCTGTGTCTCAGTGTGTATTTTTGAGGAATTCTGCTCGAAAAATATCCTTTTAGATAAGTTGTTTGCTTATCAAAATATTTGCTTATTGTTTCTCTAGCTTATAGCTGTGTCTGTGGGGTCCTGTGGTGATTGAGCTACAGGATGAAAGGAATCTCTGTGGTTGTTCCCTACTCATTTAAAGCTTAAAACCAGTTAAAAAGCTTGACCGCTGAGCATCTTCAAACAAAGGCAGGTTCGTTTAAACTGCCCTCACATTTATCCAGAATGGTTTGTAACAGGAGAGTCTGTGAAAATTACTGCCGTTTCACATTGGACCAAAAGCACGCCAAATTTCTGTTTTTCATAGACTCCACATTAAATACAGGTTAAGAAATGCAGCTGTAGTTTATTCTACAAAAATTACATATCAGAGTAAAATTCCTGCAAGATGTTTGTTCTCAGTCTAAACCACAGATCTGAGTGCTTCGATGGTACTGCCAATATTGCAGATGTGGCTTCTCCTGGGAGTAGCACCCAGTATTGCATCAGTCGGCATTAGAATTTTTCTCAACCCCTTTCTTTTCTAATCTATTCATACATCATTTTAAATGGTAATGATGATTCAAGAGTGTCAGGCTGTGCTGACCCAACCCGTTGCTGAATTTAACAACTTGACTATATCATCAAAACTGTTTTTGATTTGGTTGAAAGACTCATTGGGGATTTACAAAGAAGCTCCAGCTACCCCACGACTGTGTCCTGGATAAGCAGGTTAGAGAAAATGAATGGATTGATGATATATGATTTTCACAGGCTGCTTATTTTTTATCATAATCAATTAATTTGCTGACAATTTGTTTTATTACTGATAAAAATCACAATATGAATACCTACTGAATCAATAAATACCATTCAGGATATTTTTAACTTGCAAGATTTTAGTGTCAGTTTGAGTCAAGTTTGTTAAGATGCTGGGTAGCTTTGTGAGATGTATTTGCATTTATACATTCAGGAAAAGTTCACTGATTAATTAATTAACACTTAATGAAAACTAACAGTCTTTTCCTTCCGAACATGTATTATTTTGCTTTAATATGTATCTCATATATATGATCAGATATTTGATATTACTAATGTCTCTAGATTCATTAAAATTCTAGAGACCTTATAAAAGGATTGTCTTTTGTTCCCATAAATATATCATTCATGAATATTCTCCTGATTGCAAACAGAATCTCAGTCACTCCCATACCATTCAAATATGTGTTGTATGTGCTTTCACTACCCTCAACACGTTTTAGTTGTTTTTCCAATGGATACACCACTGTCTTTAAAAACTCAGCAATCATCCATCCATCCATCCATCCTCTTCCGCTTATCCAAGGTCGGGTCGCGGGGGTAGCAGCTTAAGGAGAGAAGCCCAGACTTCCCTCTCCCCGGCCACTTCTTCCAGCTCTTCCGGGAGAATCCCAAGGCGTTCCCAGGCCAGCCAGGAGACATAGTCCCTCCAGCGTGTCCTGGGTCTTCCCCGGGGCCTCCTCCCGGTTGGACGTGCCCGGAACACCTCACCAGGGAGGCGTCCAGGAGGCATCCTGATCAGATGCCCGAGCCACCTCATCTGACTCCTCTCGATGCGGAGGAGCAGCGGCTCTACTCTGAGTCCCTCCCGGATGACTGAGCTCCTCACCCTATCTTTAAGGGAAAGCCCAGACACCCTGCGGAGGAAACTCATTTCAGCCTCTTGTATTTGCGATCTCGTTCTTTCGGTCACTACCCATAGCTCATGACCATAGCAATCATGACAATTGCAATGTTTGCTAAACCACTTTTCTTTTTGAATCCTTTTTTTAAAGATAAAAACCATTTGCAAGAAAAAAACTATCCATATAACAATTTTGCTTACACTTTTGTTACAGTATTATGGGTCCATAAGAAATGCTGGGACACCAGTCAGGTTGCCCCATTAATCGAACGAACAACTGAAAACAAAATAAATATGTGATAGCACTATACAACAGAAACCGAAGCTATGGACTCCTCTAGTCTGCAAATGATGTTCGGCTGAGCAGGTTTGGCTTTGAAGAGCTCTATCTTCTGGTTTGACTCAAAACCAAATGGAGACACCTCCTTCTGGGGATGCCTAGCTTTATCAGGCTCTGCCCAGAAGGGGTGGGGTCAGTTGTCCTCACTGGGTGTTTTCTTGTAACTGTGGAGGAAGGAGATGATAATAATCATTACAATCTCTCTCGTCTTGAAATGATATTACATATCTCTGATAAGCCTGGAAGATGATCTTCTGATGCGTATGTGTGATGATACATATATAAAAATATTTTCATAATGCCAGCAGATATGGAAAAAGTAAACATAAAATTAACATTTTTCAAAAAATATACAGATACTCATTGAACACTTCATTTTCTATAAAAGGTTACTGCGGCGTATTCCCTTACAAAGTAACTTCAAGCCTTGGAGAAGACATAAATTCCATTCTTTCTCCCCCAGATATCTATTAAGTCTATCTAACTGTAACTTGAGTGAAAAAGTTATCTGTTCCATTTTGTAGATCTTATTCACCCAATGAATCCATTGTTAAAATGCTGAAGATTATTTTTACTAGTAGGTAGGAGGATCAACAATAAAATAAACGTACTGTACTTAAGAATGCAGCAAAAGTTCCAAATTCAGATTTAGAGGATTCTAATATTGTTAGTTTTTTATGGAATCACAATCAAAAGCCTCATTATTCACCTCCGCCAGAGATGTTCTCCTTTGGCTTGACTGTAGACAGTTTCTTTCCGCTCTTCATGCTGACTTATCACCTGAGTTTAAGATGTGTGAACCCAGTGGGTACCATTTTTGTGGTGAGCACTATCTGTGAAGGGGACCTAGTTACAATGATGTAATAAAATTTTATGTAAAAATATTACTGTTTCCCTCCGGGGTTAGTACACTATTGAATGTAGGTTTGTTATACCCCCCTTTAAAAGAAAAGTGTTGACTATAGGCTACATATTTTTTTCTTCATTTTCATTTTCATGTCTCCCTCCATTAATCCTTTGGGTCACTTACCAACTGTCATGCTGCCTTAACTAACTCTCTTCATACACAGGTAATCTTAGTCTGAGGTTTTAAGTTCTGAGAGATTCTTCCTGTAGTGCTGTTTTCCATCAACCTTTACTTTAAATATAAAGTTAACATTAATATATATGTAATGAACTTATGAACTAGTTTGTTAAAAAAAGATGGCATTCGCTGAATCTATATTAAACAAATATAAATATTTAATTATAGCAATGGCTTAAATTCTATCTCCATTCTCGGCTCACTTAAATAACTAGATTATGTTTAAAACAGTTAAACGAATTCCAGAATGAAACAGAACTAAAGTTGTAAAGAAATTATAAATATTCATAAAGCTGTAAAAGCTACATGAACCACAGTAAGACATGTCATGAAATATTTTTATTCACTATACTACAGAAAGCAGGGAGAGCACAAATGAATGACTCAATGTGGAATATCTACTTAAGGATTAGCAGAAGCTGAAAGACAAAAATACCTTAAGGTTTTGGTATCTTAAGGGTAGTGAACATTGGGAGTGGGTTGGGGTGGTGCAGCTTGCACACACAAAGGCACACTATTTATTTTATTTTTACTTTTTTATATTTAACTTTGTAGTCAAGCATGGGATGACACAGGATGCAAAATAAACATTGGGGTGCCAGCCAGGTCCTCCCATTTAATAAAGGAGTCGAGTGTAACAGCAATAGTGCTCAGTGGTACAACCAAACAAGAAGGTTGTCATGCCTTCTTAAATAATGAGTACAAGTATTCGGTTGAAGTCTGTTCTTGGCTGAGCTTACGTCCAAATGAGATGCCACCTTCCAGAAGCAACTTTTTGGGAGTTAGGCCGGAGTCAGTTGCCCTTATTAGGAGTCTTCTTGGTGTGAATTAGCAACAGTACCTCCACTCATTCTGGGGGGAGTTTTGCTGTGGTGTGCAAAATCTGTAAATTTTGGTCTATATTTTTATTATATTTTGCTCAAAACAAAAACAAGATGAACTTAAATACATGTCACTTGCATGGGAAGTTTAACATCAAAAGCATTCTGTTTTCCTGAATTGTACCAATATCAATGATAGTACCATCTGTTTGAAATGAGCAAGAATTCAGGAGATGCCTCAAGCTGTATTGACGATTTTATCACCTGTGAAGGGAAGGACCCCAGGACTAAATTAGTTTACAGGTTAAGACAGGAGATTGTTAAAACAACAAAAACTTTATTGCTTGGGACAACAGACGTATTCAAATAGATTAAAGAGTCTGAGTGAATTAATTCATCATATTGACAGCCAGCCAATTGGAATATCTAACAATCACATGTTACAAAAATCAAGCAAAGAATTTTATAATAAATATGCCTCATCTGAAGAGCAAGGTCAGGTGAAGAAGAAGAAGAGGAAACAGCGATGTCAGAAGAGGGTGCCGGCAATGTGCGGCCGTTTTCATTTGATCATCAGAAAAGCATCTCATGAACAACTTCTAGGGCTAGATCACAAGCCACCTGGGACATTCATCTTTGACATGTTAACTTTTTTTGTAAGCTTTTCCTAAAAGCTATATCCATTCTTATTTTTTATTATTCCTTGTTCTCTTTGGTATTATTATTAATATAATAAATATCATGCAGGTAATTTTTATTAAGAGCACCTGGAGCAGTGGGAAGTTTGTCATACGCTCTGATCTGCAAGGTTTACTAAGGCTGAAGGTGAGAGCTCCACTTAATAGTAGGGAACACCACATAAAGTAAGACATTGTTGATTGATAAATGGCCTATAGCCAAGGATGTTGAGCCTTTGTATGTTTAAATATATTCCTAGAGACCGAAGTAATATTTAGCTTTGAGGTATATTTTAAACATTGTATGTTGTTTATGCCAATAATAAGTAAGTCTCTTGAAGTGCTAAGAGAGTGACAAGTTGTGTATGTGTTATTCATAAGGCACTTGTGTGGTTTAAAGTGCTAGAGATTAACCAGCTGTGTGTGTGTCTCTCATAGGGCACTGCTGTGGTTAGTGTCTGTGTGTATCTATCTGTGTTTTTGTTAATCTTAAGGTGTGAAAGTAGACCAACCTGGTAACGAACCTGAAAAGTACACTTAACCTTGAAGAAAATAGGTAAAGGATAAGTAGAGGGAAATATCACGATAACATAGTATTCCTTACCTTGGATGAGCTCAGGCGACCCTCAGAAGCACACGTATATTATATACTTTTATAATATTTTGTATTTTATTTGTTAAGGATTGACAACATCATTATGCCAAACCTCATGGAATTGCACACATGTATATATGGATGTGTAACCTTTCTACCTTAGGAAGCAATAAAATCATTTTATTGGTGTGTAATTTGGGTGTGGTGATTCAGAACTCTGTTTTAATGCACAAATACAAGCTATTTGCAACTCCATCCAGCTTACATCCATTCCACACATATTCATGCTTATCTTAATTTTGCTGCTGCTTAAAAACACTAATAAATGTTTTTATCCTTTCTTATTTGGATTATCATAATGTCTTATATACAGTTCTGCCAAAATAATCTATACATATTCTTCAATAGGACAGATTTCAGCAGTCACTTACCATTTAAAATGCACCAAGTTACAATCCACTATAACTTTTTATCCCATTTGTGTTGGCATGTAAGTGACAAGCATATTCCTTCAAAATTTTCTCTTTGGCCATCAAGGGACTACACAATAAATCTTTTTATTTATTCAGTCTAATAAACTGTTATGTGCTAAAAGAGGTCTTCACTGTGCTGACACCTGTCGCCTTGTGGTTCCCAAATATGGCTATAAAACCTTTGAAGCTCGAACCTTCAAATCTTTTGCTCCTAGACTTTGAAATTCACTCTTGATTAGCATTATGCAAATACAGTCTTTAGACATGTTTAAATCAAGGCTAAAGGCATTTTTAATAGAGCATTTCTTTAAATTTTGCTTAGGTATTTTTATTCATTTATTTTTATGGATTTTATTATATCTTGCTCAGTTTTTTGCACTTTTATTTTGACTTTTTGTGTTTTAATATTTTTGTACTTCATGTGGTTTTATGATGTAAAGTGCCTCATCTCCTTGCTGTGTAAACAGCTGATGACATAAAAGCCCCGAATTCTTGATAAGAGCAGAAGTGACACTGTTGGCCATCTCAAGAAATGCAGATATATAAGCTTGTTTATCATTAACTACTGTACTGTATTTAGCCTTTTGGGAGGAAAAATTCCCAGAAGTTGAATTATTCCCAACAAAGCCTTGAAGATACTTTTGACTGTTGTTGTTTTTCACATGTCCTGACATAATACATGTATAATAAAAAATGTACTGAAAAAAGTACAAAATCATTATAGTGCTTAGAAAAAGCATTATGCAATGTGTTGAAATCTATTTTTATACTTATTCAGTATTACTATATGGTTAGGGGGTGCCCAGCTGACAATTGGATGCCACCGGGCAAGATGAGTTGCCACTTCAAAATGTCTGCTGAAACAGCCACAATGGCAGCAGCAAAATTCCTGCAAGTGACAATGTGAGAAGGCAGGGGCCACTGGGGTGCCATTACACCCTATATGTTTGTTGTGGGCCCCAGTAGAGCAACAGTATAAGCATGAAATTGAGAGATGATGTTATTGGAAAGATGACCTAGCTGTTTGCAAGGATACATTGGTCTCTGACAAGAGGACAAGAAAGAAAAGCTTCTGACCGCAAAACTGCATACGTGTCATAGAGAAGCGTATTGGACCATGTAATGTACTCCCGCTTAACATGGTTATCAGCTAGAAACAGACCTTTAAGAGTAACTCAAGGAAAATAGGAGATGCCTGTAGAGATTCAATGTTCTTTGTTTACTTGTCCTTTTGCCTCTTTTGTATTTAATGAAGCTGCTCTTTTTGTGCCCTTTGCCTCCTGTGTGTTGTTTTGGATTTTTGTATTTTATAAACTTGCTTCTTAAACCTGCTTAACTGTAGAACAATTACAAAGTGTAAATATACTGTATTAAGGTAAGAAAAGCTTGCAGTGCAGCAGAAAAGTGTCACTCATGCACATCTTTGTGTCTCCTGACAAGCTCGACTGAGGTAAGCGATTCCACTCCAGGACAAGAGGAGGCATTGTCACTAACAGTATCCTCTTTTTTCTCTACACCTGAGAAAAGATGGGCATTGAGGGCACACACAGTTGGACATGAAGTCATTAATGAGTTTCGCCCCCCCCAGTCACTCTGCTATAAAATATGACGAGCCAGAAAGGCTCCTGATCAGCAGCACAGCACGGCAAGACTGATAAAGCAAGCAACAGTAGAAAAACCACAGGAGGCTGACATGGCTTCAGCGTTTCTTGAATTCAGTGTTATTCTTATAATTTTGCAGATACCTATTGCTGGACTTTTGCTTCAATTAAACAGGGTTACCAGGTTGGTACCCCAACTTTTTCCCTGCCCTCGACTACCTCCTTGCCACCGGTCACAAAAGAAAACACCTAGTTTACACATATTCCAAAAAAAACTACCCACTAGAGAGAAAAAAATGCATATCTAAAATCTATGAAGAAATGACCACATCCACCACTCAGCATCCCTCTTCACGTACAGGAGAGGCAGATGATTGTGCTGAATATGGTTGAAGGTCTAGCTTTCTGTCTGTTAGCTGTTGGACAAACCACATGTAAAGACAGTGAGCCGTTACTGACGCAAAAGCCAAAAATGATACTCAATTTGAAAAGCTGCAAAATGTATCTGATGCAATGAGAAGAACATTTCTTATGCTGTTGTGCATTATAGACAATGGACCAGTATTTTACACTGTAGGATTAGCTATAATAAACAGACCACACAATCAAACCTTTTGGTTTTAAAAGGACAATAGGCTATAACTGTTAGCACAGAGATCCAGTCTGTACAATGCAAAATATTAGAAACATATACAGCATTATTTTCTAGTTAAAACTAAACTTTATAATGATTACAGAATTAATGCTATTGTTGTTCAGCATAATGGTGCAATGGGTAGCACTGTTGGCTCTAAGATTTAATGGTCTGGGTTTGAATCCGACACACAGTTATTGTCTACTAGCTGAAATACCCAGTGTTGTTTGAGAAGAAAATAAATTAAAAAAAAACTAACTTTACAAATAAAAATAAATTAACAAACAATGAAGACTCACTAATGTGCTTGTTTTGTGGTCTTGTATGTATGTTATCATCCAGTTGATGCTTGGAACCGGCCAACTGTATTTGATTTCAAAGGCAACAGGCAGATGCAGTGGTGCTCAAACAAAAAGCATGCTGGCAGTCACCTCCAGTTAGCCCTCTGGTGGTAATTCTGAGTGTCAACTGGATGATAACATGCATACAAGACTGCAAGATCAACCCCCACACTACCAAGAAGGGGGTGGGTTAGGGCTGATTTCACCCTACAGTATTTTAAGTCGACCAATGAGAAACGTGTACCAAGTGTCATGAAAATCGCTCCAGCCTTTCAGAAGTGATGCTGGAACATACTGTACATACATACATATACAGACACAAACATTGGCTTAATGAAACAGGACAAACTTTAAAAATCAATATCACTGACACTGTATCTGACCGTGTTCAGCTCTGATGGGAAAGCGATGGGGAGAAAAGTACATGGCCGTGATATATCAGGCAATCAGCAGCTACCTTCTAAAATACACGTACAGTAGCTCTGATCTCTGTCTCAAAAACGTCAAATGTTACTCCTTAACAATCTGTAGATGATAGTGTCTGTTGAACAAATAGGTATTGCTAGCCAAATGGAGGCAAGGTGCACTCCAACACGTGGTGAGACAAAGACTAACTTGAACAGAGGCTGGCGAAGGAATGAGGAAGGCCCTGCGCCCTGCTCTCGGCCCACAGCCACTCTGTTGGATTTGCATAAATACATCGGTACCGCAAGCGAACTATGATACTTAGTGCGATGAGAGAAGTCACAAAATCAACTAGAAAGTTCAAGCAAATTATTGAAAATAACCAGATCTAAATCTGTTAAGTAATTCTCTTGTGAAAAGCAGACAGACATAAAGCAGACAGACATACACACAGAACGCGACCATGAAATTTTTAAAACCGTTTCTTAGAGAGCACCTATGGGCCTAGGGTAACCTACATTTCAAATTTCAAGTCCCAAATCCACATGGTTCAAAAGATTTCGTGATGAGTGAATCAGTGGTATTTGGCTTTTATATATATAGATTTATATATATATATATATATATATATATATATATACTAACTGTGTAAGCCCATGCTCTTATCCCGTCTCTACCTCTCACTTCCGGGCCAGACAGAGACACACACTACGTAGACGTTTATATATAAGATATATATATGGCTGTTCGAGTCACAAAGACAGAATGAGTCCCAAAAATATTTGGGATGCCAAACTGGTCAACTCTATTTAATTTCAAAAGCAACAGGGATGCGGTGGTGCTCAAACATAAAGAATGCTGGCAGTCACCTCCAGTTCACCCTCTGGTGGTCGTTCCGAGTGTCAACTGAATGATAACATGCACACAAGACCACAAGATCACCCCCCATCCTACCCAGAAGGGGGTGGGTTAGGGCTGATTTCACCTTACAGTATTTTTTGTCAACCAATGAGGAACATGTGTACCAAGTTTCATGAAAATCGCTCCAGCCATTCGGACGTGATGCTGGAACATACATACATACATACACACATTTACTTTTATATATATAGATGTGGAGGCTGCACATTCTCTCCATATCTTTCTGATTCTTGGGTTACACTTCCATTTGTCCTTAGATATGCTATTTAGATTAATTGGCAATTTCTGATGGACTAGAGCAGCGTGTCTTCATTTTGTTTTTGTTCTTGCAACTTCTTAGTGTAATTGAGACTCAATCAATGAGAGAATCTCCCTTGGAGAATAGCCATCTACAGCCATAGGTGGAGGAATGTCAACTGCTTAAACGGCCTGCTAGGAACTGTTCACTAGACACTTGACAAACAGTATGCGACCCTTTGCCATTGAATACAACAGGGAGTCATGATTCTGCAAAACCCAAAGGTATACAACATGCATTCTGTGATGTTGTCACCCATACTTTAAGAAACTATCGACTACAGCATTATTCAGGGTTATTTCTACCCTAGTATACAATAATTATAGGAGAGGCACTGTATCCACCTCAAGCCATCGTGAATTGAAATTGAGACACTGTTATGCTACTGTACAGTATGTTGTTTTTTATGTAGTTGTTTTTCCAACCTTATATCTTACAGTGATTGGATTAATAATTCAGGGATGTAAACTGTATAATACTAGTCATCTAAACATGCATGTCTTTTATCTTTAGATGACACATTCTAGGGAATATACTTTATTTCAATAGCCAAGGAGAATGCAGCAATAGAGTATGAACATTTCTGGACGTGTATAGAGCTGCCCTATTCTCATGTCTCATGCTAGTGTTTATTTATTTTTGAAGTAACAGATAGGAAATAGGAGGAAATTGGAGGAAAAACAGCTAGTAAAAGAGACACCTGTAGTTATGGGTGGACTGTGTAACATTAGCATTAGACTACCCTACCTACAGTAGATTATGCCTGTGGGATTTCCTTTATTCAGGTTGGGGGTTAGAAATGTCAATATACAGGTTACTGTACGTACATGTTAGCACTGGACTGCCCAGTAAGTCATGGTTTCTGCTTCAACATCTTAATAAAACTTAATGGCTGACCCGAATTAGATAATATAAATTGAATACGTAATATACCAATGTTAAAAACAGCACAGCATAAAAATACACACAGTAACTGTTATGTGCAAAGGCAAGATCACAAATGGCCACAACATGTACTACACGAGGTGTTGACTATAGCTGGCATGTACTGTAACTCTTAGCTGCAGTGGGAATGTCTTAAGCTGGGTCTATTTTCCCATAATAAAATCTCAAGGAGTATCCCATTACATGTGAAGTGCTATTTTATGTTTCTGAGACAAGTGAGATCAAATGAGGATAAGGAAGCAGAAATCCTTTTCTTAACAAGAAATAACAAGGGCTAATTTGGGGTTTCCATGGTCTGTGGGTGTTTATGTCAACTGCCAGGTTTGAACTCCATGGTGAAAACAACAGTTACGGTTCTAATACTAATTTAACAAAACACTATTCAGGTTTACAGACAATCTGTCATGTAAAAGAGAAGGATAAACTATTTACATAAGAAATGTATTTGCTGCCAGCAGTTGGCAAACTGTTTTAAGCAAGAGTATTTTTAGAACAATGCAGTATCTGCCAGCAAACTTGTTTAAAAAATTCTCTCAAAGGTCTTATTGTTGAATCATCTATTGCAAACTTCAATTTTGAAATCAAAATGTCACAAGACATAAAGATTTTTTTTAACATACACACATTGTTTATCTTGGATAATTTTACAACAAATTCAGAATAGAAGAAGACTATTTATTATTGCCTTTCTGGGGACTGTACCTGAAAGAAAATATGGTTGTGGCTGGGTATATCAGTTTTGAATGGGAAGACTCTTCCTTGGCATCTCTTTATACTCTGAAAAACATCACTGATATCAGGGAAAACATACAGTACCAAAGGAAACAGACATATTTAAATAAATATTTAAATAAATCCTGCTGTACTTCTAAACCCTTTTAAACAAGAATTTGCTCTGACTGCACTTTTTCACCTAATACTACAAAGCACATCCTGCCATCTCCCATCTGTCTCTTTGTCTGACACTACTGTGTCCTTTCTACCTCCCATCATAGAGCTTTTTCCTAAATCATCTTCTTCAGCATAAGATTACATGCAAAGTGTTATCAATCTACAGTTCCTTCTAGAGACTTCTGGTTTCTTGTATCCCTGGGACTTACTCAGGTTTAAAAAAGTGAGATCTGTGAGATAGGTGGTAGTCTACATGCCCTCAGATAAGTGTAGTATGGTGTCACTTTACCCAAACAGGAAATGTCTGCTGTCTCCTGCTTGAATATAGAAATTGTGTTAATCTCCTCTCTGTCATAAATGCCTCTTTCTCACTCTCCTCCTTTCTTAACACTAGAATCCCTGAGCCTACGAAAAAACTGTGAAATTGCTATGAAGAAGCTCTCTGTTGTTACAATTCTGCCTTTGTCAAGACATGGCTTCATAGGCTTGATAACCACAAACTCAGAAAGTCTTTGCCCTGGGTTGTAACTCAAAACACAGTTCTCAACAAAACATTGCCAGAAGTCCATGATTGCAGCAAATCTGCTGTTTTTCACACGTTCTGCATGGGTGTCTTTTTTGTCAAAGCGCAAATGCCGCATGGTACTCTGATAGTGGTCACGGGATATTGTATCTTTGATTGCCGGTACAACAAATAGTTCTGTGTAGGCATAAACCACAGCACCAACTGTGGTCATCACAGCGCTTGTGAAAAGTATGGAGATAAATTGCATCAACTCAGAGAGGGAGAGCCAAGTTTTTGTACCACATGAACGACACTGACAGAATAAAACTGAATAATAAAAAAACAAGCGCTAAGTTTTGCAAGTAGCCAAAATTTACACCTGGTGTTACAGACTCAAATCAAATGTATGTTTTTATTATATAATAGTAATAATAATAATAATAGCAGCCTACTACTCAAAATGCAGAGTGCCCCGTCTCAAGCCCGGTACCTTTGGTTTACAAGGCAGCAGTTCTTACCTCATCATTCAAGAATGAATACATAGCACCTTCCTGTCAATTGACATTTGAGCTTGGGTTTTTAACTCGTTTACAGCAATATGTAAATTGAATGCTTTTTTTTCTTTGGTTATATTCTTGAATAAAAGCACACATGTTTATTTTTATAGTTTATGGTCTTCACATATTATACACTTCACGTCATTATTAGTATAACATGGAAACAGTTTCAGCTTTAGGTATGTGTTCAGTAGTTCCTGTCATCCTCCACTTACACAGATCATTGTAGACATGGAACACACATGAAATGTCAGTCAGTCAGTCAGTCATTTTCCAACCCACTATATCCTAACACAGGGTCACGGGAGTCTGCTGGAGCCAATCCCAGCAAGTACAGGACACAAGGCAGGAACAAATCCTGGGCAGGGCGCCAGTCCACTGCAGGGCACACACATACCCACACACCAAGCACACACTAGAAACAATTTAGGATTGGCAATGCACCTAACCTGCATGTCTTTGGACCGTGGGAGGAAACCAGAGCACCCGGAGGAAACTCATGCAGACTCGGGGGAGACACATGAAATGTATATATTCCAAATAACAATATAGCATTTACCTAATACAACTCCAGGCACTTCATTGCCAGATAAAGAGACCTGAGCTCTGAGAATTTTGTGACTGACCTCAGCTCCATTGGGGATGGGGGGATGGAATAGCAGGCTGCTTGCGCTGATCGACATATTTGCAAAACAAAATGCGCTGATGGTGAGGTGCAAAGGTGGCCAGGGATTACAAGTTTTTTCGTAGGCTTCAGGGATTCTAGTGTTAACCTGTGCAATATTAAAAAATAAAAAACTTTTTTTTGCATATGCTGACAATTGTGTGACAATATTTGATGTTAGTTTTGAGCATCATTTTAGATAGTGTACTGAAATCTCATTGTTTGTGTTATGTAATGACAACAAAGGAACCTCCTCTTATCTTGTGTTGTGTTGTCTTGTCTTGTCTTATGCCTGCTGAGGTTCAGTATTAAGGACATAAGAAAGTTTCCAAATGAAAGGAGACCACTCAGTCCATCAAGCTCATTTGTTAGCTAAGATGTTCCAATATCTCGTCCAGATATGTCTTAAAAATTGTCACACTTTCAGCTTCAAATACATGTCTTGATAGTTTATTCCAGCTTTCTACAACACTTTGTGTATGGAAGTGCTTACTGGCTTCAGTTTTAAATGCAATTCCCCTTAGTTTTTACTGATGTCCTAGGGTGTGTGATCCACCCTTTAGCTGAAAGAGCTCTGCTGGATCTACTTTAGAAAGGCCTTTGAGGATTTTGAAGACCTGGATTAGGTCCCCATACAGTCTCTTCTCCTCGAGACTAAACAGGTTTAATTCTGTGAGTGTGTCAGAGTAGCACATATCATTTCCTGGGATGGATTTGGTTGCACTCCTCTGTACAGCTTTCAGTGCTGCTATATCTGTCTTAGAACATTAGAACATTAGAACACTCTAGACGAGAACAGGCCATTCAGCCCAACAAAGCTTGCCAGTCATATCCACTTATTTCTTGTAACATGGTAACCAGAACTGCACACAATACTCCAGATGTGGTCTCACTAGTGCATTCTATAGTCTAAGCATAATGTCTCTTGATTTATATTCCATGTTTTTTGTGATATAACCTAACATTTTATTTGCATTTTTAATTGCTTCTCTACATTGTGTACATGATGAAACTTACGTGTCACCATAAACCCACAAATTCTTTTCAGAGTTTGCTTCCTCTAGGATAATGTCTCTCATTTTGTATTTGTAATTATACTGTAGCTCTGGGAAGAGCAACTCATGTAGTGCTCCTTAATCGTCCTTGCACAGGTATGCTCAGACTGATAGCATTTACTACTTCTGTTTTTCACTTTTATGGATGCCCATATTGGGACTACCCACTGTTCTGTGTCATTTTTATGGTACCTTTTTCCCCTGGAAATATATTGACAAGCAAGTGAGCCTGTGAATAGTATCTAACTGTTTTTATAGTGTAATTTGATGCACTTGTATACAGTTGGAGGGTTTAAGGTGAAGTTTCTTTTTACCTTTTCACTAGTAAACTTAATGGTCTGTTTAACCCTTGACTTTTTATTTTATCATGATATACATTACCTAGTTAACAAGCAGGCATCACTTCAACACAGCACTTATTGCTCGACATTTGTTATGGCTCCTCTTGTTTGATTTTAATCACATATGATTTGCAAGTTACTTTGAGCAAAAGTATCTTGTAAATAAACAAATGTTAAAATTAAATTAGATTCTTCAAAGTCTTCTTTCAGTGCATTTGTGGAACAACTGAACAAGGATATAAATGGGAAGTTTTTTCATTCTTTTCCTTTCTAGGGACAAAAGTGGCGACTTTACAGCATTTGATTAAATAAGATGTTACTTTGACACTATGTTAAGTCCTACCATCATATTAATTAAGAGGTGATTAAGATTAAAAGGTCACATGACTGAAGTGTTTAAAATTATGAAGGGAATTAGTACAGTGGATTAAGACTGTTATTTTAAAATGAGTTCATCAAGAATACGGGGACACAGTTGGAAACTTGCTAAGGGTAAATTTTGCACAAACATTAGGAAATTTACCTTTATACAGAGAACCATAGACACTTGGAATAAGCTACCAAGTAGTGTGGTAGACAGTAGGACTTTAGGGACCTTCAAAACTCAATTTGTTATTTTAGAAATATTAAGTGGATAGGACTGGCAAGCTTTGTTGGGCTGAATGGCCTGTTCTCATCTAGATTGTTCAAATGTTCTAATTACAACATGTAGAGTGTAAACATAAATATTGTAGTTATTTATACTAGAATGGGTTTTAGGAAATTAAATTAAGTTTTAGAAAGGTAAGTGTTCTAAATATAACTGGGAAAAGACCCATAAATCAGATTATACAGTAACATTCAATATTAATTTAACAGATAGGTGAACGAATCAAGAGAATGACATCAAGCAGAATTTAGATAAGTATTAAAAGTAGCATACATTTATGAAAATTCCCAGATTTTTTTAGGTACGCATAAAATGAAGTTAAGATGAAAGAAGAACAGAAAACTTATGAGCAAAAAGAATATGGCCCAGAAGCAAGTGCAGCAACTCAAGGACCACATACAGTAGCTCTTAAAACAGGCGGCCTTGATTGCACAACTATTTCTAGTACTTTCTATTATTCAGCTGATCATAATTGTTTTCAAGGTTTTAGGCAAACTTTCATAAATTCTATCTGTCTATATAATTATCATTATTTCTTGAAAAATATGCCCAAAAATTACTCCTCTGAAAGTAGCAATGAATAGCTTAAGTTGAACGCAGCATCAAGGCATATATGTTGCCTATTGAACAAATACTCCTGAATTGAGTCCAAAGGAGCTGTAAAGTCATCATTATCAGTTCTTATTTTTTGTAGCTTAAAATAATATATTCTTCTTTTGTCTGTTAATTCTATAAGGTGATGTATTGTAATCTGAAGTAATGTAGGTGGCTGTGTAGGATGTGTCACTCTGGCACTTCTCACATATGCAATAACAGTTGATAGTATCTAGAGTATGAATGATTGGCAAAAGAACTATCTATTTAAAGAAGGGGATACAAGTTAATGCAAACATAAAACAAAAAAAATGTGCTATGTTGTATGTGACTGCAGGTTAATGAAAACAATTTAAGCCTAAATAAACCATCACTTTCATTGGTGTTCTCTGCAAGATGCCATACTTTACTAGCTTAAGAGATCATAGTTTCTTTCCCTTTTTGTGCTTGAACCAAAACAGCTTCAAGTCTATGTAGACTAGTATTGATATTTAGTCTAAAAGTTTAATAAATATACTGTGCCAATTTAAATCAAATTAGATTAGAAAAGATTAGATTATATTAGATAGACTTTATTAAGCCCAAGGGGAAATATACTGTAGATGCAAGTGTAGATGAATACAGAAGCAGGAACATAAAACACAAAGGTACTAACTGGACAAATAATACAATGAATCAATAAACAAACAAATAAACAAATGTCTATTGTGCCCAAGTTGGAAAAATAACTTTTAAGAATATAAGCATTTAGTTTAGGACGTCGGAAAGAAGCATAGAATTGCCTGATAGCAGTGGGCAAAGAAGACCCAAGAAGCCCTTCTTAGCGCACAGTTTGAAGGAATGAGCCTGTGGCTAAAAGAGCTATGGACTGCTTGAACATTTCCAGCAATCTGAAGTCAGTGGGTGGCACGGTAGCGCAGCTGCCTTGCAGTTAGGAGACCTGGGTTCGCTTCCCGGGTCCTCCCTGCATGGAGTTTGCATGTTCTCCCCGTGTTTGCATGGGTTTCCTCCAGGTACTCTGGGTTCTTCCCACAGTCCAAAGACATGCAGGTTAGGTGCATCGGCGATTCTAAATTGTACCTGGTGTGTGTGCCCTGTGGTGGGCTGGCTCCCTGCCTGGGGTTTGTTTCCTGCCTTGTGCTCCTGTGACCCTGTAGCTAGGATATGACAGGTTGGAGGATGGATGGAAGAAAAACTATATAGGATGTAGTAGTTTACTTCTGTAATCAATGTGTTTATTTTTATTTATTCTCTTATTCTGTGTCATGGGCAGAGACTATCAACCAGCATCAACTTTTTGTTCCTGGGACATAGACTATATTTGTGGATATTTTATGTCATCCGATATTTTTGGTTGCTTTCTCCCAATGTCATGCCTGCTACAGTGTGTACTGCTTTAAACTGGTATCCTATCCTTGATTTCTTTTTGTTTTGTTCCCTATAACGCTGGGACAGTCTTCCATGCAAAACTACAGCAGGAAAAGTGGACGTATGGACTGGAAAATTACATAAAACTACAGATGCTGTTTAAAGCGTGTGATCTGTTTAATGTGTCATTACACACGGGAACCTAAAATGGATAGTCAAACAACTTAAAATATTACTTTAGATCATAAACAAAATTTATTAATACATTAAAATGTTTATCTACATGAAAAAAATTATTGTGCACCACATGTTCTTTAATCATATTTACATTGACTATAATGGAATATCCCATTAGATGTGTAATGATAACTTGGCTGTGTTTGATTATTCTCTGTTTTATTTCATGTTTTCATGGTGAGTGGTTTCTAAAAGTTATTTATGAAGTATTACACTTTAAACATGTACTTCACATGAAAAGGAGTGAATCCAGACAGTGTAATGAATCAAACATAACTTTACTTAGAATGGCCAAGAACAGATCAAGGTAAGAGATCATAAAGGACCAGACAATGAAGAATCATAGGTTAAAGATTAGTATTTAATACTTTAAAGCCGTAAAGCAAAGATGATTTTGTATTTACATATGGAGAACAAGGACTAGTCATGAACATGCACATGGCAATTGTTTCAATAAAGTTGAAAATCTACAGTTGACTCCTACACATACTTTTTTATTGGGCGTGTTGCACATTCTGCAGGACTTTCTTTGTGAGAGTAAAAAGGAATACTTACTTAATGTGTCAAACTTTACTCTCACGAGTCACTACTGATTTTAAGGTAGTACTCTCTATGAAAACATTTTAAAAAGATCAATTGATTGTTGGTATTCAATCACCCTTGTACAATTTATCTTCAGTAGCCTGTAATCTTTCTTTATAACTATAATCAGTTGAAAATACCAGCTAGTTTCCAAAAGCTTCCAAAAGCTTCCAAAAATGTCTACTGATTCAGCTAAAACTACAATAGAAGAAAAGAGTACCTCTTAACTGTTTAAACCCGGCTCATCCAGTTCTTTAATAATAGGAATAGCCTTCACTTACATTTGAGCTCTCTGTACTGGAATTGCCCCCCTGGATTTTTTATATTCTACTCCATGTTTCTATAGTTTGGTAGTGTCTCTATGTATTTTTTGTAGCCCAGAGACAAAATTGCATGCAGTACTCCAGGTGAAGCCTCCTTTGTGTGTTATAAAGCTTAAGCTTCATCTACCTCAAATCTTCTCAAGACTATTCTGTCCAAGTCCCTCTGTAATGATTTAACAGACATTTACAAACTTAATCAGCCGGTTATTAATATTACTATCCAGGTCATTTATATATTTTGAAATTAGCAGCAGCTCTAGCACTGACCCCTGAGGGACACCACTTATGACATCAACTAATTCTGATAAGGTTCCTCACACCATAACACTCTGCTTCTTGTGTTTGTGCCAATTTTACATTCATCTACACAATAAATCCGGAACTCCCAATTCTTTAAGTCTGATGTGCAACATCTCCTGTGGGACCTTATCAAATGCCTTTTGAAAATCATAAATGATATCATATGCCTCTCTCTGATTGTATCTTTCTGTTGCTTCATCATAGAATTCCAGCAAATTAGTAAAACAAGACCTGCTGCATCTGAATCCATGTTGACTTTTCTCTAAAACTCAAATTCTTGCAATGTGGTACTTAATGTATGGTTTATTGTATAATATAAACAATAAGAGCAGCTCACTAATCAAAATGGTAAATTTGGGAATCAGCTGATATCGAAACTGCAGCCTCTTGATTGGAAGGTAGCAGTTCTTAGCATTGCACCACGCAAGCTGTCGTATCAACCGCCGACCGTAACCTGCTTTCTTTTTTCTTCGGTTAAATTCTTGAATAAAAGTGCACTTGCTTTGTTATACTTGTACCTTTTGTGAAAGTCCATCCATCCATTATCCAACCTGCTATATCCTAACTACAGGGAGCCAATCCCAACCAACACAGGGCGCAAGGCAGGAAACAAACCCCGGGCAGGGCACCAGCCCACCTCAGTTTTGTGAAAGTGTTTATTTCATATTTGTATTTCAGGCTTCACACATTATACATTTCATGTCTACATTTTGTCAATTATTACTAAAACATGAAAAACGGTTCTGTGTTAACAACGTTTTTACAGAGATTGTTGATGACACTGAACACACATGAAATGTATGTATTCCAAATGATGATGTAATATTTTACCCTATAAAGCTCCAGCACTCGAAGATAAACACTGAGCACTGACAAACTTCTTTGTGAATTGAACTGCTCTGGGATAGCAGGCTGCATGCTGTTATCGACACATTTACAGGACAAAAGACGCTGACGGAGAGGTGCGAATGGATTTAAGGTGGGCCGGATTTATGAGTTTTCTTGTAGGCTCTGGTAATTCTAGTGTTAAACAATATATACTTATTTGCACAATAAGGCTCTCAGCAATATCAAATGTATAAAGAAGGATTAGATATTTTGTGTGCATAGAAATGCGTATGAACAATCAATGGCATACAGCAGGCCTGTTTTGTAAAGAAAATGTTTGAAAACGACTAGTCTTTCAGTGCCAGGGGAATGAAGAATAGTAAGTTTTAATAATACATTTTTTCAGTATTTTTAGGTGTGTTTGCATATGATGCGTGAAGGACCTATTGCAAAAACCCATGTATGTCTATCCGCATGAAACAACGTGTCTTTGCATGGACTAATTCTGTTGAGTATGTGGCACACTTATTCTTTAAAGAAATCTGTAGAGTCAGTTCAATTTTCGGTCTGATATCTCAAAGAGATCACACTGTACTAAGTTTTAAATTTTCAAAGTCTCTCATTAAAAAACATTGGCAAATTTGTGAACTTGCCCAGCTTAAAATGGAGAAATGTTTTATGCGACTTTAACTATGAATTAGATTACTGTTTTAATTTCCTATTGAGAGTGTGTGCTTGAACTTGTATATTTTGTGCGTTTTCCTCTTTTTGTTGTTTGAAAGCTGTTAGGATTAAGTCAATCAAGCAGAGCGTGCGCATGAGTGCAAACAGCTAATATAGTAGCGCCCTCCTCCTGCTGCTCTAGCTAAGTTAACAAATAGAGTAGGAGAAAAGTCACTTCTCTGGAAATAAATGGAAGGGGAAATAAACTGATTGAATAATATTATCTGTAGATTATTATTGTAAGGAACTGGCATTATCAACCTGAAGATAAATGGTTTTTGAACTAGTTAATAACACAGGAAATGTGCAGCTGCCCTAAGTGATATAAACATAGGATGGGTCTAAAAATGGACAGTGGCATTCAGGAGTCAGGAAGATGCAGTGGTTTAAGCCCCGACCTTTCTGTCCAGATATATACGAACCATCACGGCAAGCCCCTGATCTTCTTGCCCATCTTGCACTACTTGCATTGCCTTTATAGAATAAATCAGTTTCCATTTTCTTACTTATTCTTATAATTTTTAGGAATTAGTGTGTTTTAACTAATATTAATAGCTATATGGTAAACTTGTTTAAGTTCCATTTCACCTTTTATAGGGTAATATTGATGCTGATTTTATACTAGTATTGATCATTTTGTATTAATAGATATTTTTCAGTTGCTGATAACAGGATACTACTCTATTGGGTAAGCTTTAAAAAATATTATATTTAAGAAAATTGAACAACAATTACTCACAGACCCTCCACCATTAACACACATCAATCGATGCCATTTCACATCACTTGAATTGCAATCTGTTGTGTCTGAAAGCTCTTGAGCCATCACAAGCCTATTTGTGTTCTATTGTAAAGTGCTGTTAAAAAACAGTTATTTAATGTTGTCTACTAACACATATAATTGCTTTCTATTATCGCTATTACTTTTACATAAGACTCATTGTTAAAAAACTATTTAATAACAAGAAATGTAAGAACTGAATCTAGGATGAAGTTAATAAAAAATGCAAAATGCTCAAACGTTTATATCAATTAACTTAATCACTGAACACTCCTAAATATTATGCCAGGCGAGGATTGTCTAACTTATTTATTTTGAAGAGGCAAGTTTATGCATCTCTACTCTAGTTATTTTAAATACAGTGAAAGTGCGTATATTATATATATGTGTGTATATTATATATATGTACAGGATCTCTTTTCAGATAATAAAATCATTACAGAAAAATGAATTTTTTTGATTTTAAAATGAAGTAACACCAGGTGAAGAATTTTGTCCGTAATCCTGCCAAAATTGTCTCTGGTCCATCAAAATGCGAACAGCTATGTTTTCTGTCTCCAGATATTTCTTGAAATATTTCTCACATACTAAAAGGGTAAACCAAAGGTAACAGTCCGGGCTCATCTAAAAATCCTTGGGGTTATTTGCTGCTCATTGGCAGAATGGCTGGCATTGTGAACTCACAGCTCCTCAGTTTGAATTCCAGTTCAGGCACAGTCTGTGTAGAATGTAAACATCCCCCCCCCGTATATGTGTGGATTTTACTGCCATATTCCAAAGATGTGTGTGCTGAGCTAATTTGTAAACCCTAAATTAACTCCATATGTGTGTGTGCCCTGTGATGAACTGGCACCCCATCCTGACTTAATTGGTGTCTTTTGCCTGATGCTCTTGGGCTGCCTCTGGCCCCTGTGCCCCTGAACTGAATTAAGTGGATTTAATAATAGATGGATATCTGTGCCTTTAATTGTTATCATAGAAGAAATCATAGAGGTTTACATATGGGTTTAATTTTGCCATTGTTTTCACGAATGCTATTTTTTATTTTTTCTGCTAAGATTTGGATGCTCCACTCTTGACTGCACTAAGGAAAAGTCATCTCTGAGAGAGGAGCACTGGAATCGTCGGGTAGAGGGGTCCTTTCATCAGATGGGCTGGCCCAGCACTGATTGAGCTATGGAATGGCCAGTAGGCGATGGCCGAGGTCTCCAGGACTCTGAACAAATCAGAATCCTGTTATGTAATATAATCTACTCTTGAATTTTGCTCTGTTCTTGTAATATTACTATTGTAATTTTGTATTGTATTGAGGATTACTTGTGTTCAGTACTGTGTATTGTATTGAACCCTTTATTGACACTCACTGCACACCCAACCTGGCTGGAAAGGGGTCTCTCTTTGAACTGCTTTTCTCCAGATTTCTTCCATTTTTTCCCTACAAGGTTTATTTTTTTTGGGGGGGGATTTTTCGTGTCTTCTTAGAGCATCGAGGCTGGCAGGCTGTCAAAAGACAGGACCTGTTAAAGCCTATTGCGGCACTCCTTGTGTGATTTTGGGCTATACAAAAATAAATTGTATTGTATTGTAATTGTACTAAAAGGATGAGCTATATTTGGTGCAGTTTAGGAACAGACTAAAAGTTGAAGCCCTGTCCTGGGCTGCTGGATGATACAGGTAAAAAAAATTAATGAAAAGATATTTTGCTTTTCTTTCTTATAGTGACTACCTTGTGTGAAACAGTTTGGCGTTCTGAGGTAAACCTCATTTTAATATAAGGGTAAATCAAAAAGTAAAGGCAATTTGAGAAGTCAGTACAAATTAGCTGGAGTGATTAAAGTAAATGCTGATTAGAAAGGCATTGTGAGATATCCGTGACAAGGTATTCTCAAGTTATCCAGTTGCAGTTAGAAAAACTAGTAGAAAAAGAGTGTGATTAACATCAGCGGGCGGAAAAGAAAGTTGTGAACAAGATCCCTGCTGCAGTTCTTCATAGGGATGTTAGACGTCTAGCTGTTTTGCTCCCAATAGAAAAACAGAAGTGATATGAGTGAGCAGTGTGAGCTCCTTGGGTTTGTAACAAGGTGCTCAAGTGAGAGGTGTTAAGCAGAGCTTAAGGTGTTATTATTTAATTTAATGCATTTGAAAAAATAATGGAAAAAAAAGGTGAAAGATCTTGTGAATGGTTATTTAAAACCCCAAAGCAGGAAAAGTTTGGACGATATGCAAAATGCAAATAAAAAAAAAAAAAAACAAAATGCTGCGATTCTTAAATTTATTTTGACTTTCATTTCATTATAGACAGTATGAACCCAAGATATTTTATATTTTGCCTGGTCATCTACATTTAATTTATTAATATACATCCATTCCTGCAAATGTCTTGAAATCTAACCTAGCCTAAAAACATAACATTATAGACAAGAAGATTTTTCTTTTTAATATGTGTATTATCAACTTTCTTCTTTATTTTTTGTGTGAACTGCTTCTCTTTTAAAATGAAAAGACTTGGTCTGTGAATTTGTTTTTTGGTTCAACAAGTCATACTAACTGCTGACAAGTCCAGCTACAATGATATTAATTGGATTAAATGCAGGTTCTGTAATAGAAAGAAAGAAAGAAAGAAAGAAAGAAAGAAAGAAAGAAAGAAAGAAA
>JANRMT010062796.1:21461146-21481788 GCA_026402145.1 Polypterus bichir lapradei
AAAGAAAGAAAGAAAGAAAGAAAGAAAGAAAGAAAGAAAGAAAGAAAAAGGTTTTCAGAAAAAATGTGACGTCTTTTGCTGTACACAATACTGCAGTGCAAAAAAAAAAGCTTCATGAGGCTGTATGTTCAGATAACAACAAAAACTAACATTTACTGCTTAAACTTCAAATGCAGTAAATAAACAAATGCTTTAGCTCTGTGTATTTCAACCTCTGGTGGGTCTGCAAGTTGCTATTCTTGATAATGGTAGTGGGTCGCTAAGTGGGTCTTTGTGGGTCTTGAGTGGGTCAAACAGTGGGCCCTGGCAGAGTCGCCGCTGTAATGATTGCCCCACTGTGACCACTGCACTAGATTAACCCTGCTCGGTGAGCTGTGAAAGCACTTACATGGGAAGAAGCAGGTCAGGACACCAGCGAAGTTCAGAAACACTCCTCTAGCTGATGGAATTTAATCAAACTGTTAAGGAAAATTAGGTTTTTACTTCTGTTTCTTCTATTAAGATCATTGAGAGAAATTTGCCTTTGTCAGTAATTCAGAAGGGCTTTCCTTCTGTTCTAAAATTTTGAAAAGAAAGTTTCTCACTGCCTGTGGCAAAACCTGAATTGATGTGCTTTTTTCATCTCTTCACAGCTTCAATAACTTGTAAGAAGTTACCCTTGGCTTTTTCATCTATGAAAAATATGAAGACTCCAGGCCTGGATGGCACCCCATTGAAGCTTTATTCCCTCTTTGGGAATATTCAGCTGACTTGCCACTGCAGATGTTTCCTGCCACAGTCTGTAACTCATTACTTGCTCCTAGGATTAACGCTATGTGATCACATTCCTGGATCACCTTTGTCATTTAACAAATATACTGAATTAATTTCTAAAATATTGGTGCAGATTGAACAATGACAACCATTAAGAAGTAGCTAGAGATCAAATGGACTTCATTCACTAAAGCATAGCTTTGGGTAAGGTCTTCTGACTGCTCCATATTGAACATTTTGTTTCTAACTTGTAAGCTGTCCTCATAACCAATGATATGAAAAAGTTGTCAGGCTGCTTATGTTAATAAAAACGTGTAAATATCATCCACAGAGGTAAATCTAACATACACATCTTACACTCATTAGCATTTCGGAATTATTGTCTGTCTCCACTCGAGTTTCCCGTACCACTTAAACCACTGGCCACAGCTATCCAGGCACTGTAACTCATAACTCTCATTCTACTACAGGAATGCTATGCAGATGGCATTCTTTTATTCTTAAATAACCCTCCAGCTGACATTCCATATGTTTTGTCTTTGCTTTGTACATATTAAGTCAGTTTAAAAGTTTATCCAGTTACAAAGTCAACTGGCCTAAATCAACAATTGCTCCTGTTGAACCTCCAGTGCAAATCTATGAATTTCTTACACCACATCCCAGTCTCCTTTCATTCTAGATGTCTGAACACTGATATATACCATCAATTCAAGTGACTTCAAGTTTTAATTATAAGCCTGCTTATAATTATGACACTTTTTTCTATTTTCTTGCTGAAGTCTATATCTTTTCAAACTCACATTTCTGTCATTAATATGTATATAGTCATTTATTTTTTTAGTTTTAGAAACATCTGTGGTTGAAAACTTAAATTGTGGCAGACTATAAAAAGACTACAGGACCAATATAAAATAATCCTATGGTTTGTAAAAACGAAATCTTCAAGTACAGAATGTACTGGTTAAAAGTGTATGACGCTTATGTTTCACTGATGGGGTTTTTTTTTTTAAAGTATGTCATATAGAAGAAAATATTGCACAATCTGTGATCAAATTAATTTGTAACTTTCTATTCTGGATGTGCAATGCTATCACAAAGCCGTCACTTTGCATTTGTTGAGTTTGCAATTTAATCCATCTAACTGTAAACCTTGTACAGAATTGAAAAATTACAAAAAAAGCATAAACTTACTTGAAAGTGAATACTTCTTTTATTAAATAAATACATTTTGATTGGTTTACATTATGTTTAATGATATGTTCATCAGACATTCGGTTGTTTTCAAAAACAAAATGCAAATTTATATATTTCTGAAGCAGTCAGAAGCTGTACTGGGTTATCTGTCTGTGGTGCTTGGGCATCTGATAACAGTACACTGTAGGGACAGATTTCACATCTCCTGATCCAACTTAAGGCATCCTTTACTAGCCAACCAGCAGAGCAGAAGCATATTAGGTCTGATCAGTGAACAGATCAGTCTTGTCCAATCAAGTGGTTCTACCTACACAAAACAGACATGTGACATAAAGTTTCAACATTTGAAAGTTAAACGTTAAGCAACTGGGAACAGATAAACCATGCACACCAGATGGTCACATTCCAGGCTCACCTAAGATATGTGGTACCAACCCAGGGTGTGAAGGGGTTCTGTCGTTAACAGACTTGTCTTCTTTTTCCTTCACAGTGCCAAAAATTAGCCCCTTGAGAGTAACTTCTAGTCCAGCCAATATGAAAAGAAGTCTTCCCGGAAGGTGACATCTCAGTTGGACCTGAGAGCCAAACTGTCAGGATTAATTCCAGACTGGAATTGCCTTAACACACAGCTATGCCGTATATCTACACCACTGTGCACCTGTTAAGTTATTTTTTTGTTTTTGTTTGAAATTAAACAGGGATTGGCTGGTTGTCACCACAACTATTTTGGGCTCTCTCTGCCTTCTCATTCTCCCCTCTACACCAAATATTCTCATAAAGCAGCAATCAGGCGACCATGGCAAAGTAGAGATGTTTATTGGAGTTTATTTAATCTATATGAGTGCAACTACAATAAATTTGTGGTAGGGTTACAGCTGGATTGTATTTGAGTTGATGGGAAGAGGTCATGATTAACACACAGTTTAAGGAAAGCAAAAGAACAAAATGGACCTAAAGTGGTCTTTCACACATATCATCAAAATGTGCATGTGCCTTGCTTGATAGTTAGAAGTGCAAGGTGGCGTGTCTTTTGCTTGCAGAGTTCGTATCCATGTAGAACATGAGAACATGACTTATCTTCTTATGATATGTATTTCCTAACTGACAGTATCCTCCATAACTAATTTATTGTATGTTATAAAATATTATATTAATACCAGGGTAAGTTTTCAGTATTCAGCCAACACTAGGCAGTAAGTGAAATAAAAAATCTGCAATAGAATATATCACACACTGCTTGAAATCCCATGACGTTTAGTAATAATAAGGAAAATCATTGGCTACACAATATATTAAATGGATAACTGACTATACCCGTACAGCTAGAACAGATACCACACCATGATGCTGTTAAAATTATTTTATAGCTGTTATAGTTAATTACAATAATTATTATTTTTAGAATTATCGATATTTTATATTGGCAGATACCTTTACCAAAGGCAAATCAAAGGGACTTTAAACAAGGTTACAAATTCAGGCACCCCCTCTTATTAATGAATAATAAGCGTGCCCTTGACTAAATCACTGAACCTGCTCTTATTTTGCTTATAAAGAATTTATGCCAAGAAACGTAATGTATCCTAATTTTGTAATTTGTCTTGGGTAAAAGTTTCTGCCAATATAGAATAACAATAATTGTACAAATAATGATAATTATAATTAGTATAACATTTATTTTTCCTTTTTCTTTTTGTTAGTTAATACTGAACATTCCAATTAAAATCTAAGGTGTCTGTCTCTGAACTTCCTTCTCACGTTTTACTTTTTCATTTAACTGACATTCCTAAGAGGACAGGTCCTTTATCATATCTTTATTCTCAGTTTTTCAAAAATAGAAGTCTACACATCACAAATGCATTACAAAAAAATCTAAATTTCAATGGCTGCTCTGTGTGCCAATTCCTCATTTTGTGACAATGCTTGTTACTCCAAAAAATCTAATTACCATTCCACCCTCATTTTTGTTACTTTTAAGTTTCACAAGTTCTTTTCAGGGTAATGGTGGAAGAAGGGCTGATGTTCTGTTGCTTGAAGGTGTCAAAGTCACACCACACGCGTCACAATAGAGCAAAGCAAGAATTGTGCAAGGGATTACACGGACAATTGCTTTGTATCATAACTGCTTAATAATTTAATTTGGATTTTTTGGCTTTGATTTTGGGTTGCATTCTGATTTTAACATTTCTCTTTTTGTCTTCTGATATATGTCAATCTTCAACTTGTTTCTCACTATGTCTTAAAATTTTTTACTGACTTACCATTTCAGCCAAAAGACACCATTTCATTTTTGTTATGGGCACCACCATTTTGAGAAGTATTTCTGGATGGTTGCTACGCCATTGCTAGGTAAGGTCAACTGGAAATGATGGATGAATTTTTGGAATATTTATACCTTGCTTTTTGACTACAATTTATGATTCATAATTATGGTCCTGGTTACATGTTCTTTTTAATGTTTGGCTACCAAAATGATTTCCTATCTATAATTCATTAAACACAAATCCTCACCTCTGTTTGCTTAACTATTAGTCTTTTTGGATCTAACACTTGGCTTGAAAATTTTGATTTAGCAATGCCTTCTGCTTACAGTTCCTCTCAATGCTGCTGCCACCTTGTGTAGTCAGTACATTGGTCATGTGTAGATTTGTCTGCTTTGAAGATTGGTGTCAGTAGGCTTGAGTCGTTCTTCATCACAAACCCCTGCAATTCATTAGAAAAAAAAATCCTAATATTAATTTGACCTCTCCATATTAAATTACAATTTGAAATTAGAAATTTGACACTGAACAAGCAACCCCCTACCACCTTATACTGGATATGTGGATTAAGTCAAAAAACAAAAACAGATGTGGTCTAAGAATGTATAAAGGAAAAGCAAAACAACAACCCAAAGGAGAACTTGAAGTCATTATCCAACAATTTGACAAGAAAATAAGTAAAAATCTAATAAGATGGCAATTCTATCTTAAGACAAACTGCTGACCTTTATAGCATTTTTGATGTCAGAAAATGGCATGGCTTGCTTTCTAATATACTTGCAGTATCCCACCTCTGAGACAAACTTGTGTAACTCAAGAATTTGATATTCAGGAGCTTGATGTCTTGAGAAGATGATGTTCACAGAAAGCTAGATATAAGAAAGACATAAGCAAATAAGCAGGGAGTAAATTAAACCCAGCACACCTTTATAATCTGCAAACAAACCTTACTGTACATGTGGATATGCAAAAAAAAAACTACTTTTGGCCTTTTGGCTCTCTCCGCAGTGTTTACTGTTTCACCAATTTGGTATAAACTCACAATTTGCCATTATAGTTCCTCACCTGCCATGTTTCTCTGAGAATGCCATAAGAACCCTGTAATGATTAGCCTGAGAACTTTGGATCAACTTCGTCACAGTTTCTTTTCTCCTCAGTTCAGCTCAATGTGTCACATCCATCCTGGATATATGCCCAGAAAAAATATCCTTGACACACCCAATGAATACAACTCTTGAACAGAACTTTAAATAATGACTTTGCATCCCTAGAGAATAAAAAAGAATTCCATTCTGCAGTGTATAAAAAGTAACAGGCATCCACTTCATCAATATGTATGTCCTCGAGTCAGGGGTCTGTGTTTCTCGTGTGCTCATAAACACACACATCTCTGGAATATGCAGCCAATGTACAATTTATACAACAAAACTAAAGTATTTTAAAGTTAAATTTAGTTGATTAGATGTAAAAATTTAAACTAAGCTATTTCTGTGAACCTCGTTGCCTCAGGGACTTGAGCAAATTTTTCTACCTTCTCTCACACTGACAGAATAGATTGATTTTTCAGATAAAATATAAAGTCTTCATTTGAAGTTTTGAACAAGTTTTCCTCCTGCTGTGTTTTTTCTACCCTTTTGATCCACTTATCTACTGTACCTGTTTTCTAAATTTGACTTTTTTTTAGTATATAGTCATAGGGAGACAAAAATTGTTGTGGTAATAACATGTATTGGAATAAGCTGCTCCAAGTACAACTTACCAATGTCAGTGTCTGTAAATGTGGAGTTGTTGGATTGGTTGAGCTGAAAAAAAAGGAAATAAAAAGAAAAGAAAAGATGATAAGCTGGGCATCTCTAAGAATTGGGCTCTTGCAACTGTTCTGTTGCTTAGCAACACAGACTATAAAAGTAATAAGGACACAAATAAAAAGAGGTGCAGAATGTTCATGTGGCATTTATGAAAGTATCTCTTTGTGTTACTATGGCTATTTGGTTATTTGTGTTGGGAGGAGGTGGAGGAGATCCAGCATAACAGTGTTTCTTATCTGGTGGCCACATGCATTACTGTGGCTCAGTCAGTCCTGTCTGTATGAGGCTCGTATGATGTCTGCATACTGACTTTGCATGTTTTACTTAAAAGGCTGTAATGCTTGGTTTTAACGCCATGGCTCTTAGTCTTTCCTGCAGTCGGCACCTTTTGAATTTTCTAAATATGCTCACTGTGATTTATTTAAGGTGATTTCAACACCTCAAACTAAAAGTTGCAATTTAACTATATACAAATATGTTGTCTCTCACCTCAAATAATTATGGCTTGCATAGCTGACATGAAACAGTGCAGTTTAAATTTGTAGCAACTGAAAAAATAAATAATTGACAGCTAATTTCTGAGATTGAAAAGGGTGGCAAAGTTTGGATGAGCAGGGTGCAAAACCTATCGATACCCAATAGCACACATAAATGCCTGAAAACTTTTCTAAAGCTATAAGTTAATGTGTAGGTGGATGAGTGGCTAGCACTGCTGCCTCACACTCTCAGTCCTCAATTTCAAACCTAGCCAGAGTGGAGTCAAGTTTAAAATGTTATCCTTGTCCCCATGTCCCCATGTGTATTAGCTCACACACAGTTAAAAGTACATTTAAAGTTAATTATTTAGTTTGACTCTGATTTGGCCTAGTAGATGCATGCCCTGAAGTGGACTGGCACTGCATTAAAGTTTAATTTCTGAATTTTGTCTGCAATCTGTAATGGAATCAGCATGTTTTTTTAAAAAAAAAGTGAATAAATGACATACAGACGTGGACAAATTTGTTGGTACTCTAGAAGCTCATTGAAAAAGTGCTGCATTCCTTGTGAAGAGTGGTTAAATGAAAAGCAATTGTCTCATGCATACCTGCATTTCTTTGATAGGTCATCAAGTGAAGCAAAGTGTGAAAAGAGATGAAGCATTGCTTATTTTACAAAGATATTCCAAAATGGTCTGGACACATTTGTTGGTACCCATAGTAAAAATAAAAAAATAATTGGATTAGAGTGATTTTTCAGACTAGCTGTTTTATTTGATTAGTATCCCACATGCTTCCAACTATGCAATCATCATTCAGCCTATTTAAATGGAGAAAAGTACTCACTCTGCTGTTTGGTATCATTGTTTGCCTCACACTCAACATGAACCAGAGAAAGCAAAGGAGAGAGATGTTTGAGGAGATCAGAGAGAAAATTATAGACCAGCATATTCATAGTAAAGACTATAAGATCTTCAAAAAGCAGCTAGATGTTCCTGTAAGAACAGTTTCAAATATTATTAAGAAGTTTAAGGTCCATTGGACTGTAGCCAACCTTCCTGGACGTAGTGGGTTCAAAAGAAAAATTCACCCCAGAATGGACAGAGGGATAGTGATAATAGTAGACAAAATTCCAATGACAACTACCAATGAGCTACAAGTTGATCTCCAAGGTCAAGTTCCATTAGTGTTTGATCGCACTATCCAGCGCTTTTTGAGTGACAGTGGACTCAGTAAAAGAAGACCCAGGAGAACTCCATTGTGAAAGAAAAAAAGCCAGACTGGAATTTTCTAAAACACATATTGACAAGATGTCAGTGCTTCTGGGAGGATGTCCTTTGGACAGATGAAGCAAAAGTGGAGCTTTTTGGCAAGTTACTTTAGCTCTATGTCAGACAAAAAAATGAAATATTCAAAGAAAAGAATACCGTACCTACTGTGAAACATGGAGGAGGCTCGGTTATGTTCTTCTGACACAGGTAGCCTTGAGTCTGTCCAGGGAATAATCAAATCTCCAGACTATCAAGACATTCTGGAGCAAAACATACTGCCCAGTGACAGAAAGCTGTGTGTCAGACACAGGTCATGGATCCTCCAACAGCATAATAATCCAAAACCCACAGCTGAAAGCACTCAAGAATGGCTAAAACAAAACATTGGAGTGTTCTGAAGTGGCCTTCTATGAGCCCTGATTTGAATCCTATCAAACGTCTATGGAAATAACTGAAATATTTAGCCTGAATCAAAACTCTAAAGTCTATTTTTTTGTTAACTATGGAATAAATAATGATGGGTGCCAATGAATTTTGTCAGTTTCAAATTATTTCAGATAGAATTATGGGTTCTTCTTTTTTCATGGTGGGATACAAACAAATTTGTACATGTCTGTAGAAATGTAAAGTCAGAAACTGCAAAATTTGGGGTTAGTTTAGATTCTGGCTTCCAGATTCCTCATCTTGCTTGCAGAAAGCAACACTAATATAGTTGGGTAGTGCCAGTCTCCTTAAAGTATTCTGGGAATTGTAATTTTAAAAGAATTTGCTGCAACAGGGAAATACCTCCCTGCTCAATTGGAATAATTCCATAAGTGCTTCTATAGTTGGCTTATAGGAACCCTTATTAATATAAACTATAAGAAATATAAGAAAATGTACCAAGTTACTCATATTGGTAACATTTTAGGACATATTCCTACATGTGAGCTCATCACAATGGAGCTCTGTAATGGACATATTTTAGCAAGAGTGAGAAAATATTCATATGCTGCTTCCTCACTTTTCCATGCCACACCTATTTCAAATGACTTGTGTTGTTTGCTTTGGCTAAATTGATTTGCTTTATTTCTCATTTCAGGCTGTCTGACAAGGGTAACAAATCATTAGTCACAAAATGCACCAGAGAATGTTATTTATAAAAGCTGTTAGCTTTTGATATCTCTGCTTTTGGGCAGCTTTTGCTTACTCTTCCCAGATTTTGGTGTTTTTTATGTCTTGGCTAAGGATTTGTGGCCTGGAATTACATTCACTGATCAGACTGATTAGCCTGTGTTTTGACTTCATCCTCATCTTCCCCTTCAATGAGACTCCCAAAAGACCCACAAAGCATGCCTGCTTAGAAGAGGCTAACTCCAACTAAGGTATTCCCCAACTGCTATCAGCAGGCTGCAGCCTACATAGGCAAGTTAAAAATATACACTAAAGTCCCAAACTTAACAAAAATGCTTTATAAGGGAGATAAACCATAGAAATTCTGGCTTATAGAGGCAATCCAAACTCTAATATTTATAATGAGAATTTAATTAATAATAAAGTAATAAGAAAACAGAAAACATTCGGACTAGAACATCAGTAGGCTTTGAACCCTAGGAGCCAAGTTACCCAAACTATTTTATAAAATTTTGTTAATTATTTACCACTCTGATGCTGATCTTTCTGATCATAAAATAGGTCATTATGATAGCAATTGATGAAAATAATTCTTAATTAATTGCAGAATTACAGTATTTGAGGGTTCATTTAGAGTGCCTCTTTCCCTTGCATGATTTGGCACAAAAACTACTCAGCAGATCAACATCTCATAACGAGCTTAAGTTTCGAGTTTGGTATTCTTCCATCAAGCAATTTTAGCTCT
The DNA here is from genome assembly GCA_026402145.1 of Polypterus bichir lapradei. NCBI lineage: Eukaryota > Metazoa > Chordata > Cladistia > Polypteriformes > Polypteridae > Polypterus > Polypterus bichir. The sequence continues at coordinate 21,470,768 of JANRMT010062796.1, forward strand.
GGACTGTCCTCAAGAAACTATGACACACAGACACATACACACATGCGGACAGATACACACCAGTCATCAAGATATTGATGTTTTTGGTATTAGGGGACCTTAAAACATCCAGATCTGTTGAAAACCGGAAATTGTTGACAAATCTAAAGTTTCTGCTTCTCCCCCATAGATGATAGGCAAAAATAAGCAAAAAGGATTTGAGAAAAAAGGCAATCTACAACAAGCAAGTCCCAAAACATTACCATCAAGCAAAATCCAATAACTGAAGCAAAGCAAAGTCCATAATCCACAAATTAGACATGAAACAATAGCTCTCTATTATAAAAAAAAAACTTGGAAGGGAGACTAGGGAGATGAGACGTGATCTTCTTGGAAGACAATTTGACGTCCCATGAGAAACACTTTAACGTCACAAGAGACAAGGCAGTGAGACTACATATAAAACAAGTTCACGGACATCTAACCAAGCAGTTGTTGGAATGCTTTTGGCAGACAGACATCATGTGCTCCCAGCTCTTAAAACAATGACAAGCAGAACACGCAGCTCACCAGCAGCAGCAGCAAGCCAGCAGATGATCCGACCACTTCTCCTTAGCGTGCGTCCAGACCCCCAAATTCACAACGAGAGCGGCAAAGATGCGAAGTGGCAAAAGGACAGCTGCTGTATAGGTTTTGAAATGATCTACGCGCAGTGCGACAAGCAGAAAACGCAAATCTCCAGCAGGAACAAGCCAGCAGATGATCCGACTGCAACTCCTTAGCGTGCGTTCAGCGCCCCCAAAACAATGCTAGCGGCAGAAACACGAAGTGGCAAAAAGGACAGCTGTTGTACAGGCTTTTAAATGATCAACGTGCAGCGCAACAAACAGAGCATGCAGCTTGCCAGCAGCAGCAGCAGCAGAAAGACAGCAGCTGATTCGACGGCATCTCCTTAGCGTGCGTTCAGCCGTCCTCCCCTTCACACCACGAGCAGCGTTATATGTCCTGAAAGAAAAATTTAACCACGCCCAGGGCCGGGAATAAAGGACAAGTACTGTTTTTACAAAAGTTTTAAAGTAAAGGTGAAAATAATGCATATGTAACAATTCCCATGAAATAACAATCTCTTTAAATTGTATATCCGGTAAACCAAACCCGGGGGTGGGCAAGCGAAGCAAGCAGGGGGCAGAGCCCCCTAGCTTATATAAAACAAAAAAAAATTAACCAGCAGGAGAGAAAGCAACTCAGTACCATGGGAGAAGTACTTACATATCTCCAAACACATTGTCTTTTTCTCAAAATTATTGAAATGATTTTTTATTTAATTTTGTTTATGAATTTGATATGCAGGTTTGTTCACTAACCTATGAAGCAGACATAACACTTCTAGAAGTTGTGCAGGAAGGAGCAACCAAGGATATCCCTGAACTAAAGGGCATGTCCTACTCTGAACTGAGAACTGTCAGATTTCACAGAGTATTTCATGTGAGACTTGTAATATTTTTTTATTTTCTTAATTGTTCATGTCATATTGTTTAAGTAGTGGTCTTACAATGATCCATGGATCTAAGGTGGCCACAGTGTAATGACGACTCAATTTTGTTTTCACTTTTCGCTGTAGAAAATGCTCTTTGCTTCTCTTTCTTTCCCTCCCAATCTAGTCTATTATTTAGTTATTTTTTCTTTCTTTTTTAATTGTTTTTCATTTTGTCAGTTAATTTGAGCATAAGAGGTCAGAGACGACTATTCATGCTAGTTGCTCTGTATTGTTGTGTATACTTTGGACAATGTGTACAGCAAAAGAATGGACCAGATGATACAGAATTTAAGGAGCATTTGAGGAGCTAGGAAAAATCATGGTCCACAAGCATGAGTTTAAGCACAGAAGGGTGAATTATCTAACGACAACACAAATTGAAGTTACAAAATCAGAAGTCTACAACCATAGCAAACAACAACCCCCCTAACCAAAATCCTAAATACCAACTGCATGGTGACATCACATGTCATAATCATGTGAAAGCATGTGTCATTGCTGTACACAATATGGCTACTTCTGAGACAAATGAGTGTGAAATGGTAGTGCCCACAGTCTAAACATGAGCTAAATTAGTGGTGAGATAAATAAATAAAAATAAACAAATGAAGAATTAAATATTTACATTTAAATATTATCCGAAATGATACACAGCAGAAAAATATTAAAACCACAACAATTATCAAGGTCAGCAGTAATGTTTTAAGCGCAGCAGAGATGATCTTGTGTCTGTTTAGAAGGATTTGGCAGATAAATGCCCATTAATAAACAGGGGTTAGCTTCATCAAAACGAGAATGCCAACGAAAATTAAAAGTGAGAAATAATGTGAGATTCAAAACCAGAAATGCATCCTAACAATTATTTAGTTTTTTCATTGATAAATCTTAACAATGAGGAATTAATCCTCAGAATTCTGGTCTGTAAGTCAATAGTGGACTAAATGTAAACCAGGTCTTCAGAGGCTTCAGTGACTTCAAAGTTGAAGATGAATTGTTTCATTTAAATAGTCACTCAAGTATGTTAGACCATGTGTAGAATATACAAAGATGTGCATTCAAGACAGAAAACATGAAGCACATTGGCACACAAAGGACAATGGAAATCAGGAACAAACTACTAAGTCATGCATTTCTATAGGTATTGAGACATATCAACAATAAGCTGATCTAACAAGCTCGATAAACTGAGTAGTCACATGTAAACTGTAAAATTTCTTATTCTCCTACAGCTTTGTTATGTCACATAGATAGCCCTTCTCAATCTGATTTACTTTACTCTTTAAATTTCTCCTTGAAGCTGATCAGACTACTAATGCAACACTGAGTTAAACCATAAATACAAGCTGACCCCAGCATTCAAGACTTGACTTTTAAATGAAGATTTATTCCTTTTTGTGGAAGAACACTTATACAGATGTATTCCAATGGACCAGCTCTTAAAAGAACAGCAAGATTTATTTTTCCATTTCGTGACACAATGTTGACATTTTGTTTATCCTGTGTAAAATCTGATTCTACAAATCATCGTTTGTATCCATGAGGCATCCACCCTTGTTAATGTAGTCACTTATTGTATAATTCTCTACATATATCCAGCTGGAGTATACTCTAAACCAGGCTCTTCCGTGAGTTTGTACAAGCTGCTGGAAGGTCACCACACTTGATTTTGTACTTTTTAACATTAGCAGAAGGAGTTTTATATTTTTGGTTTCAGAGTTCATCACAAAATCATATTTCTGATTTTTATATATTTACCTGAATTGGATTAGGCAGGTTTACTAATGGAGCAATGGGAAATCCTGAAAAACTACTGGTGCTTAAAGTATGTCTCTGAAATATATGATAGCTGCTACAGAAACTGGAAATGATTGTCTAAGATGATCAGATTGGTAAATCCAGTCTACACTGGAATAAGAATCTGATCTAGTTTACAAAAAAAATGACCTCCTTTCTTAAAGATGATTTCCCAAGTGAAAATGTGTATCATCCTTTGTAGCCTCCTGCTACCCATGAATCATCAGAGAATCAATGGCAAAGAAAATAACTTTTTAAGCATTTCTCTTTTTCTAACCATTGATGGTAAGGAATTATATATATTGTAGCATCACGGCCTAAATGTAGTCTGGTAGGTGAGAGACTTTTATGTCTGGTGGGGAGACAAAGAGTTGCACAGAGTACTGCCCATCAGGGAACAGATTGACACCAGGAGCAAGAAAAGTGGTGGTAAATTGTTTTGGTGAGCTAACAACAAGGGCAGTGACTTATAGAGCATTAAGCATTGGCAAGAGAAGGGAAATGGACGGTAGCTCTGATTTCAGAAGGACTGTGCCTCCAACTTCCCTCTGGGTCCTCTGTGCATTCTGGATAACTATCGGGAACATAGTCTTTTTTCCAAAAACCTAATCTGCCTGTGAAACCTGCTGAAGAATTGCCTATCCTATTTGAGATGCCAAGCAAACCAAGGATAGTGGGAATTAAGGGGAAGTGCATTTAAAACTGAAGCCAGGAAGCACTTTTTTACACATAGAGTCGTGGGACTCTGGAACAATATACCGAAACCTTGACAACTTTTAAAAAGTATGTGGATGAGATATTGGGATAGCTAAGCTATTAGCTAAACAAGCAGGCTTGATGGATTGAATAGTCTCCTCTTGTTTGTCAGATTTCATAAGTTTTTATGGAAGGTGTGGGCAGTAATGGTGGAGTGCCACATCTGAGAGAAAGTTCTGAAAGCGGAAACTATTTTAGTCATCTCTCATGGCCATAACAATGAGAGGTTTATAGTTAGCTGTAGAGAGTTCCCGTTTATTTCCTTCAATGTCCCTTCACATTTGATATTTTGAACTGTTAAGAATAAACAGCTTCTTGCAACCATTTCTTTGTGCCTTCTTTCCAAACCTAGTTTGGGGAGGCTACCACAGTACAGCATATATAATGTATTCACATTCAGGAAAATGTCATGAGGGTTACAGGAATTTAGAAGCAACACCTGGAAAGGATTTGGATTGCCACTTACCAGTTTGTTTGTTTTCTTTTGCAGTTGAGAGTATAGCAAATTAGAAGAGCCCCCCTGTAAACCAACTACTACTCCCTGCCAGACTCTCCCTTCTCCGTCTCCAGAACTCGTATTCCTGAAAGATTGTATTAGAATACACAGTTTGTTTTTCCCTTTTTTTGCTTTGAAAATGTGGCACTAAAACTGAGATTTCCTGTGGTAACCCCAACTTGTAGTGTGTCTTTTTTTACTAGATATGGTTATAGAGTAATTATTATCACATGTACAAAGCACAGTGATTAGCACACAACACACTGCCACGCTCTTTCTCTATATATTTATATACAGCCTAGAATGTGTAGGATTTTTTTTATCAGGTTTATAAATTAAATTTGAGCGGAACACATTTCTTGCTCCTTTTAGCCTTTTTCTTTCACCTGCTGTACATGTTTTGTCCTCTTCATTTCGTCATTAATGAATATGCTTTCCCAGCTTGATTTTGTGACTCCTCCTTGTAATATGACCTGCCAAGTGATTGAACTTTAGATTGTTTGCAGGTGTGAGGAGAAAGGAAGCGGGCATCACATCCTCAGTAGTATTAGTAAGATCAAACTGTTATTGCTTATGGCTGGATTTCTAATAAACCTTGTAGGATAATTTCAAGGAAGACCTTTGGCATAATCTCTATAAACTGTATACATTGACATTAAAAAATGTTGTCACACTATATCATTGTTTTCAGAGCATACATATTTCAGTAGATTATTATGAAGCACCCAATGCTTCGGGAGAAAGAAAGAAACTGGCCCTGCACTGGTTCTTTAATGGTACTTAATGGTTCTTTACTAGGTTGTTTTGTTCTTTGTAGAACCATTGCTTGACGAAATACCATTTCATTGTGGAAAAGGTTCTTTGCATACGAAGTTGATTCTTTCTGCTTTGAATAAACTTTCTAATATGTAGAAAAAAACTAAAATCTTTAATGTTTGGTAGTCTACTTAGCAGGACCTAACAGATTAAGAAAAGCTGGACTCAGTTTGTGTTATTGTATGCAGCAAGAGTCCTTTTACAATTGTGAGCCACTGGTATTTCACAAATCTGTTACCATCTATTCATGGTTACTCACTGTATGGAGTCTGTTAAAATTCTAAATAATTAAAGGTTCTTTCTGGAACCTTCATGTGTGTGGAACATCTGGGTACTAAATATGGTTCCCCTATGGCATCGCTCTGAAGAACCACACTGGCAGCTTTATTTTTAAGAGTATGGATGATGTGCTAGTCCATCCCAAGGTCAACTGACATGTTTGCCTACTCACATTAGAGTGGTCAACCAAGTTAACTGTTTTTTTTTATTATTGTGGGAAGAAAGCTCAGTACCACAGCTTGCATATGGACTTGCAAATTCCACATAGAAATTTAAATCCGGCCACCTAGAACTGTGAGGCCACAGCACTAATCACTGCACCACCATGCTAAACTACATCTGCCTACAAGATTGTTCGATAACAATAGCTATGTCTGTTTATATTGTTTAAAAGTTGATAGTAAGTAAATTTGACCACAGAAATTATCTATGTAATTTACACTCCATACAAAGTGTTGCCACATTTAAACAGAAGAACAAAGAAGAAAGTTGACTTAAATAGAATTCATACCAAGTCTGCTCCACGTGTATTAATAGCCAAGGTAATGTCATGCTGTCCAATGTAAAATATGAATTCATTACATGTCTGAACTTATCATGAATTACAAACCAGAGCGCACATTAAGATCTCAAGATGCCGGTCTGCTTATGATTACAAGGATTAATAAAATAACAGTGGGAGGTTGAGCTTTTAGTTACAGGGCCCCTAAACTGTGGAATGGTCTGCCTGTTACAATAAGAGATGCCCCTTCGGTCTCAGCTTTTAAATCCCGACTGAAGACTCACTACTTCAGTTTAGCATATCCTGACTAGAGCTGCTGATTAACTGTACAGACTGCATCTCTATTGTCAGTCATTAGCACTAAAACATAAGTAACATGATAGTTATAATTTGATACTAACCCTCACCTATTCTGTTTCTCTTCACGGTACTCAAATGTGGCACTGGGTGCCACGGCCCACCTGCCCACGGCCCACCTTGTTTTGCCTGCCTAAGGTAAAGTCATCCCTGATGGAGGATCACAGGAATTGTGGGAAAGAGGGGTAATTTAATGAGATTAGCACTATTTCAGCTATGGAATGGCCAAATGGGGGAGGCATCTTGATGGATGAGGTCTCCAGGACTCTAAACAAATCCAAATCATATTATGGGATATCATCTACTGTTAAATTATACTCCGTACTTCTAAAATTTTTATTTTTATACTATATTGAGGATTTGTTCTGTGTACTGTATTCTATTGACCCTCTTCTTTTTGACATCCACTGCATGCCGAACCTACCTGGAAAGGGGTCTCTCTTTGAATTGCCTTCCCCAAGGTTTCTTCCATTTTTTCCCTACAAGGGTTTTTTTTGGGAGTTTTTTTCTTGTCTTCTTAGAGTGTCAAGGCTGGCAGCCTGTCAAGAGGCAGGGTCTGTTAAAGCCCATTGCAGCACTTCTTGTGTGATTTTGGGCTATACAAAAAATAAATTGTATTCTATTGAATTAAGATTACCTTTTTGTGGTATTTCTAAAATCCAAACAGATTTTAAAGAATAAAAACAGATTTTACAAAATAAAAATAGATTACACACAGTAAAAACAGATTTTACTGATTCTTCTAAATAAATTAGGAATACCAAACAGGATATAACTAAAAAACTTTTACCCTCTTCAACACAAAATGTGTCTTTAGTCCTTAGCAGGTTTACACATGCGCACATTATAATCCCAGTTTTTGTTACACAATACAATGTGAAAAAAGCCAACGTGTGGAAAAAGCAAACAGAGAATAGATTATACTTTTATCATTAAATTATTATAATTATATCATTACTTATCATTATTTAGATCCATTATAAAATTACTTATTTATAGTGCATTGCTTGCATTGTCTTTATTATTTTAGGAGTTTTTCATTACCCTCTTTAAATAGCTCTTCCATTTTTATTATTTTTGTAATGACTTCTTTAATAGTTCCCATTATATGACTCTATATACAATAAAATCAGACACACGTCTACATGAAAATGAAAAATAATGTCAGAAGATTACATGCCGTATCTGATTCTTCTAGTAGGACTGGCAAAGTGAGTTTTTATTCTCTTAAAAAACAGCTGAAAAAAGACCTGGCTGAAAAAGCCAACAACCCCCACCATCCCCACCTACCTACCAGCCCAACAGATAAAGACACAACTCAAACACAGAGAACTCTTGTTTCACCAAATAAATTCCACCCGAAACACATTAAAATTCCCCCATAACTTGCAGTGACCCTCACGTGGAGAGTCGAAATGAACACCAAGGTCTTTCTGCTTACATTTTTTCAAGTCGCTTGTTCAGCTCATGAAATGTAGCCTGACATATTGTTCTTATTTAAGGAAAGGAAAAAAAAACACTTGGTCTTTTTACTGCAGAGGAAATCCGATGCACCGAGAGTGTTACACTGTGTTTTAGACAGCTTTAGCTGGGCTAGTAAAACTTTATTATGCACGCTCTAGTTGACAGCCATTTACTTTAAGTGTCCCTAATTAGGGGCTGATTAACCTGTCAGTAATTGTAAACTGCCTGCAGATAGGCAGGCATCACTAATTTGCAATAGATTCTTGTCACTTTGTTTGGGTATGAAATGGCACCATGGCTAGCAGGTGTCATTTCTGATGAGGTGACTAAGGGGTTGATTACACCTCTTTTGTGAATGAGCAGTTAGATTTTTAATTGATTCTAAGTGTGACATCAACAATGCCAAAGGTAGCATTGGACTGATCACATGCCAGCCACAGAAAAGTGAAAGAGGAGGGAGCTGTGCAGAGCAACATAAACATCACCCTAGGGAACCTGGCAAGAATGGACAAAGGTCAAGAAAATGAAAAAATCTGCTGTGCCAGAGTGCACCTCTAAATCGCTGAATTAGTGAGCTATGGCAGATGATGAGTCTCAAACAGAAGGAATTAATGTCAGTATTTTATTAGATTTAACTTAAAAAGCAATAAATAGGTTGTGTTCCACCCTTTTCAATTTAATATCGGGCAAGCAGTATGGTGTAGTGGCAAATTACTGAGCCAGTTCAATCCTGACATATAACTCATTGTGAAACCCTAAGTAAGTTTGACATGTTTATGATCTTTAAGCAGGTACATCTTTAACTGGTAAAACCCCTTGGACAAAGGTTTTAGCAGAATGTACTATATTAATAACAATAAAAATAATCAGTCAGTCTGTAAAAATGCATCATCTTCTGTGCGTGTCCCCTGTCGCATTTTCATTCTCTTAACTTCAAATTTGAACCCTGTTTCTTCTTATTCTACTTATTACAAATCTCTGATGGTTTCTCCCTTTTTTTTAATAGAAGTGTACTTTGTAGACATATCTAACCTTCATATATGTCTTTATATTTATTTTGTAAGTAATTTATAATAGTTATAACTGTACAATACACAATTTAATAATAACTGTTTTATTGCCTAAGAGTGGTATGTCAGCACAGCAGGTAGCATTGCCACTTCACAAAACATTGCCACAGTTTAGTTCCTAGCTTTTGGTGTGGCATTTGCATGCATCCCCTTTGTCTGAAGGGCTTTCTTTTGAAAACTCCAGTTTCCTGTCCAGTCTAAAGACATGCTATTGAGTGGTCTGTGCCTCTAAATTAAATAGGTCAGTGCTTGTGAAGTCACATCCTATCTTAGGTATGTTCCTGCCATGGTCCAGTTACTGTTAGGATAATCTATAGCTCATCATGTCCTTGTACTAGATAAAAGGTTTCCAAACATGGATTGATAGAATATAAACCTTCAGGACCTATTTTCAGCTTTGACTTCTCTTTAGTTCATGTTACCATTTTGATGCTGTTTTTTTTTGGTTGCTTGTGAAGCAACTTAATAAGTCAAGTTCTTCATTGTCATTTAAATGTGTTAGCCTTCTTCTCAAGCTTAAAGTTTTTTCTCTGAAATGATAGTATATGGTTATCGGTGTGATCTAAGAAAAGTTGGTTAAATTATGGATGTATGGATAAGATACATAAAATAATCCATTCATCCATTATCAAATCAATGGTGATGGAAGAAATAATCCATTCATCCATTATCAAATCCATGGTGATGGAAGCCAATCTAGGCAGTATCAGTCATAAAGCAATAAACTGGTGTCCTGTCTAGGGTTCATTCCAACATTGTGTCCAGTTCTTGTGTCTCCTGGAAACCTAAAAGTGAGTTCACTGTGTAGATGGAAAAAAATATTCAAAACAGTGAATCAGTGTTGATATTTATACAGCAGTTATACCTTTTCATGTTGACATTTGTGATAGACCTTGAGTGTACTGGACTCCATACCTAGAAAGACAACAGTACAGTCTCGCACAGGGTTAAAATGATAAATTCAAAAATAAGACATGAAAGAGAAGGTCCAAAATGGAAGTAAAAACTAAACAGTAAAATGAATTACTGACTTGGCTGAGAAGTTTTTTCCAGAAATAAATTAGAATCTTTCCATTCATTTATATTACTAATCATGATTCTGCGGAGTGGTGACATGTTGCTTGATGATTAATATACTGTATCTAAATAAGAATTTCAATGTATTCCTTACACATTGTGACAAGTGAGTCACTGTCTTGTACCCCAAAACATGAGGCTGAGTCTCAGTACTTTAGCAAAACCAGCTTCATTCAGCTTGAAACAAAAAACAGCACGGTTATTTGTTGTAGCACGATCTACCACTTTCCTATACACAGGCACAGCAGTCAGGCAGGGTTGTGGCTGAGTAATATTGTTCCCTGCATTTGTAATGTTCCTTGTATCACCCATTGATGACAGCTGTTTATAGCACAACCGCGATCGGCTTGGAGTTGTATTGCCGGCGAGCTGCTACAGCACTGTGAGCCTGCGGTTGCCCCAGCAATGGATAAACTGTCCTCCACAGACTCGGTGATCGCACTTCAGGATGCTCTTCGGCAAGACGTCCCATTGGGGGGAGTCGCAAAAGAGTTTAGTTAACAACATGACAACATATAGAAAGGAACATATAAAAGGAACTAAATTATAAAACTTTCTGGGCCTGCCTAGACACACTCAGGCTAACTAACAAACTACAGCACTTAAGGTGTGTTCCATCCTACTTCTGAGACTTCCCCTTCCTTAATAAACTGGCTCTCACTTCCACCTCACCTGAGGAGCACTTGTCTCCTCTCCTCTCCTGACTCCAAGTTTGTCTCACTGACCAGGCAGAAGGCTACATTCTCATCCAGAACAATTTAATTGCCATGCAAATTCTCCAGGAAGCTCTTCCAAGTCAGCTCTTCCCACTGAGGCTCATGCTATCTATCTATCTATCTATCTATCTATCTATCTATCTATCTATCTATCTATCTATCTATCTATCTATCTATC
>JANRMT010062796.1:21481798-21492390 GCA_026402145.1 Polypterus bichir lapradei
ATCTATCTATCTATCTATCTATCTATCTATCTATCTATCTATCTATCAAAACTCAAGGCATCCCTTTCATTAAATCTATGTAAGGGAAGGCTGTTAGTAAAGTTTAACAATTATGACAGGTGTTATGCTTTTTATAGTAACTCTTCACATTTGACTGTATTACAATTCTATTGTAAGAGTGGTCATTGTGAACTATATGTGTAAAAACATAAAATATGAATGAATGAATTATAGAGAAATCACCATTTATATATACAGTACAACATACTGACTGTTTTCTCACATGTGACCTTGATCTTATTTTTAAACTGTGATGATCAGGTCTTGTGCTTCCTAAAAAATGATTGATTGAACGAATAAATGAATGAATATGTAGTTGCCTATATTAGCATCATTATAAATAACCCCTTCACTGGTATTCAAATTTGATATCAATCATTTCAGACTTGATGCTTTGTTTAATACCACTGCATTTATATTGTAACTCTATTGTCAGAGAGTGTTGAACTGTATGTACAAAAATAGATAGGCAGATAAATAATGAATAGAGCAACAATGTATATAAATACTCTCATTTCACATGAGATGTTGTACTTATTTTGTTACAATAAGGATAAAAGGTGATATGTAAGATGTGATTTGTTGATTCTGCAAAAAAGCGGCCATTTGCTTTGTGAACTGAGACTATGTTTCTTAAAATAATTAATTTGAAAAGCCCTTGTAATTTATGCAGCAAGATACTGGCCAGCACATTTAATTTACAGTTTTACCATGTTACCCTTGGCCTGTTCATAATTTGATGAAGGATGTATACTGATAAATGAAGAGTGGTTAGGGTTACATTTATTTTAAGTGTACATATGTGTGTGAACGCTGTACAGACATAGCACTATGAGTAGCAATATATGAGCCAAGTTTGTAGAAAGATAACAGCATTCTGTAGTTTGCGCAACTGTGTTCCATTGGTATATTCATCCATCTATCCACCCATTATCCAACCTGCTATATCCTAACTACAGGGTCATGGGGGTCCGCTGGAACCAATCCCAGCCAACACAGGGCGCAAGGCAGGAAACAAGCCCTGGGCAGGGCGCCAGCCCACCGCATCCATTGGTATATTGAGTGGTGAAATGGCTGAAGACATGACCACAGGTATACACCGAAAAATTAAGTATATTACGTGAGTTTAAACTAAATCAAGTGAGCACTGAGTGCATGAAGAGAGATGAGGGAGGATTTTTCGTGTATAACTTTTTGCTTTGTATCCTTACAGTGTATATTTGATAGTCAAATTTAGTGTGGACGAGCAAAATTCGCCGAAGCGTTTTTACAGCGAATATGCTGTGTTTGCCGGTGACCTTGTTAACCGAAGATTTTCCATGAAAATCTCTGTGCAGCTGGGTTAGGAGAACATTTTTTTCCAAGAACCCAACACAAAGCAGTAACAGCCATGCCTACTCTGTGGCTATTGTTGGATTTCTAGAGAGAAAGAGAGAGAGAAAGAGAGAGGTTGGGAGCATGCACTGATAGATCACATTGCCACACCCACCACATAATGAACCACCTCAGGATCCCAAATTAGGACCCGAGCGCAGCCGTGCAACAGGTGACACCTCAGCACTGCACTAGTTTGAATGGAATGGATCTTCTCATTGAAGATGAAAGTGCAAAGCATCTGCACAGATACTTGTGGTAAAAAACACGCTCCCACTGTGCCCAGAGCAGTGACTTCAGACAATGGAACTATCCAGTCTCTCATCTCTGCTTTGTGGCACAGCCAATGTTTGCTCCAAGACTGGAGCTTTGTTAGCACAATGACCTATATTTTTTTTTACGTATTGCTAGTTTGTGGCTGTTTATTTTATTTAGTTTGTGGCATTTGTTCCCTATGTATCTTTTGATATTTGAGGTATGTTGGCACAGTGGTTAGCATTGCTGCCAACCAACTCAGATCACATATTTGGGAACAATAACCGGCCCAGCTTAGTTGGCAAACTTTTTCTTAGCCTTCAGGGACAATTAAAACACCATTTCACCATTATATTCCACTCAAAACTAGTTCCGTTCCTGCTTCCTCTTTTTCTTCAATACAGTTTGTAGAGTTTGCCATAATTTTCTTGATTTCACCTTGAACTCAAAGAGAAGCAAATTCAGTGGAGTTTGTGCATCATTAGTTGTACTCAGTCTATCCATCCATTTTCTAATTGGCTTGTCTGACGTGTCTTCCCAGAACACTGAGGGTGCGAGACCAAGTTTGCAGGATGTGCCAGTTCTTTACAAGCCCTCATGCACACACCCACACTATGTGCCACTCATAAGTACAGGAAACGTCTTGGTTACTCCAAGGCTCTTCAGTTGCAGTATACAATTGTGTAATATTTATATATTTTTTTTTTTACCTGAAAGCTTATTGACCCTAAGTGGCCAGGAATGCTGTCATACTCATTGTACAGTCTTGCGCCATCCACCATGTTTACCTAGAAAGCATAAGCTCAAGGGCAGATGATGGCTATCAGCCAAGAGATCTGACTTTGTATTCACACAAAGTACCAATTGTCAAACATGAAAGGCCAGCTTTGAAAAAGCAGCAATTTTCCCTGAAATATTTACTTTAGCAGACAAACCAATTACAAGGTGATGCCTCCTTGTTTGCTCTTAAGATAAGACATCATTGGGATTTAAGCAGCTGCCTCTCCTTCCAAGTGTGCCTTTCCATGCGCCTTGGCTGTTGTTTTTTTGTAAGCTGTTTTAAGACTGATAAACTCACTGACACTTAAAAAGAAATAAGTTGGCTCTGTTTCTGGGTTAAAACGTTTCAGCTTGTCTTTTTAATATTTCTAAAGGCTTTGCCAAGATTCCAACTTTAAAAGGCATGTCATAAATAATAACTGATCAGTTGAATACTGCCTGCACTGAAAATGTGTTCACGTGCTTGTCATTGTTTGCATTCTCATTCTAAATAATTAATCATGCTCCCCATGAAAGGAGCTATATTAAATTAAACTACATAAAAATAACACATTTGGATAATGGAAAATCTAGGTCACAGTCACAGGGAAACCAGAGCAAATCCAAGCATTACTGGGGGCAAAGTAACCAAAGCACGTCCCTTCTTATAAGCAGATCAGAAGCCCGTGATCAGAGTTGGTGAGCTGTTGGGGGATTCTCAGACTTTTACGGTTTAGGAGCTTCGCTGAGCGGCCAATTGGATTACACATTTTGTTGCTTGGTTTACCTGACATGAGTCAGATAACTCCTCCCACAACCCTAATCTTAAATATAGTGTAACTGGGCATATCGCGTAACATTGCTGAAGTATAATGTAAAGTGACAACCTTCTCAACGGAGCACAGCTCTAGATGTCTGCAATTTGACTCTACTGGAGATTATAGCCACTTGGGGCTCCAGTTTGGATAGGGATGGCACTAAAAGCAAGAATACAACCTGGATAGAACTCCAGTCAATTCCAGGGCCATCTCAAGCACCACACCCACAAGAGGCCAGTGTGGAGATGTCAGGACAATCTGACACACACATACATCTCTGAAAAGAAAATCAAAGTACTTGGACAAAAACTGAGGTAAATGTGTATGTTCCACACAGATAATGACTGGGTTTGAGATTTGAACATATGAACTAATGTAATGCTTATTTAGGAGAAAACAGAACAAAACTGCTTGCTTTTCTGACAAACCTGATTGCAAAGTTAACCGTCTCCTTGCCTAGTCTAACCTCTTGCCACACCATCTGCATGTCATTGTTGACACTGGGGTTTAAGCCTAATGCAGTAGAGCAAAGGGATTGTGCTGAGTGATATGCTATCAGAGAATCTGTTTCTCATCTATCATTTTATTTATGAACATAGATAACATTTAGAGCCGACCATATGGTGCTTTTATTGACAATTGATGAACAAGCATACTGTGTCTGGTCAGTGTCCTCTTTTCTTTGGGGCCATGCTCTCAAAAGCACAATACTTTGGATGAAGGCAAATGGGTCGGTCAAAGGTCAGAGAAGTCAAGAAACACCTGGAATGGTGATACCACGTAGCTTTCAAGTAGAGTGAACTGATGAGTGCACATTGGAGGAATGTGCATATTCATTTGCCAAGAACAAATACTAAAGTGTTATATAACAGAGATGTAAGAGCATGCTGACATTTAAAGAGAAAAAACTGTGAAAGAACCCGTCTGAAAACGTGGTGGCCACTTTGTGATGGCTCTGATCGCATAATGAAGCTGGGCAAAGTGTGCAATCTGCAAGCAATTCTCTGTTTCAGTTTAGCAGTGCTGCCTAGCGCCTGAGCTAAAGTGACATTGACTGTACAGCGTAGTGACTACATTTCACTAAAGGCTTTACTAGGAGTTGCATGCAATCCACTTAATGGTTCCTACCTGCTTAGATTTTTCACACAAGTCTATCTTTGACCTTATTGCTCATCTACTGTTACATATGTGTTTGATTGAAAATCTTGCAGTCACTCCACATCCTGCTTTATTCTCTGACGCCTGTGGTAATTTATGTTCATGCTCATGTTAAAAAAGCATTGTATAAAATAAAGACTGATGTATTGATTGACCAATAAAAAGTAAGAAACTTGAGAAACTCAGTGACCTGTCTCTGTCACGGTTTGTTACAGCAGGCAATGGTGTTTAAGTTAGTTGTTTAAACTGCTGGCCATTTACGGTCTCCGCCTATGGCAGATTTTCTAAAGTCTGATGTTTTGCAAGTGTGATGCCGCTGATAACATAATTTTGTGTAGTGATTGTGCAGTATACTGCTTACTGTGCAGTCATGGGAAATTTCACTTTATTTTACTCTTTTCTTTATACTGTGTACTGTATCTATAAATATTGAACAGTAAAAACATTGAAAACTAAATCTGGCAGTAACACAATACAATACACAAGCAATTATATTTGCAAAATAAGACTTGACAAAGAACATTAGTTTTGATCTATCGATTCCTTTCATGAATTCAATTCAGGGTTATAGAAGGCCTCAGAGCTTACCAGAGGTCTGGATGATGCCAGTCTATCACATGACACACCTAGGCCCACTGATATAGGGGTCAACTTAACATGCATGGCTTTGAGATGTGGGAAGATATTCAGAGTTATCTCTGTATTAATGAGATCAATTAAGTCAAATTTGATTATAATAAAAAACGTTTCACTAAAATTCAGTCATCCACAACCTGAGCCAATCCTGGCAACACAGGGAACAAGATGTGAATTAACTATGAGTGGGGTGTCAGTTCTTAATAGGGCATATTCATGCATTCCTTCAAACTCACTGACACTTGGCCAATTCACAATCATCAGTTGATCTAAAACAAACATCTTTGGTATGTTAGAAGAAAATCAAATCAATGAAAAATGAAACTTTATTTGCATTGTTATAGACTTATTTTAGTCCTGAACTCTGAATATCACATGGCATCAGGTGACCTTGTTGATCCACTGCCCTTGTGGCCACTTTGCTTAGGAGAGGAGTTGACAGGCACATAAGTGAATAACACAACTGAACAAAAGACCTCCTCTAGTCTGAGCCTTTGGAAGTCTTGTTATCAGTGGGACAGTATCGTTACTCACTTGAAAAGGACTGGACTTTGACAACTGTTGGAATTTGTTTATACTGTATAGCCTAGCATGTGACAAGGGCATATTCATGCACTAACTGTTACACAGCCAATTTGAAATCATTATCACTAGATTGTGACAGGGACACCCCTGTGGGTGTCCAGGCTAGGGCCAAATCAGGTGGACTACTGCCCCCTCTCATACTGTGGGATGAATTGTTCAGAATCCCCCAGTCCATCCATTACTCGTTTATCCTGACTGGGATAAGAATCAATAAACATCTTACCTGGGATGCACATCCTAACATGTTGTCCTTCCATTACAGCTTTTCATCCAGGCAAGGACTCACCTTCCATTCCAGTCGGGACACCAGTCCTTCCACCATGGCACTTACAATATATATAAAACAGAATGTCTGTATGTCTGTTTGTTCCATATACAATCATACACCCTTTGACTGATTTGGACCACATTTTGCATAGTTGCTCTCTAGGACCATACAGACAAGATGTACTTTCTTGGGACCCAAAATTTTGACACTAGGGGTCCCGGTGTTTTATTTGTTTGTTTTTTTTTCTTTTTTCTGTGTCCTACAGTTTGCACATTAGGGTCACCTGCTGGCTCAGAGCAAGTGAAACATCTGAACAGAGTAAAAGCCAGGAGAGCAGACAAAATGACCAAAGCTTAACATTACTTACCCTACTGCATTTATCTACTATCATATAAAAAGGCGTATCTTGGACTTTTGAAGGAGATTGTTGGGTGAGGCTTGATCATGGGTTGAAGTGCAGTGCAACACAAAGAAGAATCAAAGAGTTGTTGTTTAACTCCTGCTTGGTCAACTTTTAAATTTAAGTACATAAAGTGTCCACCTTAAACTAAGAGGATGAGTCTGACATGACAATGTACATGGTTACAACAAAACAAGGAGTTATCACCATTCCGGAATCCAATCAGATCCAAGAAGAGCAAATTTCTGACTCACAATTGCAGAAACATTGATAGAGAGGCAGTGTGAATGACACATGGGACAGCTAGCAATAACAACAGGGTCACCATTTTAAAAACACATAAACCTTTGCTTTCTTTGCTCAACCCATTTTACAAATTTACCTGAGCAAATGCTGTGTACTTTGGCTAGTTTAACGTAAAACACGTCTTTGGAATGTTGGAAGAAAATCATAATACCTGATGAAGAAGTTTTATTCGCAATTTTGCAGGCTATTATTTCAGTCTTAGACTCTGAATTCAGCATTTTAATAAATTAAGTCTTTGTCATTTGCAAAAGAGTCATTAAGAAATTAAACTTTATACAACAAAAACTGCAGTTCAAATCCCTTCTCTGACTCATTAGGTGACCCTAACTAAGTCTCTTACCCCATCTGTCATTCTAATTGTAAAAAATGTATGTAAATATATATTGCCTCACCTACAAAATACAAACAGACTCGGAACAGACAGAAGAACTGCGGGTCCATTTCAATTATGACAAAGTGACTCAATTACCAAAGACCTGAAGATGACGAATATCACATGGCAAGATGCAGGGAATACATCTCAGGATTGCTTGAATTAGAAAAGTATAGTGGTTCATTACAACATGAGTGACCAACTAATTATACAGTACCCTAATGTTGTTAATTCTTTTGTACAAAGGTATCAGAGAAATGTAGAGTAATAATAATATCAGAAAGTTCAATCTCATAACTTCTGACCTAAGTTCATGCATACCATGGAACTTTTTTTGTATTTTAACAACCCAGCCATATTACAACCATTCCCTTCATGTTCTTCTCTCATAACACATGTTTGTGGCCTACAGCATCACATTACAGGAAATATGTTCATGTTGCAACAATTAAGAAAATCAAATAAAACTAATGATCTTTTTAAAAAGTCTATATAACATAGAAAACTATATATAAAAAAATAACAGTATCCACATAGACAGATCCCTTTAGCACGTGAATGAATTCTCTTGTAATATTGCCTTCCATAAAAAAGCTATAATCTCTTTAGTTAAAATGCTTAATTGTAGTGCATAATCATATGCGTTTTACGAGACACTTAATTGTTTCCAGCTGGAGCACCAAACACATTAGGTAGGAAGTCTTAGAGGGAAAAAAAGTAGTAGTGTTTGGCTCAGAGACTAATTATTTTAATAGTTTATCAAACTAACATATATAAACAGGACATTGTTAATACATTTCTGATTTTTCATACAAAGGTTTGCATTGTAATTTTAGATGTGTAACTACAGAGTGACTAACTCATTGCTTTGGGCTGAACAATTGCAGTTGAATAATAATTAGGGGCAGTTTTCGGACTGCTGTAGAATAAAGCTTTCAACATGATTATTAAAAAGAAATGGTCAAAATGATATAAACCTGAGATGGGGAGCAATCTTGTTAAACCACAGCCCTGGTGCTAACTGCTTTGCCAAGGACAGAAACTGCAAATGACTGAAATAGTTGAACAAGAAATCTTCTTTACTCTGCGCCTTATAAGTCCGTTTATATCAGGGTGAGCAGTATGGTTACTCAAGGCAAAAGGCTTGCAAGTTAAACACTGCTCCTCTTGTGGTAGGACAGCAGGCTCACCGTATATTATTTTTTAGTGTCACAATGCACAATGACAATCAAGGGTGCTACTGCTAATACCGAGAAAACATGATCATTTTAGGTAGACTTTTTTTTATCCGAGGGAAATTTTTTGCAGCAGGAAAGAGCATTTTGGACAAGAACAAACAATTCAGTGCAGCATAGCTCCTCAATCCTAGATTTTGCAAGGTATCATCAAGCTAAGATTGAAAGGGCTCTAAAAAGTATCACTGTCTACCGCACTACCTAGAAACTTGTTCCATGCATCTAAAGTTCTCTTTGCAAGGTTTCTGTTCTTAATAGGAGAATTTATTTCAAAGTAACAGTTGACATCCTACATAGCAATACCTTTATTAATTGTAAAAATTCTGTTATGCTACCTCATAATCATGTTAACTTAAACAGAAAAGGTTCAATTTGTTCTGTCTTTCTTCTTAGCTCATATCCCACAGTTATGGAATAAGCATAATCATTTTTTTTCTGGATTTTCTCTACCACCATAATATATTTTTTAACATTGCATATAGTATTCCAGATGAGACTTAACTATTGTAAAGCTTAACAATAACTCCTTTGACTTGTACTCAACACTGTGGTTAACACTAGAATTACCAGAGCCTACGAAAAAACTCGTAGATCCGTCCCACCTTAAATCGCTTCTTAAAACCGCTCTCACCTCTCCGCCAGCCTCCTTTGTCCTGTAAATGTGCCGATAAAAACAAACTGCAAGCAGCCGGCTATTCCATCCCCCCACCGACTCAGAACGTGCACGAACTTCTCCGAGCTCATGCCTCGATTATCTAGGAGTGAAGTGGAGTTTTAGAGTGGAAATAATAGATTGTTATTTGGAACACACGCATTTCATGTGTGTTCCGTTTCTACAGTAATCTATGTAAACACAATGTTAAAACAGAAACTTTTTCATATTTTAGTAATAAATGTCACAAAATGTAGACATAAACTATAAAATGTGTGAAGCCTGACAGCCAAAGAGCAAATACACTTTCATAAAAGGTTCAAGATTTTTACATCAGCTTCCATGGCGTACTGGTAAGATTTCGTCACTTAGAGCGCAGCAGACTTCTTTTACCTCAAGAGATCCGAGTTCGAATCTCCGCTAGGGAGAAAATTTATTTATTTTTAACCTTCGCCGTTCTGCCTGTCTGAACTCCCTGTCTATCTATATAGTAATAACAGTAATTTTATTATTATATAGGAGCTTCCCTGTCTGCCTATCATATAGTGCCTTTCCTTCCTACCTATCTATATATCTATCCCCTTAGCTGTTTTTTATATATCTATTATACAGTGCCTTCCCTGTTTATTTATATATCTAGTGCCTTCTCTGCCTGTCTGTCTGTCTGATTGCATATAGCGCTGAACTTACTGCTCTGTACTATTCTGTCTTCTGCACGTCCTGGAGTACAAAAGAAACACCACCATACAGCAACATGTGCGAACTGGCAAGATCGGGGAAAAAACACGCGGTCACTGATTACAAACCGCAAGATGAATGAAAGAGACAATATATGTAAAAACATCATCGCACTAATGCAATATTATTTGAAAACAAACAGCGTCAGATCGGGTTTGAATATGCGCCCGATTTGACGCTGTTCGTTTTCAAATAATATTGCATGTACTGTGCGTTGAAACTGCGGCACTGAATAAGCAGACTCCTTCTGTAACAGCGTCAGCGTGTATTCAAACCCGATCTGACGCTCTTCTTTTTCAAATAATATTGCATGTATTGAACTATTTTAGAATAAAAACATACATTTGATTTCAGTCAGTCTGTAAAAGCCAGTGTAAATGCATGATAATTATAAAGGTTAGCTTTTTTTTTAATTCAGTTCCATTCTCTCAGTCGCGTCCACGATCCCCCCCCCATCTGACACTGCTTTTTTTTCACATAAAGACGCGCTATAACTCAAATGTGATTTATTTGGAGACGCGATATAGCTCGAATGTGATTTATTTGGAGACGCGCTATACTCGAATGTTATTTGTATGGGGAAGAAAGTACAATGTCAGGTGCTCATTCAGTGTAATAGGAACCATAGCACAGAGAGATGTGTACACTGCAACAAGTACACATGTCGTGAATGTAGGAAGGGTGTGTGGGAATTGTTAATACTTGAATGTGATGATTTTATATAGCACGGATCGGAAATCAGCAGTTCTTAGCATTGCACCACGCAAGCTGTCCTGTCAACCGCCTACTGTAAATTGCTTTATTTTTTCTTCACGTATAGTCTAGAATAAAAGTGCACTTGTTTTGTTATTCTTGTACACCAACATATGTTCCTGTGTTTGAGCGACACGGACATGCTCAAAAAAATAGACGTGTAATGCCACGAAAAGTGCACGCAGGCTCTTCAGTTCGCAAGCATTGGTACGAGAATGCTGT
>JANRMT010062796.1:21497206-21523654 GCA_026402145.1 Polypterus bichir lapradei
TATATATATATATATATATATATATATATATATATATATACTGTATATATATAAATTGTGACAGGCGCCTGGCATCCATGACGCCCCTGCACACTGTATTCAGGGGGAGCAGCCCTGGACAGTGCAATACCTCCCCCTGGACGCTAGATGGCCGCTCCCCTGGGCTGGTGTAGTGCCTTGGTTTCCCACAGGGCTCCCTGGGAATTGGAGTTGGGGGCAGCCCTGTTGGGTCCCACAGGTACTGCCAGGGGGTGCTGTGTTTGGGACTCCTGAGCCCGTATGGGCAAAAGATTCATCACACCTGGAGCACTTCCAGGTGACCTATAAAAGGGAGCCAGCAACCACCACTCGTCGGCCAGAGTCGGGTGGAGGAGGACAAGGTTGCGAGGGAGGAGTGGTGGTGCCAAGGAAGAGAGGAGAAGAGTGCTTGTGTTGTAATGTACTGTACTGTACTGTACTGTACTGTACTGGTGTTTGGGACTGTGTTGTGGCTGGGGGGAGTACGGGGAAGATGTGCTCCCCAGCTGAAGAGTAATAAAAGTCTTGTCTTTTACACGTGCCTCCCGTGTCCAATCTATGTCGGGTCAAGCGCTATATAGCATCATATCACAAAATATATATATATATATATATATACAGTACATATATTTATATACCAGTATATATACACATATATAAATATATATATATATATATATATATATATATATATATATATATATATATATATATATATATATATATAAATTATATATATATATAAACATGTCTGTTTATTATAGATGTTAAATACATATATGTATTTTAAGTTAGATATGTGTTAGGGCAGAAATAAGATAAGATAAATAAGATAAGATACCAGCTACATACCATGTAAGTACAATTGAACGTTACAACATTACTACATAAGACATAGGTAGCTGGATAAATGAACTGCCACCAGATACCGTATACAATGCTGATTTCTGCGCAATAGCACAGCTACACAGGGATATTTTGCATATGCAATTAGCCATGTGCTATAACAAGATTTAAAGAATCCTCTCCCTCCCCATGCTGTGAAAAAATGAAAATGAAAGATTTATTACTATTTGCAAGACGTTTCTTTCTTCTTGATAGATCAGCAAGGGACACAGAAACAAAAAAGGCATTCCCACTGCACCCGGAGCCTATGGCATTGCTTAGTGGTCTGGCCAATGTGCGCACCAAAAATGGAACTCTATGAGCACAGTGATCTATATTGTATTTACATATTGCAAGTTTGTGGCAGTTTGTTGTATTTTCTTTGTGGTATTTATTTCCTCTGCATCTTGTTTCAGGCACAGTGGCGCAGCAGTTAGCACTGCTGACTCACAGGTCAGATCATATATTTTGTCACAATAATTGGTCCAGCTTCAGTTCCTCCTTTCCCATTGACTTTTCACGCATATTACGGAGTTGAACTCATGAGAAGTGAACTCCGCTC
The DNA here is from genome assembly GCA_026402145.1 of Polypterus bichir lapradei. Classification (NCBI taxonomy): domain Eukaryota; kingdom Metazoa; phylum Chordata; class Cladistia; order Polypteriformes; family Polypteridae; genus Polypterus; species Polypterus bichir. The sequence continues at coordinate 21,498,672 of JANRMT010062796.1, forward strand.
ATCACTAGTAGGAAGTTAGATAAAGACTGCATTTGCAAAGGAAAAATCGATAAAGGTTAGGTTCACACTGAAAAAAAAAAAAAAGGTTAGATACACAATATATTTATATACATACAATATACAGTATATGCATATACAGGTATATATACATATACAATACACAATATATAGTATATATATATACACACACACAATATACTGTGTATATTGTATGGTGTTTATTATATATTATACATGCAGTTTTTTGTATTCTGCAGAATCATGGGGCAGATGGAGGCTATCTGCAGCAACAAACGACTACAGCAACAAGCATTCTACAGATTATACTTCCTTTATACTACATACACATATACATAAACATACACACAAGCATACGTCCAGACTACTATAAATTCAAGTAACTGTTTTTATATTTACTAGTCATATGATATAAAATAGGCAGTACTCTTTGCAGGTCTCAGTATTCCATCATTTCTATTATTTAAATTAAAGATATGCTCAAAATGCGATCATTCATCATATTACATATTGTCCTGTTCTTTTAAAACAGAAAAAAGTTGACAAAACAAGCAGACTAAGGCAGATTGACATTTTGAGTGAATAGATTAAAACTTACAACATTGTGATATTATCCAGAAAAGTGCTGCTGCAATAAATCTCCTGAGTTAACTCTGTGTAGTAATTCAGCAAAAACAGATGCTTTCCTCTGACTCATAAATTACATCAGAATTGAGCTAAGATAATAAAGTGCACACTTCTATGTTTTCAGTCAGTTTCTACATTTTAAAGTTAGTTCGTAAACTGAAAATGAGCTTTTATGTTATAACAGATGCATTTAACCTAGTTTTACAGATAGACAACTTTTCATGAGTGAATACCAGATCAAGAATGCATGTAACATTGCAGCTTAAGCCAATAAGTAGTCAACTAGCATATCGACACCAGATTTTTCACTATTTAAAACACTTTTTTTAGGAAGAATGTGTGTGGTGCCCAAGGATTTGTTTCTGTCTTGTTTTTAGTGTTGCGAGGTTAGTCACCAGAACTCCAAAACTGTGAATGGATTTACAGCTGGCATTCTAAGCTGAATCAGCAGAGGACTGGTAAACTGAACATTGTTCTTCTTCTTGAATTACTTGGCAGTGTGGTACTGTGGTTAAGGCTTTGGACTTTAAGTTCCACTACTGACACTGTGTGACCCTGAGCAAATCACTTCACCTGCCTGTGCTCCCATTGGAAAAACAAAAGAAATGTAACCAATTGTATTTCAAATGTGGTAAGTCACTTTGGACAAAAAGTGTAGGCCAAATAAATAAATATAAAACGTCATCTTTTTCCTATTTATTTTTTTGCATAAGACAAAATTAGCCAAAGATGTTATCCAGTTTAACCTTTTAAATATGTTAACTCTAAACAAGCCATAAAACCACCGTCATTTTTAGATGACAGTTTTTGAACTAATTTTTACAATTATTGTCACATTAAAGCTTATTTTCCATAGTGTACTCTAGTGTGAGCACCTAATTATGTCTCTTTCCTGTATATCTGCAGTGTGTATATTATGTATAAGATGACTTATCAAATATTTTGCACATTATATACAGTTTAATTATAATATACCATTATTGTTTATGTACTAGCCTTTGGAACCTTAACTGTATAACCGTAAGAGGACTAATTGTGGAGTAAAAGTAAAATGATATTACAAACCGGTAGTATATGTTTATTGAAAAGGAGATTTCAGATTCACCCTCTTTCTGAACCAGTTCTGGGTCACAGAGCTTACAAGGCAGAAGCCAACCCTGAGCAGACCACCAGACAGTTGCTCACAGCGGGTCAAACAAGCTATAAGAAATATTACACTGTTGCTTAACTTCATATGCCTTTACTGTATATCCTTAACGTTTTTACACATAAACACAGCTTTCTTATAGAAGTCATAACATTTTAAATAAGAAAGTGTCTGCCAAATAATATATATTTTACTTCCTTCAAAAAAAAAGTATGTCTTATCAGAGAGATCCTGATCAAGAACTGAAAATGACATTTGACATTTAAAAGGTTCATTAGATCTACTTTAGCAGTTAAAAGTGATAGAATGTGATGCCCAGGAAAGATAGTTCTGTTTCAACATATTTGCTTTTATCATTTCCACTGTTACATTACCATCTTCTCATTATATGTGATGAACTATTTCAAAGTTATCAGTATAATTCGGAAAATACCTGCCTGCTATGGAGCCCTTGGGCATTATACTCAGCTTGATAATAAACATTATATTTGGCAATTGACAAAACAGATGGGGCTTAAGGAAAAAGATGGGAAAATATCTGAATAAGTCACTGACTTTATTTTTTTAATGGTGTGAATTTCAAACCTAAACAAAAAATGGCAATAAACAGTATTTATTTTTTAAGAATGACTAAAGCAGAAAAGATTCAATTTGTGACCTTTGATCATGGAAATCAAGCTAAAAATTGACACAAATAATTACAAAATTAACAACAACCACAACCATACAGTAAATTGGAAACAAATAAATCAGCATGTGGGTAACTACACAAAATTCCACATCTTGGTTCACTGTGGATATCTTACCTTGGTTCTAATTCTTAACACACTTGATAAAAACAACACCAGCCTGGCTCCAGTACGTTGAAGGGTGAAAAACTGTGAATGCAATACCTGAAACAGCCCAGCAGTGTGGAGTGGTGCAGTACAGTACAAGATATTTACAAGTCTCCATCAGATGAGTCAGTTAATTAGCACCAACCTAAACCCGGCTTTTACTAGATTTGCCGGAACCCGTTTTGTCCGAAGAGTTAGTGATCCAGCGGTAACATTCTGTCACTCGTTTGCTACGAGAGCGAACAGCACAACGTGTGCAATATACAATGCCCAGTGCCAGCATAACTACTACAAAAATAGATAGGGGTACCAAAAGAGCTACAAGGAGCCAGCTGTCATCCCGTTGCTGCCGACTGCCAATAGTTGGGTAAACCGCTTTGCCAAGTGGAGTGACACTTCCAGAAAGAGATAAATTCCCATGGGGGGTAATGCCAAGAGCCTGACCTTCCTCTAATGGTTTATTGTCTTCCGGCACACCAGGGTGGCCTTCTTGATGCCTTTGATATTGCAGGGTTGTAGAGGAGTCCAGAACCAATGTGAATATACTGGATTCTGGAGAATCTGTGACATGATTAACTCTGTGTTCTTTAGGGCCTTCATTAGATTTTGATTCTTCGTTTGCTTTTTGTGAATTGTTTAGCGGGTCAGTACTTGTTACCTCAGTTTCTGTAGTGTCAGATTGCCTGATGCTTTTTTCAGTTGTGGTAGCCCACTGAAGCCAGGTCCAAATGTGGGCTGTTGTTGAAACAGAATTTGCTGTAGATTCTGACACTGAAAACGGTGTGAGATCAGACAATGGTCTTTCAGCCTTTGAAGAGTCGGATGTTGGCTGATGGTCCCATGGAGCATTTGTAGCTGGTTGGATGTTGTCAGAATTATCATCTTCAGTTTCTGTGGATTTAAATCCAAGGAATGGAAAGGACCAGTCTGCTTTAAAAGTAGTAGTTATCCATTTAAAAGAAGGGTCATCGGTGAGCCATGGTAGACTTGTGGGAAACCAGTCAAAATGAGGCTCCTCAGTTTCCAAGCTTATTGAATGATCAGTTGATTCTGAACTGGAGGAAAGCCAATCTTCAAGTGAGGTTTCTTTTTCCTCATAGAAGATAGGTGTAACCATTGGATAGTCGTGTGGTGGACTGGTTGACAGGCTTTCTTCCGAAATAGGGTCACAGCTGAATCCATCTGCATTAAGCTCATATTTTTCTTCACAGTGACACTCAAAGCCACCAAGGTAGTTAACACACATTTGCATGCATAAGCCAGGAATCTGACATTCATCAGTGTCTACACATCGAGTAGGATTTTCAGGAGAGACACTGTATCCGAGATTACAGTGGCAAGAGAATGATCCTGCAATGTTATCACAAGCATGCTCACAAGGGTTTTCCTGACATTCATCTATGTCATGACACTGATTATCATCCTGAAGCTCATAACCTTCAGTGCAGTGACAATGAAAGGTCCCTGGGGCATTGGTACACACCTGAGTACACGGATTCTCCAGACATTCATCAACATCTGTGCAATCTCTCCCATTAGCTGCCAGAATGTATCCTTCAGGACAAGCACAAAGATAGCCATCTTTAGTGCTAATGCACTCAAACTCACAGGGCCCATCTCTGCAGAAATCTTCTGGGCTGCAGTGATGAGCATCATCATCAAGGACATAGCCTTCCGAACATTCACAGTGATAACTGTTGTCTGAGTTGACACAGAAATGTTGGCACCCACCATTATTCTGTCCACACCAGTGTTTTGGACGATCAGTACACAAGGGTCCATCCTTGGACCAGCCAATAGTGCCGTCATCTTTCTGCATGCAAAGCACAGACTGATCACCCTTTAGTCCCTCAGGACATGGAACTGTTGCTACTGAACCAAAGGGAATATGAGTTAAAAGAGTGCTAAATAAGTTAAATGGAGTGGAATATAAAACTGCATCTCCACCTTCTCTTTCAATTGGACGACACATGCCTTTGTAATTATACTTGCACAGATATCCATCCACAGGTAAAGTGCAGGAACCGTGAAGCCACTTGAAGTTATCCCTTTGATACTGGGCAGCAAAGCCATGGGTCATAACAACACATCTAGGTACAGAGCAAGTACTCGGTGAATCATCTCTCAGCCAGTTTGTAAACTGAGTGTCTTGGTCTCCAGTGACCCAGGTGAAGCCCCGCAACGGTCGGGTAGAAGAGCACTGCCTTGGTTGTCGTTGCAGCCCAATCCAAATTCTCAACTTAGCTCCGTTGCGAGGGGGTCTGTTTGAGAGTAATTCCTCAATCATTAAAGCTTCCTCTGGACGTTTAATAGTAGCCAGATTACCACCACGATCCCTGCAGCTCCTCCAAGAATCTAAAAAGGTTTTGCGCTGAAAATAAACTGCATAACATCCATCAATCCTACAGAGTGCATCCTGTTCTTGGAGTTCTTGACAAACAGAAAAATAAGAAAGTGAAGAAAAAAGAAGCAGTGCCAAAAGGAAAACAGTTAGAAATGGAGTTTTCATTTCTTTCTTTCTTTCTTTCTTTCTTTCTTTCTTTCTTTCTTTCTTTCTCTCTCTCTCTTCCTTTCTTTCCTGCAAAGAGTTCAGACTGGCTGAGAAAATTTGCAGATTGTCTCCAGACTTTGAGCAAGCAAGTGAGTAAGTGAGAGAGAGAGAGGGAGAGACGAAGGCGGGTGGGTCATGGAGGGGGTGCTTGGCTGTATAACTGGGAGGAGGGTGGTCTTGTGCCTCTTTTCCTGCCGTATGTTATTCATAAGGTCTGCATCCTTCTAAGGGTGCTTTTTGGGTCATTGCCATATATCCTTTTTCTTATACCCCCTCAAGGGATTCTAACTAAATGAATTGTTTCTTTTTTATATTTTTAATAGAAAAAAATGGGAAAAGGTTTTTAACACAGATGCCTTTATATACTTTCCATTCTACCTAAATATTAGGTCTTTCTTTCTTTCTTTCTTTTGATTTAAATTTAAATATGTGGTCATGCTTTAGATGAGGTGTAGATTATGTAGTTAATTTCTTTGGTCAGGGTAACTCAGTACTAATTTTCAAATAATGTTAAACAGATATAATAATTTTCTAATTAACATCTTATAGGCAGATTTAGGGCAGTGTGGTAATGTGTTGGTTAATACTGCTGCTTCACGGCTTCAGAGTACTGGAAATCTGATACATTAATTGGGTTTCATAATAAAAAAGATGAATGTGTGGTTGATTAGTCCATCAGAGTCCTGGGTTCAAATTCCAACCTGGTCACTATCTCTTCTTATCTGATTCAACCTTTTTTCTAGTTACTCCAGTTTTCCTCCCAAAATTCAGAGACAAAGTGTTAAATGGATAAATGGTGACTCTAAACTGGACCAATGTGGGTGCTGCATTAATTTGCTTTGTGACAAATTGGTATCTTGTTCTGATTTGGTTCCTTCATTTGTGTTTCAGCCTTCCAGGATAGAATCTGTCCCCACAAAATCCTAAACTTGATTAAGTAGGTTTGGAAATACAAGAATGGATGGATGGATGGATGGATGGATGGATTGGCAGATACAGCAGAGGGAAGTTACAGATGTGGCTCATGAAATCATAAAGAGTTATTTTACATCTGCTTATTCTATTAGATGTTGCCATAACTGTTAATGGAACATGGAAACCCATTGGTGAACACTTTTTCATTAAAAATCGATTACAAATTGTCATTACATTGATCTTATTGTCTTATGCTCTACATCACAAACACTGTTCTTGTACAGTTCTTATCTTTGTTACAAGTTGCTTGGATTGTTTAACTGTGTAATGCTAAGGTGTAACAAAGCTCAATTAGCAAATATTTCAACAAGAAACCTTAATTCAATGAAGAAGGCCAAAACAGTGTTAGCGAACAGAAGGCACTAGACAAACCTGAATCATAACTGACTGCTGGAATAGCACAGACTCTAACACAAAACACAAAATTGGGAGGTGAGAAACAATTTGCTCCAGCCTCACCTTTCCCATGGTGGACAAGCACTTTACTCAGCCAGACTTGATAAAAAGTCCAAGCAATTACAGGAATGACAAAAATCATGTTTTCACTGCACTGCTATGAAAAATTGGTTGAATACCACCCAGCAATAGGTATTATTTTCTGTACAATGTGTAGGAAGTTCCAAGAGCTACATGCTAGTGAGCAAACAACATTCATTAATGTGAGCCATGGGAACATGCTTAATATCTGTGACAAAGACATTGTGTCTGTGTTTAACAGTGAGTCATGTTGTTTCTGGCTCATTTTTGACATGCCAGATAAGCCTGAACATTTTCACATCCTCTCTTGTTGTTCCAGTAGTTTAAAGAAAATGTCCCAGGACTAAAAATGGCACCCAAGACACTTCTGAATGGTAATAAAATAAGCAGTAACCAAATCTTGACACATATGATACTGATCTATAATTTTTTCTAAAACAGCATAACCTTTTCAAATTAACATTTTTCCATAAATCTCTTGTTTAAGTGGAGCTAAAAGAAAAATGTTTGAGTTGACAATTTATCTTATACTTATTTTTACATACAGTATATTGTCATACATGCATGTCTGGGTCTCTCCTGAGGTAAGCAGTTCCAGCCCAAGATGAGAGGGGGCACTGGGGGTAACTTTATCTTCTCTTTCCTCCTCTGGTGCCAAGAAAAGATGTCTAGAAAGACGCTTGATTCTGCCCCGCCACCCAGAGAAAACTCCGCCCCTTCTGGTCTCAGCCCTATAAATCTGGCCCCGTTCTCAGAAGGTAGTGCCAGATAAACAACTGACACTTGTTAAGGATAGAGCTCCTGAAAGCTTGCTCTTGTGAATTGACTCATGCATGGTTTCTGTCTCTCTTTTTTATTTATACTAAAAGAAGTTACTAGGGTGGTACCCCAAACATTTCTTGCCATTTTCAATTGTCTGGCTACCCGGCCATTATTACAATAATATCATTAACACCTTGGATTACGAGTAACTTGGTCTGCAAGTGTTTTGCAAGACGAGCAAAAATTTGTAATAAATTTTAACTTGATAAACGAGTGAGGTCTTGCAATTCGAGTAGTACGCATATGCTTTGTCTGCCGAGCGTCACATGATCACAACTGATCTGATGGTGCTTCTCTCTCTCTCTCTCTCTCTCCCTGCGGGATTGTTGGTAATCGTCTCCCATACTCGGTCTCAGTCAGCGTGCCTCACTCATATAGTCAACATCCGTACAAGCGTATGCTGTTTACTATAGCATTGTGACCATGAGTTGGTACGTAAAGCATTTTTTTATTTTGTGTCCAAGTGTAGTGACTGTTCTTTAGTAACTGTACTGCAACAAAAAAAATTTTGTAGAAAAGCACCACCTGAATAAGGCTGTAAAAGTGCGAGCAATGAATCTGTTTAACGACAATGCATTTCCACAAAATCCTCAAAAGAAGGCAAAAGCAACTGTCATTGGATAGGCTCCTTGTTAAAGTCGCAAAAAACGAAAACGATTCCAGTGAGACGACAGATAGCAGTGATTCTGTTAATTATAGTGAAAGTCGTCCTACACAATAACCCTCCTCCTCCTCTCCTCTCTCGCATCTTCCTCACACCAACCACGATTCTTTTCAAAGGTAAAGTGGAGGTTAATTTGTTTTATGTATTTTTACTTTATATTTTTATGAATCATTTTTTGGTTGTGGAACGAATCATCTGTCTTTTGGAGAAATTCGCTTTGGATTACAAGCACGTTTCTGGAACGAATTTTGCTCGTAAACCCAGGCACCACTGTATATGTATGAATTTTAGCAAACAAAAAACGTTGGAAATGTTTTGATTGTTAACAGTTTTCATCTGTTTTAACAGAAGTAGAGATGGAATAATAAACATCTTTTTTATGTAGTGCTTTTCCTTGTGAGTGGCATTTTTAAAAGAGTTTTGGGTGACAGTGCAAGTTCATTATATTTACATTGTAAGCACCAGCAGATTAGACTGTATACCTTCATTTTTATCACTCTTTAATTTAATATTGTTTTTTATCAGTATGCTGCTGCTGGAGTATGTGAATTTCCCCTTGGGATTAATAAAGTATCTATCTATCTATCTATCTATCTATCTATCTATCTATCTAGATTAAATAACCTTGAAATGGCACCCAGTGAACTGAGGATGGGATCTGAACCTGCAACTTTTATCTTACTGCTTAACCAGTAAACTACATGTTAGTAATACTGTACTATATAGTAGAGTGTAGTACTAGAAGAGTGAGTATGAAGTCCCCATATGGGCAATGTTTTAGATTTAAAAGTGTGTCTGTGAGTGCACATGTCTGTTTGGTACTAATTTGATTATACAGAATATAAAAAACAGTTACATTCAGTTTTATATTAATAATTACTGAATCAGTTGTTTTTAACTCAACTATAAATGTTTAAGACAGGATAACCACATAACATTGTCTTGTGTAAACTTTCCATTTTTTTGTCCTAATTAGTCCCTGCGTTACCAAATCATACTTCCCTTTGGAACAATTATTGTTCCTTAGTGTTTTTTTTGTAATAGCACTCTGCACTATTTATATCAGCAGCTATAATGTTCCACAATTAGTCAGCCTAAAACTGCAATACTGACAAAGTTTCCCATTTAGCCCTGCAATTATACTTTTCTGGGAGAAAAATAAATACAATGCCAAACAGCTTAATTTATTATGTATGTGCTGCTGTATTAATGCATAACACCCATACATCCATCTATTAATCTTCTTAATAGACTTTTACATGACAGGCTCATATGGCTTGAAGCAGCCCTTGATGGGAAAGGGTTGCACACTGACACTCAAAGCCACATTGGGCCAACGTCGAGATGGCAATTAACTCAACATGCTTGTCTTTGAAATGTGTAAAGCTCAGAAATAAAGAGAAAAGGTGTAAAATCAATGTGGACAGGAATTGAACCCACCTCCCAGAAGCTGTCTAGCAGAATCCTTATACACTGTGCTATATGTAAAAACATAACATCCATCTATTGTCAATATACATAACCAAGTTCAGCAAACCAATTCACTTTAGGTAGTGAACCTAAGACATACCTGTACATCTTTAGGATGTGGGAGGAAAACTGAAAAACCGAGAGGAAACCCATAAAGACACAAAGAAAGAGCAGGCAAGGAATTTCTCCTGGGGCTTTGAGGCAGCCGTGCTGTGCTTCAAAAACATACAGTTCAATGAAAAAAGAAATGAAAAAACAAATGAATGTGCATGACTTAAGTTTTGCCCTAAATGAGTAGTGTTCTATTGACAAAATGTATCTTTGCCTTTATGAAGTAATGAATACAATAATTTTCAGAATCTGTCAAAAAAAAAACTTGGTTTACTATTCTATTCGGGAATTTCTGAGTCAAAACCTCTGACCCGTACAATGCAACCATTTGACCTCCAGTGTGCAATGGAGAGTTTATCCGGTGGAAGCGGCCTTTGGTTAGAAAAACATCTGAGCTGGTGCTAGTGTAGCGATGGGCTTTATCTCAAAGTATGAAAATCATCAGAAGGAAGACCAGAAGTATGTTTTTTTTATATAGGTAAGGCAAATAACAAAACAGGCTCACTGAAAGTCGAAAGATATTACAGAGATAGCTCAATAAAATGAAGAGTCCCAGGTCAAAAGCAGGAATGCAGTCAAAGAGCAGCAGGCTTTCAGCTTCAATCTAAATGTACCATACAAAAAAATGAAGAAGCACATTTATTTTGGTTTGTGTGTTTGTCACCTAAAGTCTGAAAGAGATCTTCATTTGGAGAGGGAATGTCATAAATGACAGAGGGCAAAGAAACATATCAGAAATGTCTGTGACAGGCAAATTGAGTAGAAAAAGGTTATTCATTTGTGCATTATGAAATAATTAAAAGTTCTACAGCAAAATTTCCATTCACACACTAAACATGTTTTTAAAGAAAAGAAAACTATAGCTTTTCTCTGCTTTCTTATTTAAATGAGAGCTTAAAACAAAAGTGTACAGACTGTACTTTTCAGGGAGAGTCTATAGACTTTGTGAAGACAAAAATAACTGCTTCAGAAATAGAACAGGTAATCACACACTATTCCCTCTAATGCTGGAGCCAATATGGATCCCTCAATTTTACTAGTTATCATTGGAATCTTAGTGAAGGACAAAGCGGTTCCTGAAACTTTGTATTCCTTTTAATAAATGCAGATGCTTTGCTTAAATAATCACAGGACACTCATAGGCCCTGCCATACCAGAGCAAGGACTGGTAAGAGGCCAGGAGATTTGCATCTCGGTCAACCGGTGGCACCACACAGCTCACTAATGGGGCAGTCTGACAGACAAGGGGAGAGACAGAGAGCAGACAGCATGTTTTATTGGAAAACTGACCACTCATGGGCTACTGAGTGCAAAAACACCAGTAGCTGTTTGGGGGCGTTACAGCACAGGGACTGTTTGGGAAGACAGAGGACACCATAATAGGTGTTCAGCATGTGCTGACTACACAATGCCATTTTGCCCCAGTCCAGTTTCACTTTTGGGGTACCATACTTGACAGCATCTACCTCTTCACAGCACTCCTGCCTTCCCAATCTGACGTTCCAGTTAGTTATTGTCCTCCCAATTTGGAACACACTCTGTCTCTTATGAGACTCTCCTCTGGCCACTAACCACCAACCACTCTTCCATTATATATAGTTTATAAAATATTTTGAACATGTAAATGTAAGAAATTAAGCATTAGAAAGAGAAACAAAATTTATAGACACCCCATCTGCTAAGAGTATAACCATTTGACTCTGTCCATGGGAACTAAATTAATGAGTACAAAAGAAATCATGTGACCATCTGTTTCATTACAGTGCAGAAGAACTGGCCTAACTGCAGCATTTGATATAGTTAATCATCACATCCTTACAGCTCGACTTGAGCAGTACATGGGCATCCAAGGTACTACTTTGGAACAGTTCAGGTCATACCTAAAAGGCAGACTTTTTCAGTCAGCCTGGGTAATTTCTCCTCTTCTTTGGCTCCTCTCACCTGTGGAGTTTCTCAAGGATCTATCCTTGGGCCTACTCTTTACTCACTGCACATGTTAAAAACCATGACATTTCTTTTCATTGCTGCACAAACTAATACACAGATATATCTTCCACTAAAACAAAGCAAAACAAATTCTATTAACCCCTTATTGTAAAGTCTGAAAGACATTCAAATATGGACGTTGCTAAATTTTCTTTAATCTAAAAGACAATGTTTGTTGGACCTTCTGATCTTACCTGTGCTCCTGTAAGTTACCTTGGCCCTCTGACAACCTACTGTAACCATTTCACTTAAAACCTGATAATGCCATCAAATTTGACAAACAAATGAACTCCATTGTTAAAGCCTGTTTCCATCAGCTCAGGGTATTAGCAAAAGTCAAGCCTTTTCTTTTTGCAGATGATTTTCAAAAACTAATTCATGTTTTTGTTTCTTCTCAGCTTGATCTATTTTAGCCTACCATACACTGAGGTTAACCAGTCATCCCCTTGCTCATCTTCAGCTAGCCCAGAGCACTGTGGCCAGGCTCCTAACAAAGTCATGTAAAGAGAACCACATCACACCAGTCTTAGCTTCTCTTCACTGGCTTCCTGTTCGCTACAGGACTGAGTTAAAATTTTAGTTTCTTTTCAAGTCTCTGAATGGTTTAGCCCCCCTCTTATCTTACTGACCTCTTACACCCTTAGTCTCCAACACGATCACTTAGGTCCTCTGACTGGAAATCACTGGTCAAGCAGAGTTTTAGACTTAACCTTAGAGGGGGCCGTGCCTTTGTAGTAGCTGCCCCAAAACTTTGGAACAGTCTACCCTTTCATATTAGGTCAGCACCAACTTTGGTGACTTTTAAATCTAATCTGAAAACCAATCGTTTTGTCTTAGCTTGTTAAACGTATTTATATATTTTGGTGTATTTATTTACCTATATACTGTATGTATTGGGATATTTATGGGAACTGTACAGAACTTTGGTCAACTGCTGTTGTTTTAAATGTGCTCTATAAATAAAATTCACTTGACTTGGAGGAGGAAGAGCAATCCCACCTGACTCAACCCCACCAACACCTTCTACCATACCCATTATACCAACGCCATAAAAAGTTCCCTGTTCCGTTCATGCATTGTCTAATGAGCAGATGACAGCAGGACTGTTTATTACTATGACTGTGTAACAGCCATCCCTACTGGAGTTTACTTGCACTGGCTCCTCCAATGCTAGCTCATCTCAGAAATAAACAAGAATTTTATCATATGGGACCCTAACACTTCTTAATCTCTCTGCATTTTGCTTTACAACCCTCATAAATTAAATTTCTGCTGAAAATGTATGCTGTATGCAGAAGTGCATAAATTCACGCATGTACAGTAATGTTAGAATGGGGTAGTGTGAACACTGCTTGACTTTCACTCATTGACGTTAAAAACGTGGCCATAGATGTTAACTGAAAAATGCAACACAGGTAGGTATTTGGTACTGGTTGTGCCAGATAAGAACACATTCCATACAGAAAATAAAATTACAAGTGAACTCAGAGCAAATATTGAAAAATTTCAGAGTTTGAATATGTTTTGAAAAAATGAATAAAAAGCAAAAATGACCAGTGCCACCTTGCAATTGCTTGATGGGTACAATCTGTGTTTGGCTGGATACAGTGTGATCCTGAGGCACTGCATGCAGATTGTCACTCTATTTGCTGTAATTTGTTACTTATGCACTCTCAGGTATATTTGTTGTGGTTTTCTGGGTATGTGAGTTTAAACACTTGCTGGTGCTCCCTTACACATATTTCATCAACACAGTCTGAGTATGGCTTGTTGCAGTGCCTGATGAAACTCTATTTTTTTATTTTGCCTTATACAGTTTCTTGTATTAGGAATTTATTAGTTTTTGCATACCCCTTGGGGTCAGAGCACAGGGTCAGCCAATTGTACAGCACCCCTGGAGCAATTGAAGGTTAAGGGCCTTGCTCAAGGGCCAAGCAGAATAGGATCTCTTTTGGCAGTAACGGGGATTCGAACCAGCAACCTTCGGATTACCAGCACAGATCCTTAGCCTCAGAGCCACCACTCCACCTTGTCTATTTGCTGTATTCTGTTTCTTATGTATACGGTCCTTTGCCCATCCTGTGAAAATCAATGCCCCCCCCCTTCTAAATTTGTCCTGGCACTGACCTTTCTTCATGTTTGTGTCATTTACGTATTGAAATTTTCAAAGCCACTGGCAGATGGAGCGTGGATGTCAAAAGACTCTTGCTTGTGGCACATTTTTATTTTATTAATTAACTTAACAGTATTAATACATATTCAAACTCTGATACTTTTCTACATGGTTTCAAATAAGGTTTTTAATAACACAGTATTTCAATCTCTAATTGAACATAGGGAAGAAAACTCTGCATTGAAATTACACAGTACTTACATAATTCCACCAACTAAGAATAGCGGATGCACCAAAACATCAAAATTCAAGGCTACTTAAAGATACAGAATTTATTAAAATTAATGTAGGAGATTGAGCCGTTAGCTACAAGTTCTTGAAACTTTAGAGTAGTCTACTTACTAATATTAGAAAGAGGCTACTAGCCTTAGTTCTTGATCTAAGACTAAAGACTCATTATTTCAGCATAGCCTTTTTTATTCTGAGCTGCTGCTGAGGTCAGTCATTTTGCTGTGTTAATAATTCTAGCTATCATTTTGATTGGCTGTTAAAACATCTTCTCCAGTCTTGTTTACATCCAAATGTTTTATGATGGCACTTAGTGTCACTGCTGCTTTGACCAACTTATGCCTCTTGAGACACCTGGGACTGGCGTTGTCAAGCATTTGTCATATTCTAGCAGTCTCACTGACATCTGTCGGTGGACTGCTCACAGTGGGACTGCGGTTATGGCTGACATATGACACTTAGTATCTGAGAGCTTGAGTTATTTTGCTTGCTTGTTCATTATCATTTGAATGCATCTATAATAACCTAATGATTTTTAACCTGATAATGTTTCACATAAAGAAAATATATGCATTGAAATGGAAAACTCCCCTGTCACAACTCTTTACTGCATTTTTTAAAAACTGTGACAATACTGGATGATGAGAACTTTAAATAAAATAAAGTACAAAGTATTTTTTGTTCAAAACATCACTTTTGATTCCCCTATTGTCTACCAGTCATCCATATGATAACCTAGCTGTTCTCATTTCATTCAAATGGGTGGCACTTGCAGGGAGGTTGATCTCAGCCTTACTTTGGTTTACAATTTCCAATATGACATACAGAATACTGGAGCAAGGGCACCAAAAGGTTAGCACAAGATCGAAGGTTTTCACACTGAAGCATGAAAGAGAGCCATGTCTGGCAGCAGAGAAGGTTTGGTTAAAGCCAGGTCAAAAACATGGTGATGGAAAAGGAGCCTGCATCTCATATTTCTGATGCATCTTTCCCAGGACATTAGACAACAGTGACAGTATTAGTATGGGAATCAGAGGTGGCCAGTATAAAAACATACAGTGCTCCAATCGGATGCTGGAGTGCAGGCCCTAGGTGAGAAAGAGCTCAGAGACTAGAGAGAGAGAGAGAGAGACATGTGTGACAGCAATGACACTGCAGACCACCATCGCATTGTACTGTGGAAGAAAGAGCATCAGCAATGGGTGGTAGATTTGTAATTGATGTCACAGGAATGCCTACAGACAATGGCACCTGGGAGTTCAAACGTAAGATGTTCCCTGGGTGTAAGTACTTACAGTAATATTCACTCAGGACGATAAAGGCCACGTAAGGCCAGAGAAGGAATTCTACAGGTGATTGCACTCCCCTTACCATTAGAGGACACAGATCCCATAAACTAACAGAACATTAAATCCTTGGGCCTACCTTTAAGACCTGGTAATGGTTTCAGAAAATGCTCAGTCCCAGGTGTCACTGGAGGAAAAATCAAACCTATGTTTGTGCTAATACATGTTTTCTCAGACCCTAGAAATAATTCTAGGGCTAGGGTGGTGGAATCCACTTGATGGATTGTAAAGCCACATTGCAGCAAGAGAGCAAAGATGGCTGGTATCAGAAAAAGAGTTGACAATGAAGGCTCAATTGGTGGGCTGAAAAAGAGAGATCTATGGTAAGAAAGAAGGGCATTATGTAGTACTTTGTGGTTGGAAAGTATGGAAGCCACCACAGTAGACAGACATGGATTCAAGACGCATTGAGAAGAGCACCAAAAAGACATTAGTTAGGGAATAGTTTAATGTTCTGTGTGTTTGTACTTTTTGTTCTTCCTGTGATTATCCCTCCCTGTTGTTTAGTTTACTTTAAATTATGGTGATTTCCATTTTCTTTTAACCTCCTTGGGTGTGGAAAGCTGCCATAAGTGCTCCCTCCTATTACACTATTATGTTTGACTGAATTTTAGATAATTAGTGGTGGTACAGTGGCTGAGTGGTTAGAGCTGTTGCCTTGCAACTACAGCAGACTGAGTAGGCATCTCAGCCTAGCCACTGTCTATGCAATATCTGTACATGTGCCTAATGTCCTCATGAATTTTTGCTCTGGGTACATTGATTTCCCTTCTACATCTCCAAATTGTGTACACTATGTTAATTGTCAACTGTGAACTGGGCCTTTGTAAGTCAGTCATAGACTAATGCCAAGAAAGCCTCAGACTCCTTGTGAAGATTAATTTGAACTAAACAGGCACGCTACATTGGTGGGCAGTTATTTCTGATAAACATTGACATATGATCCTAAGCTGCACTCCTAATGGCTCTATATTTGGACTACTATGTGTAATTCTGGTGATTATACTTGTAGAAATTAGTCTTTTCTTTGAATGGGTTCAGATAAGACCAAGGCAGTTGAGGGAGCATAATTATAGGAAAAGGCTGAAGGAAACTGAACCTCATATGTACAGACAACAGAATACAAACAAGAGAATACTATCAATGATTTTTTTCAAATAATCCAAAGTTGTGATTTATATTCAGCTCAGAGCATAAGTGAACCATACATCAACAACTCACATCTTTTTTCCCAACTGCTAGTGTTAATATATTTTTGTCTTGCATTCTTGTAATTCATCAAAAAAGTGTCACAATCATAACTGAGGAATCACATGAGTCTGAACAATTAGAACGGCCCCACTTAGATAAACATCATTTATTCTTATTTAAAACTAGAATTAACAGAGCCTATGAAAAAACTCTTCGTCACACCCAATGCAAATCTAAGCATCTTTAACTCTGCCACCTCCAGCTCTGTCTCCTGTTTTCTGGTCAATGCCACTGTCTCCAACCCATATAACATAGCTGGTCTCACTATAAGTGAATATTGTTTTACAGTAGATAAACATGAATTTCTACAGGCTATTTATTTACAGAAATTATTAATTCGACTCATGCTTGTGTAGTGTCTTACTTATAGGATATGCACTCCCCACTCTATTTAACACTAGAATTACCATAGCCTATGAAAAAACTTGTAGATCCGTCCCACCTTAAATCGCTTTGCACCTCTCCATCAGCGTCTTTTGTCCTATAAATGTGTTGATAAGCAGCAAGCAGCCTACTATCACATCTCCCACCCAGTTTTTTTCAGCTCAAGTCTGTTTACCTGCGTGTCAGTTGCTTGGAGTTGTATAGAGTTAGAGTTAAATACTATATCGTTATTTGGAACACATGCATTTCATGTGTGTTCCATGTCTACAATGACCTATGTAAACACATCATTAAAAAAGAAACATTTTTCATGTTTTAGTAAGAATTGACAAAATGTAGACATGAAGTTTATAATGTGTGAAGCCTGAAGTCCAAATAACAAAACAAGTGCACTTTTAATCAAGATTTTAACCGAAGAAAAAAGAAAGCATGTTACAGTAGGCGGTTGATATGACAGCTTGTGTGGTTCAATGCTAAGAACTGCTGCCTTTCAATCAAGAGGTCGCAGTTTCAATATCAGCTGCTTCCCAAATTTACCATTTTGAGTAGTGAGCTACTCTTATTGTTTATATCATACAATAAAAACATACATTTGATTTGCGTCTGTAAATTTATATAGTACTTGTCGATTTTTTTTTCAGTTTTATTCTCTCACTCTCGTTCAAGCTTCCACACCCCCCCACCATGTGACGCCTTTTTCAGATAAAGATGTGGTAGGTACAAACTTGTTTTGTTATACCCCCTCTTTATTTGAAAACCGCATCAGATCAGGGTGTGCGCAAACAAGACTGGGAAAACTGTGGACGTGGGTGTGAGTTTTGTGCGTGAACTGAGTATGACTGTGGACATTAATTGTTTTTATTCAGTTTTATTCTTGAGTGTTCCTGCTCAAGCTGAATTAGTATGTGCCTTCTGATCCATGATGTCAAAGCCGCTCTGACAAAAAAATATAGACTTAGATATATGACATTCGGAATAATTCATTTTATGACCTGTATTATACATTTCGGAAAACGTTATTGCACTAATGCAACATTATATTCATTTGCATACCTTCATGTGGTTGTAGTCATGACATGACTGCGTTTGTTTTTTTTTTTTTTGATCTTTGCCAGTGTCCACATGTTGCTGCATATTGGTATCTCTTTTCAACTCCAGGAGATACAGAGGACAGAATAATACAGACAGGTCAGTTCCACGCTATATACAATCATCAGATTCAAATGTTAACAGTTCCCACACACACCCAAGGACCGTCCTTCTTACATTTACAACATGTGTATAAGGTGTGAAGCCTGAAGTCCAAATATCAAATAAACACTTTGACAAAAGGTACAAATATAACAGAACAAGTGAGATTTTATTCAAGAATATAACCGAAGAAAAAGAACCTGCGTTAGGGTGCGACATTGACACGCATTTGCTACGACTACATCAGTGGCGAAATGGTATCAACTGTTGACTGGTAATCAAAACTTCACGGGTTTGATCCTGGACGAGTACGTTTTGAGAAGTTAGCTGCACGTATTCTTGGTATTTTAGAATAAAAACATACATTTGATTCCAGTCTGTAACCGCCGGTGTAATTTATGATACTTGTTGGGATTGAACCCATAAAGTTTTGATTACCAATCAACAGTTGGTTGACTGGTTGGTTGACACGTAGCAAATGCGTGAAAGAAATGGGTTCTTTTTCTTCGGTTAAATCTATACATATAAAGTAGAGTTGGGATCTGAGAGACTGTGTTTGTGTGTTTGTGGAGGGATGGAGAGTTAAGGCGGGTGGGGGAGTCACGTGATAATCTCCCCTCCCATTCACCTCATTTCATTCACTTCATTTTGCTCCAAGCTGAGCTCCGCAGCTGACGTGGTCTTGCCGTTCTTTTTCCTTAGTGTTTAGTCCTCTCTCCTTTACTGATTTACTGTTTACTAGATGCAGTACTTACTGAATAGTATTTTTTCCTTTAGTGTTTCTGCTTAGTGTTTCTTAGTGTTTAGTAGATGCGGTATACCGGTGTTCCCGGCGGAGTTGCAGTTTACTGTTACTTTCTACTTCGTTTTTGTACTTTAGTTTTTAGTAGACTTTTACTTTATCTCATTTACTGTTGTTCCCGGCGGTGTTGCAGTTTTTCCCATTTCTATTTTTTATGTAGCATGTTCACGAATTAGTCATAGAGAAAATTTATATATTTTGGCTCCAGGAGGACAAACCAAAAATGTTGTATATAAAGAAGCTCTATAAGTAGATACATAATTATTCCAACTACAGCGACTGCAGTGAAACGCACGTGGTCTGTTAGTTCTTGAATAAAAGTGCACTTGTTCTGTTATATTTATACCTTTTGTGAAAGTGTTTATTTGATATTTGGACTTCAGGCTTCACACATTATACACTTCATGTCTACATTTTGTCAATTATTACTAAAACATTAAAAACATGTCTGGCCTCTAGACGGGGTCTTCTGGCTAGATCTTGCTGAGACAGAGGTACTTGGTAGAACATCGTCTTGAATTTACCAAGCACTACTGCTTGTGCATTGATTTTTGTAAATTTTTTTTTTTTCTTATGTAAATATCTCTGGATTAGCTTTGGTGGAGGTATTTATTGGTTTGTGGTTAATGGTGCACTGCTTATTTTTGTATATACACTTTTGCTTTTTCTGCATTTTAAGTATTTTTCTGCTTTTGGAGTATGTGATTTTCCCCTTGGGATTAATAAAGTATCTATCTGTCTATCTATCTAGTGAACCCTGTATTATACACTGTTTGGAGGATCAGCTTCCTGACAGCTTTATTTTTGATTTTTGTGTATATATGGGTTGCCATTATTTTGTGTGCATTTTTCTTTTTCATTTGGAACTTTGAGTCAGCACTGTAAATAGTCATCATTTTTGGGCTCTTTTTTATAACTGTTTTCTGTGTCCTTTGTGGTATTGGACTGTGTATTGATATACAGTGTATCCGGAAAGTATTCACAGCGCATCACTTTTTCCACATTTTGTTATGTTACAGCCTTATTCCAAAATGGATTAAATTTATTTTGTTCCTCAGAATTCTACACACAACACCCCATAATGACAACATGAAAAAAAGTTTACTTGAGGTTTTTGCAAATTTATTAAAAATAAAAAAACTGAGAAAGCACATGTACATAAGTATTCACAGCCTTTGCCATGAAGCTCAAAATTGAGCTCAGGTGCATCTTATTTCCCCTGATCATCCTTGAGATGTTTCTGCAGCTTAATTGGAGTCCACCTGTGGTAAATTCAGTTGATTGGACATGATTTGGAAAGGCACACACCTGTCTATATAAGGTCCCACAGTTGACAGTTCATGTCAGAGCACAAACCAAGCATGAAGTCAAAGGAATTGTCTGTAGACCTCCGAGACAGGATTGTCTCGAGGCACAAATCTGGGGAAGGTTACAGAAAAATTTCTGCTGCTTTGAAGGTCCCAATGAGCACAGTGGCTTCCATCATCTCTAACTGGAAGAAGTTTGAAACCACCAGGACTCTTCCTAGACCTGGCCGGCCATCTAAACTGAGCGATCGGGGGAGAAGGGCCTTAGTCAGGGAGGTGACCTAGAACCCGATGGTCACTCTATCAGAGCTCCAGAGGTCCTCTGTGGAGAGAGGAGAACCTTCCAGAAGGACAACCATCTCTGCAGCAATCCACCAATCAGGCCTATATGGTAGAGTGGCCAGGCGGAAGCCACTCCTTAGTAAAAGGCATATGGCAGCCCGCCTGGAGTTTGCCAAAAGGCATCTGAAGGACTCTCAGACCATGAGAAACAAAATTCTCTGGTCTGATAATACAAAGATTGAACTCTTTGGTGTGAATGCCAGGCGTCACGTTTGGGGGAAACCAGGCACCGCTCATCACCAGGCCAATATCATCCCTACAGTGAAGCATGGTGGTGGCAGTATAATGCTGTGTGGGGATGTTTTTCAGGGGCAGGAACAGGGAGACTAGTCAGGATAAAGGGAAAGATGACTGCAGCAATGTACAGAGACATCCTGGATGAAAAGCTGCTCCAGAGCGCTCTTGACCTCAGACTGGGTGACGGTTCATCTTTCAGCAGGACAACGACCCTAAGCACACAGCCAAGATATCAAAGGAGTGGCTTCAGGACATCTCTGTGAATGTCCTTGAGTGGCCCAGCCAGAGCCCATACTTGAATCCGATTGAACATCTCTGGAGAGATCTTGAAATGGCTGTGTACCAACGCTTCTCATCCAACCTGATGGAGCTTGAGAGGTGCTGCAAAGAGAAATGGCCGAAACTGGCCAAGGATAGGTGTGCCAAGCTTGTGGCATCATATTCAAAAAGACTTGAGGCTGTAATTGCTGCCAAAGGTGCATCGACAAAGTATTGAGCAAAGGCTGTGAATACTTATGTACTGTACATGTGATTTCTCAGTTTTTTTATTTATAATAAATTTGCAAAAACCTCAAGTAAACTTTTTTCACGTTGCCATTATGGGGCGTTGTGTGTAGAATTCTAAGGAAAAAATGAATTTAATCCATTTTGGAATAAGGCTGTAACATAACAAAATGTGGAAAAAGTGATGCGCTGTGAATACTTTCCGGATGCACTGTATATTTGTTGCAGGGTATTATTTTTGTTTTTCTGTATGTGCACCTGTAAATAAAATTTCACTTTATTTTTACAAAAAACCCAACCCTTTTGTGTCCATGTCTCTCTGTCTTATACCATCATCCTGGTTATGCTCGGTCGCACATACTAGACACTTAGAGTGTAGGCTGGTGTCCCCAAGGGTGTTACAAAGCAAATGCAGAAAGACATCACTGGTTCATGTAGCCTGAAAACAGCATCCGGAGGAGCTGAGCTCCAAACGAATGCTATCTTTCTGGCAAGGGCTGCTTAAGTACTAAAGGAAGGTGAAGGTGCAGATTTGATGATGTCCAGGCCTGAAGCTTTATCAGTCTCTTCTGGGGGGTTCACCTTCACTCTAAAATAAACTGTATTAGTAGCGATATCACATCAAAAACCATTCCAGTAATTTTAGATGACCCTCCTGACATTTGTGTGTGTGACACTACATTACATAATACTTTCTTTTATCCTGTGATAATGTTAGGAAATAATAAATTTTGAGTTTTACTTTGAAAGATAATAACTTTTACAACAGCTGAAAAGCAAATTTAAATGTAGAACTTAACTACAATTTAAGGAAGACAGAGCGAGGTGAACCATGTTCAAGATGTTTAAGTTCATAAACTTAAACCATAACCATAAACCTACAATAATACTTTTATTCCTTGGATATAGAGCTTCTTAATCAAATGAATTAGATAAGTGGAGGCAAAAAATGTGTTGTCCAATGATTTAAGAATTACATATTTTAAAATGATCACACACAAACAGTAAAGATTGGGTAGTGCCTTGAAATGTCATGTGGCTCTACGCCTGTGTAAAAATCGTGGGTATTCATCGTACAAATCAGGCAGGGGATAAAGACTGGCCATAGGATCTTCCAGGTATACTACTTCCTGACTGCAAAGAGGAAATAAACATGAGACACACAAACACTGCCCCTTCTATGCCCCCTTTAATTCTGTCCCTATAGACATATCAGAGTTGGACAAATGTTGTTTAGTGTGACACCCCATCCTCACTCCTAGCATCTCTCTTACTCAAAGTACACTGAGGTGCATGAACCCATAATAATAATATCTTCTGCCTTTTTGGATGACAAAATTGTGTTTAGCTTATTCTGCCCTAGAATATTCCATGATCAACTGCAAATTGCTCTTCACAGTTCAGTCTCCTGAATATTCCAAGTGAATATTCTTCTGCTGTTTCCCTGATTAGGGAAAATGGACTTTTCTTAAAGATAATCCATTAATATGAATGCAGGTACAAACCTGAAGTCTTCATCCTACTTCAAGGTCTCAGGTTATGTGCCCTGTGGATCATTATATTATGCTTCTTTAAAACTGATGCCACTACAGTCTCATTAGTGACTGCTATCTGCAAGAAACACCAGAGCTTTTCCATCTAACTCAACAATCGCTGTTGGCATGCTGTTAAACACTGTCTTGTCACCCTTACAGCCAGACTCCAACAGAAGTTTTGTCTTGTGCAGCCATCAACTAACACTAAATAACAGCCAAGCAAGATTTACAGCAATGTGTAGATCTTCCAACAGCGTGAGAAAAAGCTGTAGGGTAGTACTGCCATTTGAGGAAAATAGAGTCTATCATAGCTTGTTTTAAAGTGATTTTTGTATTACTTATTTTGTTTTCACTAAGAATACTGAGTTTCATCTGATCTTTTAAAAGCTGTGATGCTTATTTTTGAATGAGCATACAGTATATCACACATTTTTAAAAAATGTTTCTATTCTTTTGAAATTTTCAATCGCCCTTGTGATATGTGGATGTTCGAAAGGAGTATAAACTGCGTACATTTGTAAGTCTAAATGAGCCAGTGTGAACGAGTAATGGTGTATACATGAATATGCACTGTGATGGACTGGCATCATGCATTTAATGAATAACTGTAAAACACTAGTCCATTTCCCACCTACTTCAGACATGGCTGCAGCACATCAGTCAGTCATTGTCCAACCCACTATATCCTAACACAGGGTCACGGGGGTCTGCTGGAGCCAACCCCAGCCAACACAGTGCGCAAGGCAGGAACAAACCCCGGGCAGGGCGTCTGCAGCACATTATTATGTATTTAAATAAAATGTGTAACTTGGGTTAGCTTTTGACATAAAGATGCTCAGCATATGTGATCATGTGCTAAAACATATCAGCAGAACACATGAATATCAGAAAAGCACCCACCTTAGTACCTGCACTTTCTCTTTTATGGGTAATAATAATAATTCATTACATTTACATAGCACTTTTCTCAGTACTCAAAGCACTATCCACACAGGGAGGAACCCGGAAGCGAACCCACAATCTTCCACAGTCTCCTTACTGCAAAGCAGCAGCACTACCACTTTGCCACCTGTGAGGACAAAAGCATGCCTGACCTCCTTCGAGCTGGATTTGAACCAGCGACCTAAGGATAGCTAAGGTAACCACTACAGTCCTCTGCTCTACCAGGTACATTCATACCATTTAAAATATCAGATACCCTGCAGCTTTAAAATTGCAGTTGTGTTAAATTAACACTTTACACAGTTTATATGTAAAAGTGGTCCCACCTAAACACTTAAAGATTTAAAGTAACAAAAATGAATTTAGTGTGTGTAGTGTGTGTCATTACATTTAAAGTACATAACAATTGAAAAAATAAACAGGTGGCAAGGCTAGCCATAGAATGTCAAGAATACGCTACAGCCTACTCCAGAGCTCTGTACAAGTCCAGTTCCTTTTCAAGACTGGAAGCACTTAAGTTGAGCACAGAACTGGATAGAAAAGTTAGTGCTTCTCACTTTATTTATTATTCAGTAATCAATGCTGTTTGTTTCATTACCTGCCAACAACTCTGTGCAGTTTCTTTGATGGATAATAACTGCATGTCCTTTAGTCAACTGTACAAAATTAGATGCTCCTTCATTCAGTGACTGGTATCCTTCAGGCATTTCCTTCTCTGCCAGGAAAAGAAGGCAATTTCATTTTTTGTCCAGGAGCAGATGCTATTTTATTCATTGCTATACACATTAGATGATGTTTCAGACATTGCACAGGCATAAATACTGATTCAGTTTATGCTGAACCCTGGGTGGTCTTTTACCCAGGCCTTGGACTAGGTGCATTTTTTTCATTGCCATTTTATTAACTGCCCAGGGCTCTATGCTGCTTCATTCACTGTCAAGAGCTGGATGTCATTATGTTAATTGAACAGATTTGATGCTGTTTCACACAAGTAATCTTATCTATCTATCTATCTATCTATCTATCTATCTATCTATCTATCTATCTATCTATCTAT
>JANRMT010062796.1:21523664-21568724 GCA_026402145.1 Polypterus bichir lapradei
TATCTATCTATCTATCTATCTATCTATCTATCTATCTATCTATCTATTCATATACTGCAAAAGACTAAAACCTCTTTTCATTTTTTTAGTACTTTTTTTTTGAGGAGATGGAGTTGTCTTTATCAATTGTCTGTTTATTTGTGCTATCAAATACAATCTCAATCAGAGAGGCTAGTGTGTGCTGGCCAAACAAAGCTGGCAATCCTTAAAACAAGAAGAAACAAATACAAGAACTCGACAACAACTGATGTGCTACTGGTGTTCAAGGTACCAATGAAGTGCAGAGTAAAACTGGAGTTTACTTATCACAACCTAAATGGAGATAAAAAGACCTTCTGTGATTTATGGGGGTTTGGAAGGGTACTATGTTCTATTGAGAGGGGCAAATTTGTGACGGGGGTGATTTATTTTAATGTCATTCACAATTAAAATGTGTTTTTTAGAATGTGCAGAACCAGACACATATACTAGAAAGTAGTAGTGGTGGAGTAAAAATGATTATTAATGTCAAATCAAACCGTTGTTGTATTTAATGTGTGGACTAGGAGAAGTAGTACTGGGTGAAATAGTTTCCAGGATTTTCTTTTTTGCAATCATTTTTGAAAATGTTCTACAAAGTAGGAGGCGTATACAGTGGAGTAATGGTTGTGGAGTTATATCTAATACATCGGGCATTTTGTTTGCAATTATGTATGGAATAAGAGGAGGGTATTGGTGATGTGTTGGGAGGGGGAAAATTTTGTTTTCTTGTTGTATTTTTCTTTATATTTGTTAATATGGATGGGGGTGATTAGTAAAATGGAGTGTTTTATGGAATTCACTAGAAAAAATTCATACTGAAAATGTTTATATTGAAAATGTCCTTTTACTTAATACTGTAGCAGTGTTATCCAAAATGACCAAAGTTCCGCAGCTTTTAGTTTGCTTCATAGGATGATTCAGGCAATAGTGTGACGTGTATTCAAATAATTTCTGAGAACAAATATGTTTGTTTTGAAAGCTTTAGTAAAATTCAAAGCAAAACAGTTGTCACAAGAAATAGAGAAAATATTGATATTAAAGAAAGGAAAAATCATTTTTTAAGAAAAGTTCTGTTTAAGGCTTATATATTGTGTTTCATTTCTTTGAGTTTAGTCATACAGTCGCACTTGGGGCATGTTAAGCAAGTAAAGCACACTAAGCACGTTCAGAAAAATGTATGCCATCTCGTATTTGCAAACATATCTAACAGTCCATGCTAGCAGTGAGACTATTTACTGACTGGCTGTTTTACAGAGATAGCTAAGAAAGTTCCATTTCTTGGGGGTAAAAGACTATACTATATTCTAGGTAGTGAAACGAAATTGATATTCTATTAGTAAAATTAAGTATAAAGCTTAAATAAGTTTAACTTTAACATTACGTTTTAAGATTGGCTCTTACAAATACATATACTGACTCTATTTTTATTGAATACATTGAAGCTCTGCTTTTTTTATTCTTGTTTATTGACTGAATATAAATTACAGTGGAACCTCGGTTTGCGAGCATAATTCGTTCCGGAAACGTGCTTGCAATCCAAAGCACTCGTATATCAAAGCGAATTTCCCCATAAGAAATAATGGAAACTCAGATGATTCGTTCCACAACCCAAAACTATTCATATAAAAATGATTAATACAAAATATAAAGTAAAATACATAATACAAATTAACCTGCACTTTACCTTTAAAAAGAATCATGGCTGGTGTGAGTTTCTAAACTCATGTGGGATTCCACCCAACGGGACAACACGCGGAAGAGTGTCCCAAAGCAATCGCAGTCTCCCAGCGCTGTAGCAGTTCGCCGTATAAGTGCATCCAAAAAGATCGCAGACATGCTATAAGCGCCTGTCGTCAATAGGTCATACAAGGAACATTATAAAGATCCCGGTACAATAAATAACAGCGCTGTTGCTGTTTCAAGCTGAATAAAGCTGGTGTTAAAGTACTGAGACTCAGCTTCGTGTTTTGGGGAGCAAGATGGGGACTCGCACTTCACAGCGCATACACACACAGTCACAATGCTGTAGTAAACAGATGTTGACTATATGAGTGAAGCACACAGACTCAGACGGAGAATAGGAGATGATTGCCAGAGAGAGAGAGAGAGAGAGAGATGCAGGGCGAGCGAGCGAGCGAGATAAGGAGAGAGAGAGAGAGACGCGCTGGGCGAGCGAGCGAGATAAGGAGAGAGAGAGAGAGAGACGCTATGTGAGCGAGATAAGGAGAGAGAGAGAGAGAGACGCGCTGGGCGAGTGAGCGAGATAAGGAGAGAGAGAGAAGAACCATCAGCTCAGTTGTGATCACATGACGCTCAGCAGACAAAGTGTATCCATACTACTCGTATTGCAAGACATCGCTTGTTTATCAAGTCAAAATTTATTAAAAATTTTTGCTCGTCTTGCAAAACACTCGTAAACCAAGTTACTCTTTAACCGAGGTTCCACTGTATTTTAAAATAAACAAATCAATCTATTTTAGAAAAAACTGAACAATTCATAGTCACCAGTTTATGTGTTTTTGGAAAGAAAACAAAAAAAGAAATTGCTAAACAACACAGAAATGATGAAATCATTGTATAACATCAAATTTGTATTTTTTATTCTGAAAATGTAATACAAATGAAAGACAATTTTGTACTTAATGCTGTGACAAACTTGCAAAAATTATGATTTGTCTATTCACCAACAGAAAGCAAGATGAGAATGAAAAAAATCATGAAAACTAATCAAATGAAATCAATGTAAAACAGACAGCGCAAAACCGTGCTTCAATTATCTAATCAGTAAAAACAGAGAAATAAATTGAAATAAGGGGCACAAACTTCTCCACTAACAAGCTGACCGGAGCATTGAGACAATCCATGAAGTACACAATGTAGCTCCTCTGCAAGTGCAAATAGTTAGACATCGCTACTGTATCCCTTCCCAATCTCAGTCACAATAAAATCGACATTTGCACATATTGTATCCTTCGGAGAAAACCCATGTGGACATGAACCCAGGATCTGTGAAGCAGCAGAGCTGACTGCTACACCACTAGGCTGCCTTATTTTATGAATTCTCTTAATTTTAAAATTCTTTAAAAGCTGTTTGATATTCATTAATTTAGAATAGGAACAACCTGACAATATGTTGAGAATGAAGAAAGTAGCAGAACAGTATAGTTTATAAAATTCTCATTGTTAGCCACATGCAGCTCACGTTTTTATAATTTTTTTTTCACAAATTGTCAAGGGGAAACCACATCACATGTGCAAAAAAGCCTAAAAATGGTTATTGGACTGCCAGCATCTTTATTTCTGAATAAACAGCCAACATCTCCATTGTGTATTATTTTCAAATACTGTCGACATTATTTGTAATTTGTTTTTAGCTCTCAGTATTGAACATTTCAGTTTTTAGTTGCAGTGTAAACAAAGAGCTACTAATGTGTGTCCTAAACTGTATGACTGACACATCCTGTTGGCAAATAACTAGGCATTTTAAAAAACAAAAATCCTTCTCTTTCCCAACACAGCAAGCAGAAGGTTAATTTGCTGAACTGCCATGCTTTGTTATTTTAAAAGTTATGTGGAGAATTGATGGAATCCCTTTATTGGTTTTTGCTCGGAGCATCCCACCACCACAAAAATGATTAATTCCTATAATCTGCTCAGTTAAGCTACAATCCCAACAGAGAAATCTTTATAAACATTGACCTTATTTTCCATTGTAAATACCTGCAGACTGGAAAAGAATTTAAAAGATGATTCCATAAGAAAGTTGTGAATTTTGTGAAACTGTAATGTCATGATTTAATATGACCTAATTTTTTCTTCTTTTGGTGTTAAACATAGCAGAGGTTTGGGTGTAATGCTTAGGGACCCTGCAATGCCCCCCCCCCACTAGTGTTAAATAGAAACAGATTTAAAGGATTTTTTGCCTGAACTATTAATCTGTATGTGAATGAGTAGTTTGGGAACTATTAATTTTAAAATACCTGCATTCATTACTTAGGTTCCATTACAGACGTCTGACCCATTCACAAACCCACTGTGCCAGAAGAGTGATGTCAACCTGCATGAAATAAGAAATACTACACCATGACAAAATATTCTCCAACCTGCTTAATACAAGTCAAGATTGCGGCGGTTTGAAGTCCATTTAGGGGGCACTGGGCACAAGGCAGGAAATAGCCCTGGACAAAGCACTAGTCAATCACTGGACCCACTCACACAACAGCCAGTTTAGAATTGCCAATTAACCAAACCAGCTCATCTTCAACTCTATGGGAGGAAACCAGAGAGGCAGGAGGAAAATATGCACCCCACACAGAAAACATTCAGGCATAGGATTTGATGCCAGTAGACAGGCAGTACTGCTACCCAATGAACCACCATGCTTCCCCAGACATATACTATATTATATTGTGAATCAATTGTTGATTGATACGGTATGCTTATGGAGATGAATATTCATCAAGTGTAGCATACAAAGAATTTATACCAGCAAGATGGACAATTTCAAATCTGTATTATCAGAGTGGCACATGCAAAGTGAGTAGTATAGGCTAAAATAGTTATGAAAATCCTGAAAGGCCTAAATGTTAGCCAGATGAAGAGTTATGTCTTTCTGAAAATTGGTAAATATCACAGCTTGTTATAATATCACTGTATTTTGCACTGCATGAGGGTGACCTGAGATGGACTGATTCCAGCCTTGCATACAATGCAGCTTGAGTGTACTCTTTACAGCAAGGAGCAACCCAGGAACCAAACCTGAATAGAGTGTCATTTTCTAGCATGTGTGATTATTATTTAATATGTCTTCAGCTAAATAGTACCCCAGCCTACAGTTGCTCATGAAGCTCCTTAGAGTAAGGCTTAAGTTCAATCTTTATCTCATTTCTAAACTGAAACTGCAGCCTAGCTTTTAAACATAGGAGCATCTTACTCTGACTTTTAATCTTTTCCCCTTTTGATAAACTATAAACTATACTTCCGGACCTTTACTGAACTTTCAACATGTAAATCTACTATTATGCCTTGATTTCTAAAGTACTGTAAAACATAGTATGTTCACCATTAGCAGTGGTGTTATTGTAATTTTTTACTCTCATCCTTAAGTATCTTGTATTTACTGAACCAGATGGGCTTTAATTAAACAAAATGCAAGTATATATAAGCTTGAACAGCAGGAAAAAGGGCCCTGAAAGAAATGGATAAGGCAGCTAAACCTTCACCTAAGTCTAAACAGGCTTCAAGTTCAAGTTCAGCCTACCAGAGATTAACCTGGAACAGATACATGAAAGAATCGATCTCCTGAGACGTGACGCTGCAGCATTGCCTCCAGCCTAGAGCAAAAGTGTGAGTTGGGCCAGGAGAACTCGTTGATTCCAGAAGGTTCACTGATACTGAAAATAGCCATACTATCCATGCTGTCAACTACCCACTGCGAGCCAGTGACACTGACTCTAACTGGGCTTACTACACCACCTGTGCAGCACGGAGAAAGACCAAAAGAAACAGTCCAAGCTGAAAGTAACAATCACCACACTGATTACCACAATAACTATCACTCTCAGGGGTAACATAAAGGAGCTAAAGAATAACATAAAGAAGGTTAGTAATATTAGGGTGCTGTACCATGTTAGCCATTATGAATGTAGTGACAAGTCAAGCAAAATGACACCTTTTATTGGCTAACTAGAAAGATTACGATATGCAAGCTTTCGAGGCAACTCAGGCCCCTTCTTCAGGAAAGATGTAAATGATTAGACCTAACAGGTCTAAATGCCAAAGTGTAATATGTTCACCTACAAACACTCCAGAGATCTTATTATTGGTGGATGCAGAAAAAACATTTGATATGGTTGAGTGGGACTACCTTTTCACTACATTGCACAAATTTGGGTTTGGCCTGAACATATGTACATGGATCAAACTACTGTATATCAGTCCAGAAGCTTCATTTGGATTAACAACATTGTTTCAGACTACTTTAAACTAGAGCGTGGTACCAGGCAAGGATGACCCCTTTCACCACTGATATCTGTAATCGCCATTGACAGTTCACTTTTGAAATTCTTCAGAGATAAAGGGGATAATCAGAGAAGTAATTGAACAGAAAATATTACTACATGCTGATGATAGGGTACTATATACAGTGGTGTGAAAAACTATTTGCCCCCTTCCTGATTTCTGATTCTTTTGCATGTTTGTCACACAAAATGTTTCTGATCATCAAACACATGTAACCATTAGTCAAATATAACACAAGTAAACACAAAATGCAGTTTTTAAATGATGGTTTTTATTATTTAGGGAGAAAAAAAAATCCAAACCTACATGGCCCTGTGTGAAAAAGTAATTGCCCCCTTGTTAAAAAATAACCTAACTGTGGTGTATCACACCTGAGTTCAATTTCCGTAGCCACCCCCAGGCCTGATTACTGCAACACCTGTTTCAATCAAGAAATCACTTAAATAGGAGCTGCCTGACACAGAGAAGTAGACCAAAAGCACCTCAAAAGCTAGACATCATGCCAAGATCCAAAGAAATTCAGGAACAAATGAGAACAGAAGTAATTGAGATCTATCAGTCTGGTAAAGGTTATAAAGCCATTTCTAAAGCTTTGGGACTCCAACGAACCACAGTGAGAGCCATTATCCACAAATGGCAAAAACATGGAACAGTGGTGAACCTTCCCAGGAGTGGCCGGCCGACCAAAATTACCCCAAGAGCGCAGAGACGACTCATCCGAGAGGTCACAAAAGACCCTAAGACAACGTCTAAAGAACTGCAGGCCTCACTTGCCTCAATTAAGGTCAGTGTTCACGACTCCACCATAAGAAAGAGACTGGGCAAAAACAGCCTGCATGGCAGATTTCCAAGACGCAAACCACTGTTAAGCAAAAAGAACATTAGGGCTCGTCTCAATTTTGCTAAGAAACATCTCAATGATTGCCAAGACTTTTGGGAAAATACCTTGTGGACTGATGAGACAAAAGTTGAACTTTTTGGAAGGCAAATATCCCGTTACATCTGGCGTAAAAGGAACACAGCATTTCAGAAAAAGAACATCATACCAACAGTAAAATATAGTGGTGGTAGTGTGATGGTCTGGGGTTGTTTTGCTGCTTCAGGACCTGGAAGGCTTGCTGTGATAGATGGAACCATGAGTTCTACTGTCTACCAAAAAATCCTGAAGGAGAATGTCCGGCCATCTGTTCGTCAACTCAAGCTGAAGCGATCTTGGGTGCTGCAACAGGACAATGACCTAAAACACACCAGCAAATCCACCTCTGAATGGCTGAAGAAAAACAAAATGAAGACTTTGGAGTGGCCTAGTCAAAGTCCTGACCTGAATCCAATTGAGATGCTATGGCATGACCTTAAAAAGGCGGTTCATGCTAGAAAACCCTCAAATAAAGCTGAATTACAACAATTCTGCAAAGATGAGTGGGCCAAAATTCCTCCAGAGCGCTGTAAAAGACTCATTGCAAGTTATCGCAAACGCTTGATTGCAGTTATTGCTTCTAAGGGTGGCCCAACCAGTTATTAGGTTCAGGGGGCAATTACTTTTTCACACAGGGCCATGTAGGTTTGGAGTTTTTTTCTCCCTAAATAATAAAAACCATCATTTAAAAACTGCATTTTGTGTTTACTTGTGTTATATTTGACTAATGGTTACATGTGTTTGATGATCAGAAACATTTTGTGTGACAAACATGCAAAAGAATAAGAAATCAGGAAGGGGGCAAATAGTTTTTCATACCACTGTATATCAGATCCTGTTGCAGTCCTAACAGCACTAGCACAATATATTTCAAAAGATTTCTGGACTCAAAATTAATTTGAATAAAGGTGTGCTCTTTCCAGTGAACTCTCTAGCTGACAATATTATATTTGACACCTTCCCTTTTATCATCGAAGATCAGTTTAAATACCTAGAGGTAAACATCACAAGTAAACATAAAGCTCTTTTTCAACAAAAAATTTGCTGTCTGCACTGATGGTCTACCCTCCATCTCACGTTAGCAGGGAGAATTAACACTGTCAAGATGAATATCCTTCCTACACTTCCTTTTCTATTCAAACCATCCACACATACATTAACAAATCAATTTTTAAGAAATTAGATTTAATCATAGCCTAATTTATTTGGAATTCAAAACATCTATGCACCCAAAGAGTGACCCTACAAAGACTTAAGGCAGAAGGTGGCATGGCTCTACCTAACTTTTATTACTGGGCAGCAAATAGACAAGTTATAAAAACCTGGACATGGACACAAACAGATGAACACACATAGGCTTGGTCCGCAGTAGAAGTAAAATCATGTAGTACTTCTTTATATTCCTTGCTTTTTGCCCAAGTAAATATAAGTTATTGTCAATATACTAACAATCTAATTGTGCTTCATTCACTCAGAATATGGAACCAATGTAGGAAGTACTTCAAGATAGAGAAGTTTTTATTTGTGGCACCTCTGCACGATAACCACCCTCTCAGACTTACAGTTTTTAATGTTTGGAAAATATATGGGATTAAATCACATAGCGATTCGTACATAGATAACGTCTTTACATCCTATGAACAATTACACTCCAAATTTAACTTTCTATCAACACAATTCTTCCACTATTTCCAAAATAGAAACTTTGCTAAACGAAATCTGCACAATTGTCCTCACATCTCACCTACTTATATTCCAGAAGAAATACTGATCAGTCTTGAGGACTCAGACAGCATTTCTATAATATATAAAAATTTTTAAACTACCTTCTTTTCAAAGATCCTAGAGTACAGTGGGAAAATGATCTCTCACTCAACATTTCAGAAACGGAGTAGAAGGCACAGAAGTCACTCTAGCTCCATATTCACAAAGCATTCAATTATTCAACTTCAAATCTTTTATCGAGCACATCTGTCTTGTTTATAATTGTCCAAAATGTTTCTAGGGCAAGATCCAACCTGTGAACATTGCAATCATGCTCCAGACTCATTGGGCCATATGTTTTGGGTATGCGCCAAATTAACATTCTAGTCCAAAATTTTTAAATGCCTATCAGACAGCCTTGGTGTCACAATCTCCCTTAATCTATTAACAGCTGTGTTTGATGTACGCTCAGATGGGCTTAAAGTGGAGAAGGACAAACTGTAATTGCCTTTACTTCATTACTAGCACATAGAACTATCTCAAATGGAAGAATCTTAGTCCACCTCTTTTAAGTCAGTGGGTAACTGATGTTATATACTGTTTGAAATTGGAAAAAATCAAATTCTCACTAAGAGGATCTGTTCAAAACTTTTTTTAAACCTGGCAGGATCTAATCAATAACATTTTAAAATAAGCATTTATATTGGGGAGAAAGACTCCTTTCCCTCTTTGTTACTCTGGCTGTTATCTTTCTCCACTTTCTACTGGGTGGGGGTTGAATTGAATTTAGTTTTGTCAAGTTTGACTTGTTTATATTGAATGTTACTTGCTTTTAATAAATTCAAAAGAATGGAGAAAATAAAGGAATATTGCTATTATATGGCAATAGAACTTCATTAAATACTCTCTATATAGATTTTATATTACTATTTTAGCCAATAGCCTAACTTTATAATTGTTATAGTTTCACTGTATTAAGTTGCTGTCAAGCTGAGATGTTTTGGCAGTATTTGAAAAGAAACCTATCCACATGACAAATTTAGCACTGTAAAACCACAGTAAAATTTCTGTTTTATTTTCCAAATGGTGTCAGCAAGAACTAATGAATTGTGAACACAGCGAGAATTATAAATAATTATCTCTTACAAACATCTTTAAAATTCATAGAGTGCTTACAGTCTTAACTTAAAGTTCTAGGCCTTCTACCACCAGAACTTCTTTTGCACTTTATATGCCCTAAATCTACCTCCCAATTTGTAAACCTGTACCTGCAAGGGCCTAACTGAACATATAAAATGGATACTTCTCTCTTCACTTTACATGACAGACTTATATTAAAACGAGAAAGCAAAACAATGAAAAAATAGACAAGCTCCTTGTTCCTCATCCTCATTCACATCTCAAAAGCCCACTACTCCTCATTTAAAGTCAGGGTCTTCTCCAGATCTCAGATGAAAATTCACTGGCACAGAAATTCATTTTCAGGTGAGTTAAATTTGGCAGGTGAGAAGTAAATGATTCAACTTTTTCTGGGGGATACAGTAATCCCTCCTCGATCGCGGGGGTTGAGTTCCAGAACCCCGCACGATAGGTGAAAATCCGCGAAGTAGAAACCATATGTTTGTATGGTTATTTTTATATATTTTAAGCCCTTATAAACTCTCCCACACTGTTAACATTATTAGAGCCCTCTAGAAATGAAATAACACCCTTTAGTCAAAAGTTTAAACTGTGCTCCATGACAAGACAGAGATGACAGTTCTTTCTAACAATTAAAAGAATGCAAACATATCTTCTCTTCAAAGGAATGCGTGTCAGGAGCAGAGAATGTCAGAGAGAGAGAGAGAGCGCGAAAGAAAAGCAAACAATCAAAAAATCAATACGTGCTGTTGGGCTTTTAAGTATGCACACCGCGATAAAGCAGCCGCAAAGAAGGGAGCAATGTGAAGGTAGTCTTTCAACATTTTTTAGAGTAGCCTCAGTATCTTCTAGGCAAACAGCCTCTGTGCAAACAGCCCCTCTGCTCACACCCCCTCCGTCAGGCGCAGAGAATGTCTCAGAGTGAGAGAGACCGAGAAAAGCAAACAATCAAGCACCACTCAGGAAGCACATCGTATATCATTGAGGAGTTTTATTTAATACGTAATACATGCTCTGATTGGGTAGCTTCTAAGCCATCCGCCAATAGCGTCCCTTGTATGAAATCAACTGGGCAAACAAACTGAGGAAGCATGTACCATAAATTAAAAGACCCATTGTCCGCAGAAATCTGCGAACCAGCGAAAAATCCGTATATATTTAGATATGCTTACATTTAAAATCCGCGATGGAGTGAAGCTGCGAAAGTCGAGGTGCGATATAGCGAGGGATCACTGTATTTGTATTTGGGGCTTGGTCACCCAATCTCATTGTGTTGACATTGCTACCACACCAGGAAAAGTGAAATAAAAATGGTGGCGATGAAATTACTGTTTGACTATTGTAAATAGACAGAAAAACTGTATCTTGGAGACCATACGTAAATGGACATTAAAGGCAGGAGGTAAAAATATACATAAAAATACACCCCTTTCAAATATAAACCCTACCATTACACACCTTTGGTTCAGTTGCTGCATTCGGTTCAATTTTGTTTACTTTTTGTATAGGACTCAGTACAGACTTACCGTTCCTAAAGAAAGAATGAATTCATTGATCCTTCCAGGGATTTTCTTTTTCCTTATTTAATATACTATTAGCGTGTTTCCCTGAAAATAAGACCTACTCCAAAAATAAGCCCTATTATGATTTTCGGATTGCTCTGTAATATAAGCCCTACCCCAAAAATAAGTCAAGATCGTCAAGATTGTCAGCTGAAAAGTAAGGCATCTAAGGCCAGGTTTATACTTATGAAACATCCATTAAATTCCGAGGACACCTTGCCACAATATCTCTGAAAAGGATGTTTAATGATTACATCCATCAATCCGGGGATGTGCCCATTCCAGCAAGCATCGGTACAAGACAGAAACAAAATCCCTGGACAGGGCAACAGCTCATCACAAGGTGAACACAAGCACACACATACACTAACGTCATTGTAGCTTCACCAAATCCTCAAACCTTCATGTCTTTGGATGGAAAACTGAGCACACTGTGGAAACCCACCAGGAAAATATACAAACACAAGGGACCTGACTCCCTGCAAGACAGCAGCGCTACTGCTCTGCCACAGTGCCACACTATATGTGTAACTATTAACAGTATTCATTATTTAAACAAAGTTAGCGATTTATCTGTAAAATGTAACATACATATTTTAATGCATTTCATCATGAAAGTGACGGGTCTTTTTCTTTCTGTTACTCTCGTTAGGGGTTGCCACAGCGGATCATCTTCTTCCATATCTTTCTGTCCTCTGCATCTTGTTCTGCTACACCCATCATCTGCATGTCCTCTCTCACCACATCCATAAACCTTTGCTTAGGCCTTCCTCTTTTCCTCTTCCCTGGCAGCTCAATCCTTAGCATCCTTCTCCCAATATACTCAGCATCTCTCCTCTGCACATGTCCAAACCAATGCAATCTCACCTCTCTGACTTTGTCTCACAACCATCCAACTTGAGCTGACCCTCTAATGTACTCATTTCTAATCCTATCCATCCTCGTCACACCCAATGCAAATCTTACCATCTTTAACTCTGCCACCTCCAGTCTCCTGCTTTCTGGTCAGTGCCACCATCTCTAACCCATATAACATAGCTGGTCTTACTACCTTCCTGTAGACCTTCTCTTTCACTCTTGCTGATACCCGTCTGTCACAAATTACTCCTGACACTCTTCTCCACCCATTCCACCCTGCCTGCACTCTCTTTTTCACCTCTCTTTCACAATCCCCATTACTCTGTACTGTTGATCCCAAGTATTTAAATTCATCCACCTTCACCAACTCTACTCCTGCATCCTCACCATACCACTGACCTCCCTCTCATTTACACACATGTATTCTGTCTTGTTCCTACTGACCTTCCTGTCCTCTCTAGAGCATATCTCCACCTCTCCAGGGTCTCCTCAACCTGCTCCCTACTCTCACTACAGATCAACAGCAAACATCATAGTCCTCGGGGACTCCTGTCTAATCTCGTCCCTCAACCTGTTCATCACCATTGCAAATAAGAAAGGGCTCAGAGCCGATCCCTGATGTAATTCCACACCTCCAACTTGAATGCATCCGTCACTCCTACCACAGACCTCACCACTGTCACACTTCCCTCATACACATCCTGTACAACTCTTACGTACTTCAAGTATATGATCCATCCATCCATCCTTCCTCTTCCGCTTATCCAAGGTCGGGTAATGGGGGCAGCAGCTTGAGCAGAGATGCCCAGTCTTCCCTCTCCCCGGCCACTTCTTCTACCTCTTCTGGGGGAATCCCGAGGCATTCCTAGGCCAGCTGGGAGACATAGTCCCTCCAGTGTGTCCTGAGTCTTCCCCCGGGGCCTTCTCCCAGTTGGACGTGCCCGGAACACTTTGCCAGGGAGGCGTCTAGGAGGCATCCTGATCAGATTCCTGAGCCACCTCATCTGACTCCTCTCGATGCGGAGGAGCAGCAGCTCTACTCTGAGATGACTGAGCTTCTCACCCTATCTTTAAAGGAAAGCCCAGACACCCTGCGGAGGAAACTCATTTCAGCCACTTGTATTCGTGATCTTGTTCTTTCAGTCACTACCCATGGCTCATGACCATAGGTGAGGGTAGGAAAGTAGATCGACTGGTAAATTGATAGCTTTGCCTTTGCCCTTTGCCTGTCGATCTCACGCTCCATTCTTCCCTCACTCATGAACAAGACCCAGAGATACCTGAACTCCTCCACTTGGGGCAGGATATGATATCAAGTATAAATCTAAGAATTCTAAATGTACAGAGAGCTGGAATATTATAAATTTAATGTGTTCTGTGTGGCGATGCTGCCTGTGACTGCTGTCAGGTTAGGAGGAAGCACCAGCAGCACATAGCGATTTAACAACTGGGTCGCTTTAAGATGACGTTTATGACGGTCTGCTTTAGTGATAAAGTAAACTACAAGATTAAAGTGGACATTTCGAGTTTAAAGCTGAAATTTCCACTTTAATCACAAAATAGACATTTTCATTACGTCCTTAATTTTTTTTCTTTGTGGCCCAAATATGCCGCCGTGCAATCTAATGGTATTGTGAAGGTGCAAAAAAAAAAAAAAGATGGCACAGAAGGTGGTTATGTGAGACTTTTAAAATACATTGTGTCATTACTTTGGGGAATATGCGATGCTTGAATATCAAAGGAACATGAATACATTTGCATGTCTGCATTTTGCTTCACCACATCAAACTATTCATCAAACATCGAAGCACGCACATCGATCCTAGAGAATCCTAAATGTGCCTGGAGTAGAAAAAAATTCAGGCTGGAATTCAGGGTTTGAATGTGGAGAATTATGACGATATTCCAGAAGAAGATGACATGACTGTATATTGTTGTACATGAATAAATATAAGATATCCCCTGAAAATAAGCCCCAGTGCATCTTTTGGAGCAAAAAATAAAATAACACCAGGTCTTATTTTCGAGGAAACATGGTAACAACAATCCAGAAAACTGGAACACTTACCAAGCAAAACAAATAAATTATCATGACCAGAATGTGATATTATTGCACCTGGATACTGAAGAGTAAAATTCTGCTTTATGAAAGACTCTTTGATTTGTTTTGTTGTCATTTTTGCTGTTGTTTGGTTTCTGGTATTGATAGTTCATTGTTATCAGCAGTCATACTGACAAGAGGAATTTACTTAGTCTGGCATCCCATATTTATCAAATCAATGCATTAAATTAAATCTGCATACACTAGAGCCTTGCTTTTATTTCTTTATAGTTAATCTGATTCAAAAGAGCTTGTTGTCTGTCTATGCTTTGCCATCTGCTCATTTGTTCACATTTCAGTGTACTATGAACTCAAGCCTTCATTATCAATCAAATATAAATTCATGTTTGAAGACAGGCATAGTTCTTTATTTTATATTATGCAAGACATTGGTAATTAATAAAACAGAGGATCTGTTAATCTAACATGAGGAAATAGGCAACTACTATACATAACGCAGTCTCTGAAGCCTTTCAGTAGAGACATTTCTCACTGTCTATCACCATAGTTAATGCATCATCAACCCTTTTTAGTTTTACAGAGATACACGTGTTCCACTTAATGGGCAAAATGACTCAAGTGAAATTGAATTTGTTGCAAATTTCTGTTATGTCTCAGCCAGGTTTCCATACCAAGCTGGGGTTCAAATTTGTGTTTGATGTCTTTTTTTCATTTTTGACTCTATTTATGTTGATTATGTGCATATTTCTTAATTTTTGGTTTCATCTATGTACACAAGCTGCCTTTGTTATGTTCCATGTTGTTTGTGGTAGGTCCTCCAAGGATGGGGCCACCTACCAATCCCTGCCAGGAACTGCCCTTTGCCCTGCACTGTAAATCTGGAGGATCTCCCACAGTTCCTGGTGG
Organism: Polypterus bichir lapradei; assembly: GCA_026402145.1. Lineage (NCBI taxonomy): Eukaryota > Metazoa > Chordata > Cladistia > Polypteriformes > Polypteridae > Polypterus > Polypterus bichir. Next base: position 21,538,855 of record JANRMT010062796.1, read on the forward strand.
TTCATTTTGAATGCAACTTTATTTGTGTTTCAATGATTTATTGCATTTCTGGATTTTAGAATCTTGTTGCTCTGTTTTGACTATGTTTCTGGAGTACTTTGTTGAAACCTGTTTGCCACGGGTTGCATTAGTGCTATAAGTAACACTTATGGTTGGTCTGCAAGTCGGCAAACATCCGCCACAGTGCCCTCTTTCAGTTGTGAGTAGCAGATCATAGAATGGTTGAATAGTTTACAGTCAAATAAAGCAAAGAGTACGCGACACGTGTTTTGCCCCAGTTCTGGGCTCATCAGGCGTACACACTCACTGCACCACCTCTCGGGGATCGAACCTCGGACATCAGCGGCGAAGCCTCTTTACGTTGCACCACGGCGTGTGGTTTGTTTATTTGCCAGCATTGTCAGGGATGCCAGGGGCAACGACCCGGCCGGGACGCCGTGAGGGACCGGAAGAGGGTCAGAGCCCACCCTGGATCACGTGGGGGCCGCCTTCCTGGTTGCTTTGGGGGCCACGGGTACAGGGTATGGAAGCTCCACCCTGTAGGGGCCCGTGGTCACCACCAGGAGGCGCCCCAATGCCTTGGGGACCTGTTACCTCAGCACTTCCACCACACCAGGAAGTGCTGGGGGGAAGATTTAGGACGGCACCCGAAGAGCTGCCGGGAGGACAGCCGGCACTTCCGCCACGCTGGGGCGAGGCCAGAGGAGGAATGCCGGGAACACCTGGTGCTCATCCGGGGACTCTATAAAAGGCGTCTCCATTCATTCGGGGCTGGAGTCGGGAGGAGGAAGGACAAAGCACAGAGGAGGTGTGGAGGCGGCCCGAAGAGAGGCATTGTGGCCAGGACTGAGTATTTTGGGGTGCTTGGTGCATGTGACTGGGTCTGTGTGACCTTTATGTGGGTCTGTGTGACCATTGAATGGACTGTAAATATTGTAAATAAACGTGTGGTGGATGGAAAACAACGTGTCCGCCTGTCTGTGTTCGGGTTGGCTCCACAGCATGTAGATCGGGGTAATTACATTCATGGCATTCGTAGTCTGAATCACAATCCGATTGTATGGGTGGTTACCTACCAGGTAATGCTTATGGTTTGTCTGCAAGTCAGCAACCATCCACCACGGTGCCCTGTTTCAGTTGCGATAAGCAGATCATAGAATGGTTGAATAGTTTACTGTCAAATAATGCAAAGAGTACGCAACACGTGTTTCGCCCTAATATTCTCTATATTTAGAGAATAAAGCTTTAATTTTATAGAACTTTGTGCTTGGCCTTATTACTAGCCCTTCTATTTCCCCTAATATCCCCTTCTATTGGATACATTTGGAAGAGGTTTTCAAACTTATTGGGATTTATGTGCTTTTGTACTTCAAGTTCACAACAAACTTGTTGTTTCACCTCACAAAAAAACTTGTGAAACAAATGTGTTACACATCCAGAAAAATTCTTGTTATTTACACAAAAATGAATTACTTCCTGTCTGAAAGCATTCACATGCATTAATTCCGCATGCATCTGCCTGTCATTTAGGATTTAGTGTAAATACTGTAAATATCTAATGAAAAAAAATCAGTGGACACATTTCCTATTATGTGTAAACATTTTGTTGAATTGTCAGAAGTGTTCTGGTAGTACAATCTCCACTTTGCCAATTATGAAAACTCTTAACTTTAAAACAGTGGCCAGAAACGTAGGTGTTCTGTTCGACTGTAGGTTAAACTTCCAGTTTTATGTCAAAAAACTAGTTCGATCTTGTTTTTATCATTTAAGGATTATTGCTAAAGTCCACCCATCCAGGTCTTTGGAGACACTGAGAAATTAATTCATGCTTTTATTTCTTCACAGCTGGGTTATAGTAACTCCTCTCTCTCAACTCTTAGAAAAAGCAGTCTGTCTAGGCTCCAACTGGTGCAAAATGCACTTGCAAGACTCCTCATCAGGTCTAAGTCCTCTGCTCATATCACCCCTATTTTAGTTTCATTATATTGGCTGCCGGTTAGTTACAGGATCCAGTTTAAGATTCTTCTTTTAACCTATAAAACTTTGAATGGTCTGGCTCCAGTTTTTTGTTAAAGACATGGAGATTTTTTATCATATAGGTAGACTTCTTGTTATCCTATCCTTTAGATTAAAAACAAAAGGAAACAGAGCCTTTTCTGTTATGGCCCCCAAACTCTGGAACTGTCTCCCCTTTTATTTTAACTATTTACTTACTTTTAGCTATAATGACTTGATAATTTTATTCTTTTTTATGAACCCAATTGTATGTGAAATATTTTAAGGGTCCTTTATTTTATATTTATTACTCATGTTTATGCCTTTTTTGTTCTGTTGCTGGAAAGCACTTTGAGCATATTGCTTGAAAAGTGCTCTATAAATAAAACAAATGAAATGATTAGAATCATAAAGATACACTGGAGACAGAAAAGGAACTTGAAGATCTTGGAGAGTGCATATTCTCAACCTCTTTTGCAGAAATCAAAAAACAGGAAATGGTGATTGCTGGATAATGAACATGGGTTTGTCTGTGTAGTAAGATTTTCCTGTGGAGAAAAGGCAGTATTGTGAACAATGGGATGTCTTGGTGTGTCTTTCTGTAGAGGATGTGCAGCATAAAACATTTAAAAAAGCAGTTCTCCAATCAGTGGTGATTTCAATGAGAAGAATGAATATAATCTGATTTTTTACAGCATAACATGTCTCCCTGCTGCCACCTAGTTGTCAATCATCTGGTCTATTGATGAAGGAAGAGGTTTTAGAATACAGCGCCACCCTGTGGCTTGGTGAAGAATTACCACCACCAGAGGCTTTAAGCTGTCCCCAAAAGCATACGTGTAAGATAGGTTTTAGCCATCACCATAGGAAATACAGTTTTTGGTAGTTCACAACTACTTCTGTCTTGTCTAGCAGCTCAGCTCTTTTTCCTGAATACATTTTTGAATATATAGACAAGCCCTCCAGTTGCTTATACCATAAACTTATTATAAGTCTGTCATATCATTGTAAAAGTGATTCCAGTATCCACGTACATCACTATTTCTGCCCCTTTAACATCATTTGACTGTGTATTCTTACACTTCGTTAACAACGGTGAACATGACATTTTTTTCTAATAAAAAAAAAAACAGTTTACTAACAATTACACAGTTAATAAACACTTTGCCTTTAGTCTTGTTTTTGTTGGGATAAACTACTTGTTTAGGTCAGGTCATGTTGGGGTGCATGCACTGGTACCACATGTTGCCATAGCCACCACCCAACGAAACAGCTTGGGATCCTGGTTGGCAACCCCCCCAGTCAGACACTCTGTCCAGTCCCACCTTCTGGAAATGAGCGTCTAGCTTCCGCAGCCAGGTATTACATGGGCATCTCCTTGGCCTAGTCCATACATGAGGATCCTGTGAGTCAGACCACCCTCGGGGAATCGAGCAACATGGCCGTAGTCTCTCACAATGCAGGTAATGTGACTCATTCGGGACACTGTGAGCAACCGCTCATTCGACACAAAGTCAAACCAGCAGTACCCAAGGGTTCTCCGAAGACACACAGTACCAAAGGAGTGCAGTCTTCGTCTCAGGTAATTGGATAGCGTCCATGTCTCAGAACCATATAGCAAGGCAGAAAGCACCAGGATACTACAGACTTGGATCTTCGTCCTTTTTATATAGATATTGGGAGAACCACAACACCCCTTTCCAGCGACCTCATGACCCCCTGTGCTCTCCAAATATGTTTACTGACTTCACAGGAAGAGTCACCAGAAACATGAATGTCACGGCCAAGGTACGTATACCTCTAGAAGGTTGACACTCCCTCCGCAGACACACACACACTGCTGATGGCTGTGCCTAAGAGGCCTAGATGTTGGGTTTTTTTTAGTAAACCTTTCTTTACCAACAGATACACAACAGCCTTTTGGACCCCAAGACCTTGCCCAACACCCAGTGCAAGCACTGAACAGAGTAGGAGCAAGAACATACCCCTGACAAACCCCAGAATCAACTGAGAAAAATGCAGAGGTCCTGCCTCCACTCTGCACAGCACTCACAGTACCAGTGTACAGGCCGTTCATGATATCCAGCAAACTTGAGGGGATACCGCAAAGTCTCAAGAAGTCCCACAGGGCAGCTTGATCAACTGAGTTGAACCCTTTATGAAAATCGACAAAAGCTGAAAAGAAGCTCTGTTGATATTCACGTTTGTGCTCCATGAGAACCCTCAGTGCCAGGATGCGGTCGATGGTAGACTTCTTAAGTGTAAAACCAGATTATTCCGGTTGCTGGTAGGCAAGCAAGTCATCACAGATCCTATTGACGATGACCCTAGCAAGGACCTTACCTGGCACTGACAGCAGTGTTATCCCCCTGTAGTTGCCGCAATCCAGGTAATCACCCTTCCCTTTCCAGATAGGGACGACAAGTCCCGTTTTCCAGTCAGTTGGGATTACACCCATCTCCCAAATGGAGGCACATTATACATGTCCAAATTTGCTCTTTGGAGAGTCGCAATAAGGGTAGCTGATGGAATGGTCCTTATGGATGACATTGCAGTTGTGACCCGCTGGAGTGGCTACTTTGACCAGCTGTTTAAAGTTGATCCTTCGGCTAGGAAGTAGGATTTCTCTGGGTCCACAGTTCTTGAGGCTGATCCTCCAGTTAGCTGTGAACCACCCAATCTCACTGAGATAGCACAGGTGGTGAATCAGATGAGGGTAGGGAATGCTGCGGGGAGCTGTGGTATCCAAGGTGAACTTCTCCAGGCTGGTGATAAGGCTGTCCTCCTGGCATTGCAATCTTACCTTTTTAAAGCAAAAAAAATATTTTTCATTTTCAGAACTGCACATCTGAGTATTGCGTTCTCTCTCAGAATGTTAACTTTTATTTCTTAATATTCTTTGAGTCTTCTGCTCCCCTTTTACAAGACCTCTATGTAGTGTTCTGTTTTTATTTTTTTTCTCCAGCCGTCTGGAGTTTTTTTTTTGTTTTTTCTGTCCCCCCTGGCCATTGGACCTTACTCTTATTCTATGTTAATTAATGTTGACTTATTTTGTTTTCTTATTGTGTCTTTTATTTTTCTCTTCTTTATTATGTAAAGCACTTTGAGCTACTGTTTGTATGAAAATGTGCTATATAAATAAATGTTGTTGTTGTTGTTGTTCTGTTTAAAAGACAAGGTGAAAGATAATTACTGGAAAGTCTTCCTTCCCAAACAATATATTTTCTACAATATCTTTCTTGAAAAAGGTGGATTGTGAGCCAGATTTTTGAATTTTTTAGCAGCAAGCTCCATAGGTTAGTGCCATTTTACAAGCTTTCTGAAAAGTTAAATCCACTGCTGGCAAAAATCTTCTTTTGGTATTTCTTTGGAACAAATGCCACATACAACCTTATTCACAGTGCTTCCTGCCAGAGAAGTCACAAAATTGAGTTTTTTGTGTGCTGTTTCAAAGACATCAGTACCTGTCTCTTCAGGCCGATTAAGTTTGTAAAAATGAAACCTCTCAAATATGACTGAATGCTGCATGCTTGGTAACGAGGCTTCTTTCAGGTCTAGGTGCAACTGGAATGACTAAATTCTTCAACAAGCTGTTGGCCTCTGTGACAAAGTTCCAGATATTTCAGGCAAGAGTTGAAGTCCTCCTTTGATTCACCGTACTTACCATTTTTTATATATGAGTCATTGCTGTGGTCACTAAAAACATCTCTTGTTTCCAAAGCGTTATATACTGAATCGTTTGTCTTCTTTAATGCTTTCCATATAAAACAAATCACACAAAGTGATGAAAACAGGGAACTAAATTTATTAACCATAAAATAACTAACAACTTGCATTTCACTCACTTCCAGGCCTTCATCTAAGCCTCTTTTTGTACATGTGCATATAACATTCATAATTTAACCAAAAACATGATTCCAATTGTGATATCATTCTACCTAGCTTACAATATAATGGATTTTATTCCTCTGCCTCCTTTCAAGTAAAAAAATATTGGGTTGCCATACTTTACTCCTGATATCACCGCTTAGCAAAGAAAAGTCAAATCTGATTTTACTAACCATGTATACATGTATTTCTGTAGATAAGCACACTATCTGTATTAACTGACCAGTTTTACTTGTAAAGGAAAATATCAAATCAGTTTAACTCTGGATGTACAAAAAGATTCAACTGTGAAAATATTACAATATTCAAATATCACCTCTACTTCTACTCCACCTCTCAAACGCCTTTAACAACATTAGGATTGTCTGCCTTCCTGTAGTGGCTGAACCCCACACCAACTCAGTTTGGCATTAACTTGCTGCTGTCTGCCACCCAAGGGGATTAATTCTGAATTCCCACCCATCTCCCATGTCACTTCTTTTGATTGGAGCTCTCCTCAAATTTCCTTACAACTACAGCCCATTTACCCTCACTGGTTTCAAGAGGGACTCTCCATTCGCCAGTATTGTTTTCTCTCCTGTTTAACCACAGTCTAGCCCATTCTTTGTCCCAAGCCATTCCTATGTTTTGCTTTTATTATTTTTTAAGTAAGATTCAGAAAAAACAGTTATTATTGAACTAAAAATATTGCAGAAATGGGGAAAGCAATAGTTGCTGAGGGAAAATACTTTATAAGCTATGTGGCTGCCAAAATCACTGAGCTGAAGCCATAACCTTCCCATATGAATATTTTATGGTATCAACAGAATGGTGTTGACAACCCAAGGAGTTGAATTAAATTAAACTGAAGCATTGTCTGGAGCATTTAAAAATTTAAAAAGTGTGTTATTTGGTGACCACATTATTGGATTCAAGGTCACTGAACAATACTCCAGAGCAGATTATTTCAAAAGACATATTGTATAGTAATATCTTTAAAAACATTGCCATGAAACAGTATACAGTTAAGTTTACTGAAAATGTTATGAGGGAAGATACTGTAACAGGGAAATTAAGATGTTTAGAACACAAAAGACAAGCTTTCATAATAAGCTTTCAGTGTTGCATTACATGTTGAGGCCCTAAAATACGCCAAATGTTAGTGTGCTAGATATGTAATGAAGAGAGTTCCTAGTCCCCCCTTTGTTGATAGTAGTACAACTTTATTCTTAGGGACTGGTGCTTTTTATTCAAAATGTAATTTATACAACTTGAATCACTATAAGGTGTGTTACATATTTTATCAAAGTAAAATATATATATAGAACAAAGTTTAGGAACACTAGTATCGTAGAATTAGACCTAGGGAAAAGTCTATAACATTCATCAATGACATAAAATTGAATACTGAAAAAGACAAGCAATTTGCCAATACACAAGTAATTGTATTCAGGCTTAGCAAAGATTTATTTGGAAAGAGCAGCTATGCGCAACTTTTTGGAAGGAAATTGTTATGAATTAAGACAAGAACCCTGCAAAATCTTCTCAGACTCACAATAATTCACTAGTAATCTTTTAATGTATCATTATTTAATAAATAAAATAAAGATATTTATTGATCTTACTGAAATAGTGACATAAAAGAAATGTAATTAAACAAGAGAAAATGACTAAGAAGAATACGTTCAAAAATGTAAACTAAAACAATGGAAAATTAAGAGAGAACAATAACCAAAACTAAAAGATACAAAGGAACAGTATAAGTGTAAATAATCCTAAAAGAATGATAAAACAACAAAAACTAAGCCCAAAACCAAATGGGCAAAAACTGAAGTCCAGTACAAGATAGTTTTTCAGAGAATTACCACAAAACTAGACAAAGTAAACAAGACTTGGAAAGATTGAAAGCAAAGCCAAGCTGTTCTTTCACCAAACCCAAAACAGAACATGAGAATCAAACTAAAAATGCCATTACCCAAGAATGTTTTTATACAAAGAAATCATGAGGAAAGTCTTTTATGGAATTATCTGCAAACTTAGACAAGGAATGGTCACTGGGGACGAATAACTGTTTCACAAATTGACACCCGACATTGTGACCTTTGTGCCCATTACCTCATAATCATAAAAACAGATCTGTTTAAAGGATTAAAAAAAAACCCAAGTAGAGCTTTTGAAAAATCAAAAACAAAATGGATTCATAACAAGTCCTAGATTAATATTTTCCAAATACACACAAAAATGTTTCAAAGAGACAAGTAAATTACAAACATTAAGTTCAATAGGGGGACTGACAAACAAAATGGCAAAAAAGGTATGGCAATTGAATTCTTTTATATCTCCTTCACATAACTCTGGCAGTAGCCCCATCCCAGCAAAATCAGAACAATAAGGAAAATGGGGAATTAGATTGAAAATTGCAAACATAAAATATAATGTAGAACAACAAAAATCAAGCAGAGTAAAATGAAAGCATGAGAGCCCTATATTAGACAGCTGCTTCCTCAGCCACACTGCTGTGACATTAGTGTAGGTCGAGTGCTCTTGAGCTGCCTTTTGTTATTTTCTGCCAGGAAAAATTCTTTTTTTTTTTTTGGTACTGTTCTGGTTTAATTTTCATTTTGTTCATTACATTTTAGTTTGTGTTATTTTGTTTTAGTGTCCTTTTTGGTTTTTGTGTCTTCTCAGTCTTTTGTTTATTAAATTCTTAACTGTTATAATGTATTAATTCACTTACTGAGCCCAGGTGCTTTAACTTGCTTCTTTAAACTTAATTTAAAGATCCTTCTGCTCTTCTGTGAATGGAGTGAAATTTAATTTAGTCATTTCTACAGAAGGCACAGCAAGAACAAAGTCTTTTTGTTTTGTCTATCTCTGGTTTATTGAATTTTGGCATTGGTTGCTTGTTTGCACTTTGGTTTTGTTAATTTTATTCTTGTACTTTATACAGCTTGAAAGCATTTTTTTTAAATTTAATTAAGTGTTTTGAATTTTATATGTTGGAAGTATTTTAGATATAAAAAAACTAAATAATCAAATGTTTTGTTTGAGCAAGGGCTTTATTGATAAGTTTCCTTCTCAATTTATGGCTGTTATGATTTGAGTTTCTTTTAAAATTTTCTCGTGTTTTTCCTAAAAGCAAAAAAGTCATCTTGGTGTAATTTTGGGGCGTTTAACACATAAGGAGCCTAATTCTTAAAGAAGAATTTTATTTAAGGATTTAGCTTAGAAGTGGATTATTTTATTCCATTTTCCCAATGGTATTTTGTGTTGGTGGTGTGTACCGCTGTCTTGGGGCTTTTGCATTATCCATTTCCATGGAGATTTTTCCATGAGGTATTGGGGCTATGCCACTTGACATCATCAGCATGCAATGTAAAGATCACCCCAAAATAGTCAATAGTATCTAAAATTGGAGTAAACCTAGTAAATTACATAAGGAAAAAAATAGATTTAAATAATAGTAATTAAAATTTCCCATTGTTAATCAGATTTTTAGTTTTTCAATTGTCTCTGACATACGTCTTTTTTTTATTTTGACCCTTTGCTTAAGTCTTTGACTATATTCTTCACAGGATCCTCGCTTTTTATTTTCTTGACTGATCACCCTTTCTGCAGTCATTGTAATGACTTAGTCATATCAGCTTTCTTTGCTTCTTTATTAGTACGTTTCTGGCCTTCTCATCATTTAGAAATTGATCTTCTGGTTTTGATATTTTCTTTTGAATGGAGTATTTTGGAAATTTCTACATAACTTAATGACTTTTTAGTATACTTTTTCAGTTCTTTTTGAATTGAAAAATACCCTTATCCTTTATATTGGAACATTTATTTCAGGTTACAGCCCTCTTTTTATTTCCTGACTGGCTGCCACATGTAGCAACTTAGCTGTATTGGGTTTCTTTGATTGCAAAACATGTCAAAGAGTAGCTACTACACATCTCTGCTTACTCTTATAAATAAGGCATATGCGTTTTGATTAAATGCATAAAGAAATAAAATGAGAGCAGTAGAAAAACATTTCTCACAATTAGTAAATGTGTAGGCAGCTTGCTGTTATGTTGCCAAAAACGTTTTAACAGCACAAGGAAACAAAGTGTTATGTTAAAAGAAACCCATACAGTCCCTCTTATTAGTGTGAAATGCAGACATAAATTACAAAGGCCCTGTGATCAAATCTACAAAGATTTTTTTTAATCTTTAAGTGTACAGATATGAGTGCCTACCTACCATTAACAAGATCTTAAAATATGAACACTAGAAAACTGAAAATGGGGAAAGACATGTAATGTATGCAAAAAAGGCCATATAAAAGTAAAAAAGGTACAAATTAAATTGGCGAAAGTATGATGATGCAATAAGATTCCTGGCAATGGGCATAGTAATTGTGAACAAAATGGCTGTCGCCTTGAGAGAAAAAGGCACAAAATGGTAACAATCGTGACTGAAAATGAAAACAAAATGGTCGTGCCACACCATGTCATGTGACAGTATCAGAAACCCAGCTGAACTGGTAGCTTTTTTTCTTTCACTTTTGTTCTTTGTGGAAGAACACAAACTAATCACTTTGTTTACATGGAAAATCTTTTTAATCAGTGATGATCCTGATTTTTGTACTAATAATATCAAAATACATAAAAATTTGACAGAATTAGTTTAAGCATAACATTAATTATCAAAACAAACATTAATAAGACATTATTATAATAAATATTGTTTAATAAAGCTGTTTACTGTCAAGTCTCACAATTATGTAATGACTTTTTAATCATACTTGGGCTGTTCTAACAATTTCTAGATTTTCTTTTTTCAGCCAAAATGAAAGAAGTCATGTGACCAACACGTGAGAAGCTGTGCAAACTGTAACACATGATTGCTTATCCTGCTCTGTCACATTCAGCAGGCTACTGTGAGGAAAGACTCCTAAACACCATTTGAGCTGTAGTAATGACTGAAAGTTGAATTTGTATGTCCAAAAACTAGACATCCTCCCTCCAAAACCCAAAACATTCCAGCTGTGCTCCATTCTGTTGGCTCCAGCAAGGTGTACATGGGATAAGTGCAAAGATGATCGGGGCCTCATGTATAAACGGTGCATACGCACAAAAATGTTGCGTAATCTCGTTTCCATGCTCAAATCATGATATATAAAACCTAAATGTCACGTAAAGCCACACACATTTTCAGGCCTGCTGAATGCTTGGCGTGCGCAAGTTCTCCACTTGGTTTTATAAACTGGTGGCACCCAGCATCAAAGCAGTGCTTTTGTTCAAGTGTGGTGTCCCTGTCTTTTTTAGATGCACATCCCTGATGCGGCTTTATAAATACGCTGCAATTAATCGCATATTGTTTATTAGTTTAAGGCATTTGATTGTAATTAACTTGTAACAATATAATGGTCCACGGAATGGCCAAACTATTCCAAATACCATAGCTGCTTTAGTCTGTGTGGTGCATCGAGAGGAACAACGCTATTTATCCCACTGTATCTGAGTATGGAATCACAGCTCTACAGCAGCTGATCGGAAAGAGAATTATCGATATACAGCATCAAGCACACGCTGCCTCAGCCATGCTGCCTATTGGAACTGCTCTCAAACAACAAATGCTTCAGAGCCTTCCTGTAGGGACATCGCAGTTCAGAAACAGTTTCATCCCAAGAACTATAAACACAGTCAATCAATCCATCAAGTGCTCCTTGTAGAACTGTGTGTACTTATTTGTACAATTATCTCACTGTGAACTTGCGATACAGTTATAATATTGCACAACCTGAGCCACTTTATAAGGTGCATATTTACATGTGATGACGATATTTTTAAGATGAAATCCAGCAAAATATGTTTATTACATTATACAGATAAAATGTTAACATCATTTAAGGAAGCTATATTTTTAATAAATAAACATGTGAGGACATGGTGTCGTAGTGCTAGCTAGTGCAGGGATTGTTCCTGCCTCGCGCTGTGTTCTTGCTGGGGCTGGTGCAACACTGGAAGGATAGATGGATAGAATAATTAAACATGTACTACGAAGATATTTCAATGTTCCTTAAAAGTTTTGAAGAATCAGAATTCTAAGCTTACAGATGGCTTAACATCTATTAACGAGCTGTTTGTGTGGCGATTGGTTACTTGGAGAAAGAAAAGGAAGGACAGGAATTGGAGGTTAGTACGTTTGAAAAACACAGTACTGCTGCAATAAATTATTTCATCAAAGATGGTACAGCAAGCATCTTGCGTGAGGCAGGAACAATCTCTGGACAGGGTGCAAGCTCGTCACTATCACTGTGCCACCGTGTTCCCATGTTTAATAACATGCTTTAATTCCTATTATCATGAAAATGATATCAAGTATACATCTCAGTATTTAAATTACAGGTAAAATTCCGTTACAACGAACACCCAGGGACCTAAAAATTATTTTGTTGTAACAAAAATTTTGTTGTAATGAGATTATGTATTTGTTACTATAGTGCTTTCTTTAACTTGTATCCAGGCGTTTGCAATCATTTCAATAGCTTCTCTCACATTACTTTTAATGTCTTCCTGCCTACAAGTTATGCTGACAAGAATTTTTCTCAGCATTTCCTTGCCATAATACACTTTCAGGGTGCGAATGATCCCCAGATCCAATGGCTGAAGCACTGTCGTGCAATTGGGTGGGAGGAATATTATCTAAATGTGGAAGCATGTTGTGGGCAGCACAGTTATCAGTCAGGAGCCGAATCATTATTTCTTCTTCATATTGTGAGGTTTCAGAAATTTTTTAAGACCCCCCCCTCCCCACCCAACGGGAACGACACGCTGAAGTACGTCCTTAAGTGTGATTGCAGCGTCTGCGGAAGATTGTTTGTCCGTTGCTGGGGCAGGGCAATAGGAGGCTCACAGCGCTGCAGTGAAGCACCACAGAAGCAAATCATAAAAGAAAGGGATCACGCTATAAGTCCCCGTCTTGCACCCCAAAACATGAGGCTTAGTCTCAGTACTTTAGCAAAACCAGCTTTATTCAGCTTGAAACAGGAACAGCACAGTTATTTATTGTAGCGTGATCTGCCACTCTGCTATACACAGACACAGCAGTCAGGCAGGGTCGTGGCCAGGTCAGTGATCAAGTAATCCAGTTATCTGCATTTACAATATACATGCTCCTAACCTTGCATCACCCATCAAGATCTTTTCTGTTTACTTTGGCGGAGAGCGCAGCATATCTTTGAGTCTGCTATTGCACCGTACAGACACGGAGATCGCACTTCAGGACGCTCTTCGGCTTGCTGTCTAGTTGGGGGAGGTCCCAAGAGAGTTTACAGACCTCACATTTTCTTGAATGAGTGGCACATTAATAGGAATGTTTCTTGAACGAGCATCACTGAACCACATAAAAACGGCTTTTTTGACGTTTTCAAATGCAGCAGTTCACATATGTTTGCAACCCGAGATTTTCCTACTTTTTTTGCTCAGTCTTTCAAGAAAGTTGACAGTGTCATTGGCGAAATTCCAAATTCACTGGCAACATCTTTTTTCCGCAATCGTTGATCAGCAAATAATTAAAGATTTTTTTTTTTAATATGAACTGTTATCGTTATTTCGTCTCTGCGTTTCTGTAGGAGGGTGACAATGAGTTAAATTCCAATGGACTTTTTCAAATGTTGACAAGCAAGAAGCAAAAGGTATCACTGAAAACCGCATGAAACAAAAAAGGCAAAAAAAAAAAAATAGTACGAGGAAAGTTAGAAGAAAGAAAAAAATTAGTGTTTCTGTTTGGGAATCATTGTGCACAACTACTGACTCTATAATTAGGATACTGAAGTGAGATTAGATTTGGTTGTGGTCATACAGAGAAAGCTGCTTTATTAAATAAATGGCCCAATTTAAAGAGCAACTTGAGGTTATTTTTCATGTCAAAGTTTTCCCTCACAAACATGTTATATATGCCACTCACAACTGTATTCTATTGTTATGCGTGGTCTATAAATTTGAACAAATTCCTTGCCCGTGCTGGTGCTTTATAATGGAGATAATGGGGCACAGAGAAACATCAGAAAAACAGAAGCCTAAAAATTTGCTAAATATGTCCACTTTGAAGTGGCAAAAGATTTGATATAAGAAGACATGCCTTCTGTGGGTCTGATAACAAAAGGGAACTAGAAATAATCCTTCTTCATCATTTTTCTCAAGGTAAAGGTGCATTTTCTGTTTGCTTGTGTGATAGTAATGTGTGTGTTTAATCTCAAGATGCGGGTCAATGTGTGATTACTTTTTTCTATAGGAGGGTGACAATGAGTTAAATTCCAATGGATGTTCAAATGTTGATGAGCAATAAGCAAAAGGTATCACTGAAAACCGCAGGAAACAAAAAAGGCAAAAAAAAAAAAAACAGTATGAGGAAAGTGTGAAGAAAAAAAAATTACAGTGTTTCAGTTTGGGGATCGTTGTGCACAACTGAGCTGCAGCCACAGAACTAACTGCTCTGTGGATGATTCATTCAGGCATTTCAAGGTCTTTTGTGCACTTCATTGTAATGAAAGTATCTGCTGAATGTACTTCATAGTAACAAGATTTCTATAGACTCGTGTCATATGGGGAAGCTGTTGGGACTATAAAAATACTTTGTTGTAATGAAAATGTCATTGTAAAGATATTCGTTGTAATGGAATTTTACCTGCATTCAGAGAGCCGTAATATCACAAATGTAATTGATTCTGTGTCCAGTCAGAGGAAGAGAAAGCCCGTTTAAGAAGCACATAGTGATTCACACACTTAGAGCACATAGAAGAACACATACAAAACAAAGTATTTAATGTGCTACTTTAGTTACGATGGTATTTGAGAAACTAGTAAATTAAATGATTTAAAGATGAAGTTTATGATGTTCTACTTTAATGACAAAATATTTTTTCTTTTCTCTGTACCCTAATAAGCTTTCATATGACACTCGGACGTTGGGCTACGACTCGCCATTTAATGGCGACTTTGATATCTGACAACTTCTTTTTTATTTTGGGCACTGTGCAACATTGTGAACTTGAGCTTTCGAGTTTCTCTGACACTCTGTCACTCGATCAACTTCCTTTTATTGTTTATGCCACTGTTTAAACCAAAAATAGTAAGTTTTTCCTTGCCTCCACTTGGTATTTGCTGAAATTCTTCTATTTTACCCTGTGGTTTTGTCATTGCCTTTACACAGAACGCTGATCTTAAGGGCTATTTATATTGATTTGCATATTCAAAGAGGCATAATTCTGGGAGGAGTTGGGGTGGGGCAGCAGGCGCGTGCACTTGTGTTACTTTTCATGCTGACAGGGATTTATGGAGTGGAAGAACGTGGAAGTTGGTGAACGCACAGATTTATGCATCTGGGTTTTATTGTGTGTATGCACATTTCCACTTTTGCCCTTACGCCATGTTTTTGTGTGAATTCTACACACGGCTTTATGCATGAGGCCCCAGGTGTTAATGTAGCTGCATATGTTCCAGATTTGACCTACATTTAGCTTCTTTGTAATTTGTAAAATGGGAGCATATTAGAGGACTTTTTCCATAAAGCAGTTGTTTGTAATTCGGTGGAAGCATCTGTCATACAAAAGCTTTAGGGCAGCTGCCTTTAGACACATTCAGTCTTAAAATAATTCAAATATGTAGACTTTATACATAAAGTATATTTTTTTATAATTTACTTTAATGGTCTTTGTCATCAAAATCAGTCAATAAGTCCAGTTGGTTAATAAAAGCAAAAATTAAAACATTCAAACTTTAGGTGTCCTTCCCTAAAATTCGATTGCTGGCAGCAATCTTAAATGATGGTTCTTACTTTTAATATTCAAAATAAATATGTTAGCTCTTTGGATTTTTTTGAAAAATGGACTGGCTTCATCACTGCTGCTTCTAAAGCTGAAGAATAATCAAAGTAAAATATAAAGCATATGATGGATCAATGAATGGCCTCCACTTGCTTATAGAGTAGAGTTTTTCAAAATATGTCATCAGCTGGGCAGCAGTTCCCCAGCTGAAAGCAGATACTTGCTGGTGTTAGGATGCATCAGTATTTACATAGCCATTCATCTTTTTTCACTTTCTCTTGAGTCTTGATGTTCATCTATAATTATCTAATTTATTGGGCCGTGTGTCTGGCATTCTTGATCAAGCTGTGTGAAGCAGTCAGGCTTTGAAATCTGTCATGACAGACATACCTCGAGTTGATGAACTTCTGCCTTAATAAATAAAATGGAGTACTGGCTATGTTAAGATTACCCACAAGTCATATTGCTTCTAATCACAGCAAGGCATTTATGGGTCTAATTAGGATACTGATGTGAGATTAGATTTACAGAGAAAGCTGCTTTATTAAATAAATGACCCAATTTAAAGGACAACTTTAGGTTATTTTTCATGTCAAAGTTTTTCCTCACAAACATGTTATATATGCCTTCGCCACTCAAAACTGTATTCTATCGCTATGCGTGGTCTATAAATTTGAACCAATATCTTGCCTGTGCTGGTGCTTTATAATGGAGATAATTGGGCACAGAGAACCATCAGAAAAACAGAAGCCTAAAAATTTGCTAAATATGTCCACTTTGAAGTGGCAAAAGTTTTGATATAAGAAGACAGGCCTTCTGTGGGTCTGATAACAAAAGGGAACTAGAAATAATCCTTCTTCTTCATCATTTTTCTCAAGGTAAAGGTGCATTTTCTGTTTGCTTGTGTGATAGTAATGACTTCATGGGAGGAGTTTTCACATAAACATGGAAGTATATCAACACAATACCAAACACATGGCAGCAAAGGCTTACTGTGATTTGATATTTCAAGAGAAAACCACACCCTAGGGGTTGAAAGGTTACGTCAGGGAAAGACAAGCTCTGAGGGAAAGCACACAGCTGGTTTTCCTTTAAAATTGCTGGATCACATATTATTGGTGTTCTTTTGTTTGAAAATGACAGATGTGACATATTTTATAATGTGTGTTTAATTTCAAGATGTGGGTCAATGTGTGATTACTTTTTTGGCTTGAAAAATTGACCAATTTGGTACATTTGTTTTTTTGCTTGTTTTATTTTACATTGTAAAGTGCAGGCAGTGGTGTTTTTTTTTTTTAATTTATACAAAATGCTTAACTTTACAACACAGTTTCGCATGGCAAAGACATTTATACACCATGTTTGTGATGGAATGTCCTTTACTTGAAAGAAAAACAAATTTATCTTTTAAGAATAAGGCAAAAATCACACTTAAAAATTGTTATAGACCTGGTGTAGTAGAGACAAAAGAAAAATAATTTTTGTTAAGGTCCAAGATCAAGAATTAGATTAAAAAGGACCACAAGTCTAAGAAACCAATGTTCTACCTCATATGCTTTTAGGAACTATGAACAGGAAGTCTTGTGGCAGCTGATCATTGATAAGTAACAGAAACCCTGGAGAGCCAAAGCATGGCAGAAACACCTTTAATATTTTAGAAGTACAGGCTGGGGGGGTTACTTTAATCTGTGTAACTCAGACATTGTGCTAAGTTGTAGCATGGTCTGTTCTCATACTTTGTCTCCCACAAGCTGACTGCTTCCCACAACTACTCTTTATTGTAAGATAAAGAAACATTCATCCAGCTTGAGAGGAAATTGCTGGTGTCTTTTTTTACACTGCAGATTACTCAGCCACTGCTGGCATCTGCTGCTCATGTTTTCTTCGTAGTGAGTTTTCAATGCCTTGGGCTCATTTAGAAATTGACTGTTATTATATTACAGAAGAAACGACTTGATGCATTATGTTTTCATATACTTCTTGCCTTTATTTGCAATTGCTGACTGTGGATTCAGTAACCAAAACTAGATAACCACTGATTATACACATCTACAGTAGAGAAATAATGACACAGGAAACGAAACTCACAGCATTATAAATTAAATGAAGGGCTAGACTCCTTTTGAGTAAACTGTATTTGTCCCTTTTTTTACAAAGGAAAATATACAAAATTTAATTAAATAATAAAGACTCAGTGCTTGCCATTTGCCAATTAACATTTTAAGTAAATAATTTTAATAATCTATTCATATTTCCAAGATGCAAACTATGTTAGAGTGTCTTATAATAGTTGGGCCCACACTCCTGGGCTGGCTGCTGTCTTTTGCCTGACTCTGCCAGAACAGCCTTTGGCATCTGCAGCCATGCACTGGATTAAGATACCTACTGAAGATTTAATGTGTGTTCTATAAGAGCAAACATAGTACTTTAAATATAGGCTTACTTTTTACATTATTTTCGCTAATATCATTTTACATTTTTACTGTGATTTGGACTTTAAAAATACTACATTTGGTCCAGTTCAAAATTAGAATGAAAATGTTGAAAGAGCCTAAAAGGTTATTAATCAGCCCTGGAGCAACCCCTTCATTATATTAAAGATTAGTTTGTGTTTTCTAGCTGTTTTACTAATTGTGATCATAAAATATATACACTTATATATTCTCCAACTCATTTAATCCAATTTATTGTTTTAGGAGGCTAGAATCTATCCCAGCAGAGAATAAGGGCATCGCAGAATCTGCGCACACAATTTGAAATCTCTGGCTAGCCCTAACCTGCATGTCTTTGGGAATAAGGGAAGAGTACTGAAGTACCTTACAAAAACTCTTGTTGACATTAAGATAAAGTGCAAACTCCACATAGTCAACAATCGGGTATTTAATTCAATCACAAGATATCGAATTAGTAAGGCAGTAACACTAACTGCTGTTGCACTAAATGCCGCTCATTAAAGTTAAGAAAATCTTAAAAGATGGCAGGTTTTTCTCTTTAACTGCTCAAAAAACAAACATTCACTTTTGTGATTCATTTTAGGTTATTTGTAGTGGACTCTGCCTTATATCAGGCTCCCCAGTGTTTTTTACTGTGTTGGGAGGTACTATTGAAGTGAACAGGAGAAGAAAAAACGGAAATAGCTTAAAGTTATGGCCATTATTGTTGTTCATAGATAGGCATTTGCATTCTTTGTGGTTTGGTGTGTGATGAGCATTGTTATATCCATGGAGAACACTATGATTAATAATATATCACTTTTAGCATGAATCTCTGTTATTTCAGAGTATGGTCTTGTCTGGTCCCAGACGACTCTTCCCTGGGTTTATTTAAACAGTGAGGCTGGGTGTGTTTTTTTCTGTGCTGTCTCACTACTGAAGCAATCCTGTCTATTAACACCCTGTCAAGAAGAGCTGAAGAATAAGCTTGTCTTTATTAAAAACATAAAGCTGCCTTGTCAGGCAGGCGGCTTTTAGGAACCTCTTAGGAGCGAGGAAGCCCACCTCTGGGATCCAGGGGCTGCTGCAGGTCCATTATTATTAAAACATATGTCTATGTAATTGCTGAATCTGAATGGCTTACTTTGCTTATATTCTAATGAAATGTTTATGTTACAGCTATCTATCTATATATCCTGTAAAATTAAGCATTAGCACTTACTGCATTCTATAGTTACAGTAAATTCTGTGTGTATGTGCATATATTTATAAATATAGTTTTTTAAGCATTTTTTTAGGTGGTAAGATTATTTATAGAAGAAAAAGAAAAAACATAAAATCAAAAATATTTGAGGGTTTTTTTCTGAATGTTTACATATCTCCAATATTCAACTTTCTTCAATACTAATCCTAACTTTTAATTATACAGTATCTGGGTTTTTTTAAAGTTTGATTGCTGTTATCAGTAGCTAAATATATTTGCAGCAGTTGTATTCAGCATGTATTAACAATAAAAAGTTGCTGTCTGTTGCTTATAATGAGTAAGCTGGAAAATAAAGTTAGGTTAGGAAGCCAGAAGCCACTTTTATCCTCAAGGAACCAATTGTACCTTTTCCACATCATTCCTCTTAATAATGGAATTGCTGCTGCTGCATTATAGCAATTCTAGGAAAAATAAAGTAAACGTCAGTTTTGAAGCTTCTAAGAAGTAGAATGATTGACTTGCTTGTTAGGTGACTGTATGCTTCTATTGGGAAAAGAACAAAATATTCCATATAAACTGGATTTTCAAGTGTTTTTTTTAAGTTCTTTTATTTGTCAAAAATTCAAAGTAATTTCTCCTAAGCAAAAAAAGGTCTTATCTTTCATTGCTATAATGTTAGGAAAAATACAGACTTATTATTTTATTTCATCTGTTCAATGTATTATGATAATTTATATTAAACAGTTACTTCATTTTAAGGTACTTTTGTGTCTTCTTTAGGTATAGATGTGTCCAGGAGTTATGCAGAACCCACTCAAGCTGTTACAGGCATCTTTGTGAAGGTGCTCAAGGTTAAAAACCTCACCCTGCTCACAGAGGTCTGCTTGCTAGAAGATATTTACAGATGTTCACAGCTGTTGTCGACCAAAACAGTGGCTCTGCAAATTGCAGGTGGGTTCTATTCAAATATCGGCCTTCATTGCCTGTCAGTGACCTTACCACTAGCTACATAACTTTCATATGTATGTTTTATGTTTTTTTAAGAAATTCACATTGTGAACATAGTGTGATTGGTTTATAGCTTAATGATAAACACTTTTAAAATGTATGCATTTTTTGAGAAATATATACATTAGATTTTCACAATGATTTATGCCATACATCCCAGGTCAACATATCTTTTATTGTCAAGAACTCTCAGCAGTGTTGGTCCTTTCGATACAGTAAAGTCTCTAGTATCAAAATCTGATACGGGGTAGTAGCTAGAGAGAGCGGAGTGTACTGCTTCTAAAATCCTTCTAAAGGTGGTACTCAGTACAGCAGTTACTTAGTTATGGGTCTCACTGTCATTGAAACATGCATCGAGTGATCCATTTCCTGAGCCATTACCAGGTCACAGGGTTGCCAAAGTCTACAGTATTTTAGTAGCATCAAAGGGAAGAAGGAAACTAACCCTGAAAGGGAGAGTAGTGCATTGCAAGTCACACTCGTAACATTGGATCAACTTAAATTAACCAGTTCACTTAATGGTATTCATCCATATCTCAAAGATTTGAAGATTAGATGAATTGACATCCCCGATATGCCACAGTGTAGGTATTACATGCGCATGAATGCTGCATTCCTTCTTTGTGTTTCTTGGGTAATGGGATATGCTTTGGCCCACCACGACTGTATTAGATTAAGCAGGCTCAGAAAATTCAATAATAAATGTAAACGTAAAAGAACAGTTCTGGTGTGTGGAAGTACATCAGTGAAAGTCCATGTGGACATGTGCAGTATATGCAGGCTAACCACTGACAAGTAAGAAATCAAACACAGGTTCCATAGAGTTGTGAGATATCATAGCAGTGCTAACTACGGTACCACCATGCAACATTATATTTGTCACCAGCGAGGAATTACTAAGGGTGATGCCCTCCCTCTCTCCATAGTTGCCCTCCCTTCTGTTGGGATGCAGATATGTCTCATGGGAATTAAAGCCACCTGTTCTATCTCTTTGCCAGAAAAGATCTGGATTTGCCAGGTTCATGTGGGTCTATCTTAGCTGTGATACAGCTGTTTCCTGTGCAGATGCTCTTCTTCTAGCCAGGTTAATGTTTTTTAATATTCCTTTTTCAAAACGTTGGTTCTAAATAAAAAAAAATCATATATTTTTCAAAGTACGTTTAAACTATTCTATTTCAGTTCCAATTTTTTGTCTGATAAAGCACTGGATGGTACACTGAAATCGCACATCATGCATCAGTCACATATCAAACTATTACTTTATGGCTTATAATCTTACTAGACCCCAACAATGACAAGAACAAGTGGATTAAATTTAAAATGTGTACATTTTTGAAAAAAAGGCTGAAATATGTAACCCATATATAAACTATAAACTGAAAGAACTCCAACTAGAATAAAGTCAAAATGCAAGAGCTTTAAGAGAGCAGTTGTATGAAATGTGCCTAAACTCTTCCTATGGAGATTTAGTACACACTGCAAATAAATAAATATACAGTTGTAGCCATCCAACTGTGAGTGATTCCTAAACAACTTGTAATTACAGACAAATCTATCTCAACTCAGCAGGAAGCAATCAAATGTAGCTGTGAAATGAGGTAAAAGGAAAATATTGTCATGAGTGTTATAAGATTAATCTTGTATAGCTGCAGAAATATATCATAAAATAGTGAAGATCAGTATATATATTATGTTCCATAATAAGTAGACACAGTCTGGTTTTCTGCTGTTGGGTAGAATGTACTAAATTAATTCAAACCTATACTTCCGACCTCTGAAATGGCGTGAGTTTCTGAACAAAAATAGAAATCGTGTCATGCTGTACTAGGTAGCCCCCGTAGAAATCTAAGACTATGATAAAAGAGATTCAACAAGATGATGGAAAGCCACAGAAAATATAGTATGTTTATTTCTTCTCTAACATACACACAAAGAAAAGAGCAAAGACGGCTGACATGAATTTAAAAAAAAAAACAAAAAACAGAACAAACAATTCAATACTGTTGCTCTTGGCTTGTGTCATGCAGACATTGGGACTCTGTTTGTATGTGTTACTCTTCTTTCTCAGCCTAAAAAGAACTCAGAGTCACTTCTATTTTCTACACCTCTACTGCTCTGTAGTGCTTCTGATTGCCATCACTGTACTACTGTATATCCAGAAGTTATTTAATGGGCTAATCCTTTTGAAAATTCCGCTTAAGTCCAGTCTTTCTAATCTAATTTCTATTACATTAAATCTTAATGGCCAGAAAGTCATAGTTTTCCACTGTCTGTATTAAAATATCTAAATCTAAGATGGGACTTTTAAACCCATTTAGGAACCCTTAAGTCACTTGAAATGACCAAGTATGATTTCTCACTCTGTCATGATATCAGAAGTGACTTATTAGGTGTTATGATCCAAACAAATGAATAAAACATAATGAAAACCCATCCATCCATTATCCAACCCGCTATATCCTAACTACGGGTCACAGGGGTCTACTGGAGCTAATCTCAGCCAACACAGGGCACAAGGCGGGAAACAAACCCTGGGAAGGGCGCCAGCCCACTGCAGGGTGCACACACACCAAGCACACACTAGGGACAATTTAGAATCGCCAGTGCATCTAACCTGCATGTCTTTGGACTTTGGGAGGAAACCAGAGCACCCAGAGGAAACGCACGCAGACACGAGGAGAACATGCAGACTCCACACAGGGAGGACCCTGGAAGCGAACCTGGGTCTCCTTACTGCAAGGCAGCAGCGCTACCCACGCCGCCACAGTGCCACCCTCGAAAACCCATACATATTTCCATTAACTCTGAATCCCAGAGTTCTTTTTTTATTTTTGAGTGGACAAGGTCAGGTAGCTAAATGATCATGAGAATTATAGACAATAAGATTGGATCATGACTAGAAAATTGAAAAACAGGCAGTGTTAATCTGGGGGAACTAAGCCAAATCACAATCAATGACAACAGAATGATTTACATTTTTTGTACAGTAATCTGGAAGAAACTGTAGAGTCAGCAACTGTTGCCCAGCATATAGTCAAAAACATCTCATAATGCAGCTGATTAGTGCTCCAGTTGTTGCAGACATACAGAAATAGAGTATTTTTCGACTGGTTATGGCCAGCAATACTATTAAACAGACATAGGCATCTAACATGGGGAATGGCTGTTTGTGTAGGCAAAATAAGATTTGATAGCTGCTGATTGGATGTGTTCAGAAGCTGCACAGATCAGACATGAACATGATCACAACTGCAGAGGATGATGAACAGGTTAGCTGTCTAACTTAAATGGAGTATCAAAAGAATGGTCAGAAAAATGTAGGCAATAAAATAGAGACAATATTAGTTTTGATCTGTAAAATATCTTTCCGGAATTTTTTAAAGTATTAACTATGTATTTCTTGTTATAAAGTTTTATATATGTTTGTGATGTAATTGCAGTGCAATGTTCTTGTTGTTTTTTCTGACAGGCATCACCAATTTGAAAGATGATTTTATTGCCACATCCATACTGTCATGTGAAGGGACTGACATTTATTATGAGATACCATGGTTCAAGTTTTTTTTTGTTTTGTTTTTATTTCATTTAATTTATTTAATCTTTTTCTTGTCTTATTGTGTAAATTCAGGTTTTTTTTCTGTCTGTTCATATTTTATTATTTTTCTATGAGTATTATGTTGTTGATTTATTATAATTTAGTTTTGTTTTTGATGTGCACCTAACATGAAAGGCTCCCTGAAAGGAAAGGAATGTTGTACCGGTGTTTTCAACCCTAGGGACCTCTAATGACTAGCTGCTTGCTGACTGGGACTATCTTTACTTCAAAACCTTTACTTCAACCCAGTTTATTATCGATAGAAGACTTCTCAAAAGTGTCCTTTTGTGCCTTTAAAGGACCACAGCTAGGTAAGGAATGACCGATATTAGCTCTCGGCTCACTTGTCAGGCAAAGACACTGATTATAGGTTTTGAAAAATTTCCACCAGTTAAACAGCAGATAAAAAGCTCTATTTAAGAGTCCACAGCAGCAACGGAAACTAAAGCTCCATTTCTGAAATAAGCAGAAACTGACCTGAACTAGGAGAAGTCTAATGAAAAGCTGTCACCGACCCACTTCTCCCCCAAATTAATCACATACACATGGCTTTCTTTCCGCTAGAAGAGCAGTCAGTTTCTCAAAAAACAGAAAATAGTACTAAGTCATTATCACACAAGCTCAAGGTCATTTTCCATGGGAATCAGATGCTGCTCAAAGCTACAAACACATTGGCTATACAAAGCATTCTAAAGTCGTACTTTTCTTTCTAGAATGGACTGGTTATAATTACAGGACTCAAACAGTCTGGGGCTGAAGTGTTAGAAGGGGGTTGTTGAGAAATCTAACTCCTTGAAACAATTTTTAATAAATTTTGCTTCCTACTGCCACCTTCTTCTAATGACCAGTCTCCCCACAATCTCTACTACATCAACATCTTATAACACATCATCTGAAATGGCCTTTGACGAGTCCACCTCTGACCATCAGTATGGACTGTCCATAATTGAAGACCAAGGCAAAAACTGAGGAAGCTACACACAGGAAAAGGTGAGGGACCAGATGGAGTCAGTCCTTGAGTTCTTAATGCCTGTGCTGACCAACTCTGTGATGTCCTCTGTCACCTGTTCAGTTTGTCCCTAAGGCATCAGAACATGCCACTACTTTGGAAAACATCCAGCACTGTTCCTGTTCCAAAGAAGGCAAGCACCTCATTATCTAATGTCTTCATTCTGTACACCTCCAACTACAGTATGAAAATAACATGAGGTTATGTCACTTATAGATGTTTCAAGATGAGTCTGCACTTACAGCGTGTATTGATAAAGGGGATGAGACAAATGTATAGGACTCAGGTGGAAAAGTTTGATTCTTGGTACAAAGAGAATTTCCCTCATTTTAACATAAGTAAAACAAAGAAACTGGTTATTGACTTTCGATGCAACAAACAGCCTCTATCTCCGGTCACTATTCAAGGAATGGATGTAGAGGTGGGCCACTCCAACAAGTACTTGGTGGGGGGAGGGGGGGTCCACATTAATGACAAGTTGGACTGGTCTCGGAAAACAGAGGAACTATATAAGAAAGGGCAGAGCAGGCTCTTTTTCCTCAGGAGATTGTGTTTCTTTATTGTGGGAAGTGTCTTCTATAATTCTGTAATGGTCTACCTTGTGGTGTGCTGGGCTGGTAAGATCACTTCAAGAAAGGCCCACCGAATCAACTTGCTAATTAAAAGGGCAAGCACAATTATAGGATGCACTCTGGATCCCGGAGGTAGCAGCAAAGGAGAAATTTAGAACAAAACTGAGTTCCATTAAGAACAATGCTGGACATCGTTGCTCTGACACAGTAACACTGAGTACCATCCACCAATGAATTATTCAGCAAGAAATGTGTCAAAAAATGCTACTGGGGCTCCTTTATACCAACAGCAACACACATGCTTAATGGCACACTGTGACTGGGATTAGGCCAAATCATAAGTTTTTTCTTTCTTTTTAAATTTCTTCTTTTTTATCCATTCTGGTGTGTGATCAGACAAAATTGTCTGCATGTAGCTATTTATATATGTACTTACTGTAACTACCTATTTATTTATGTAATTGTTTTATTTATTTACTCATCAACATCATAACCAGCACCATCTTTCCACAGTCTGATCAGAGACTCCCATCTGAAAACACATATATTTTTAGCTTTTTTTGCTGTTTTTTTGTGCATCAGTATACAGGGAACACCATTCGTTGCCCCAACCATTTATCTTTATGCTTTCTATTACAATGTGTGATTATTGTCATGTGTACGTAGTACAGTGAAATACTTATTTGCATGTGCAAGCCACTCGCTGAGAAAAAAGCCTTCACCAACTGACATAGGCTAAACAGACAAACAGTTTTCCTTTTTTATGAAATGTATGCAGCTGCGTTTGCCCAAAATTATCAATGTTCTGCAGCTTCAGTATGCTTCCTGGTATTCTGGCAAAAGCTTGATGTGTTGAAATGATTCCACAGACAAAATATCTTCAGTTCACACAAAAATAGAGAAAAGATTGATATTGCAAGAAAAAAAGTTCTGTTTAAGGCTTATATATCTTGTTTGCTTCTTTAAGTTCTCTCATACAGTTAAACCATTTCTAAACCGTCAGAAAACTGTATGCTCATCCTATTTTCATACTGTAAATGGGTCTTTCACTTCCAGCTAGCACTGAGACTTATTCGAAACAACAACTGACTCAATTAACACACTGTATTGTACATATAGCAAGAAATTTCTATCTCATATTAGCTTACAGGGGGTAAAAGACTATACCATTGTATATGGCTATGAAAGAAAATTATATTCTATTCAAATTAAGCACATACTAATATGAGTTTAAATTAAAGCATTAACTTTCTAAGATTGGCTCTTACAAAATACTTTCAATGAAGATTTCCTTTTTTGTTAATTTTACATATTATGTTTGATTCAGTTTTATAATTATGTCCACTTTTACAAGTGGTAAGGTGGTTCAGAGGGTAGCATTGCTGCCTCACATTGGACCCTACTTGATGTGATGCTTACTTATGTGGTTTTTGAATATAATTCTTGTATAAATATTACATTCAGTGTAATTAATCGAAGGCTGTAAAACCTTTAAAAGTTTTGTTTTCTTTTTGCACATGAGAGTAATAGTAAGCACAATTATGGGAGCCCTATCTCTTCTAAATAATACTCCATTTTTCCTCTCACATATACCTTAAGGTCACAGCACCCTATGAAGTAGGCTTAATTGATCATCACTCATTCCATGACACTTTCCCATTCAGCATAATGTCTTCTTACAAAACCATCCATACAGTATGTAGAAAAGTAATTCTAAAGCAGGTTTACACAATGAAGTAGAAATGTAGTCTGGTCACATTTCTGTATCATCTATTTCTTTGGAATGTAATAGTTATCTTCTTAATTAGATTATACCATACACCTTTATAATGATTCACTGTGACATTGACTGCTGTTTTTATGTTAGGCCAAGTCAGAAGTTTTTTTTTCTTTTGAGTAGTTCTGGTGTGTATTTCAGATAGATTTGCTTTTGTTTGGTAAAATGTTTATTCATTTAGCTCCTGTAAAAAGCCAAATTTTCCCTTGGGAGAAATAAAGATCTATCTATCTATCTATCTATCTGTCTGTCTGTCTGAATACTTTAAATCCAGCTTTGACTTTAAGCTTTCCCAGAATACGCAGCACTTCTGTTTAGCATGACAAGACTTTCAGGATTTGTCCAGTTACCTGAATTCTGTCAGCTGCTTATGTTAAAGCATCCCACATACAGTATTATTGCGTCTATGACATTTTCAATGGAAGACACAGCAAACACAAAATGTAGCCAAAAATCAAAAACAAAAGTGTTAAGATGATAAAAAAAATCTAAAAATGTGAAAATGTTGCAAAGATATTTGCAGCACTCCCAGAATATTCCGCTTAAGATTTCAGTACCAGTGGTAAATATTCAGTGTGACTTCTACAAAATTAAAATGTGGCTGTGTGAATTTCTTTTAATAAAAGAATTAGTTAAAAGCAAATGCACTCATTCAGAATTGCTATGTGTAGTATCACTGTAATTTTAAGCAACTCGTATTTCCTATTTACACAAAAATTAAACTATATGAAAAATTAATAAACAGAAAATCTAGCATAAATGATTAACTTACTGTATTATAATGCAAATGACCAATCAAAGCATAAAAGTATCATTAATCTTATGTAAGAATGGTTGGCTTATCTATGTGTCCACATCATCCAAGCAGTCTATGGTAATAAATGTTGCTTAAGCTCAGCAAACATACAGCTTATCTATAGCCTTATAAATTGTGAAAAGATTATGAAAAATCTGAGTGGGTGTTAGCAGAAATATGATACATTACTGGTGACAGTTAGTCCTGGTAAAGTATTTCAGCTGGAACACTGTAGTCTGCATTTCTGCCTTGCAGATGCAGGAAGCCCTGGGTTTGAATGATAACTCGAGCACTTTCCACGAAGAGACTGCACTTTTATTTGGTGTCCAGATCACTTTTTTGGAACATCCTAAAGACTTATATCTAATTTTCAGTTGCCTAATTATGTTTCTCTATTTAACCGGCTCTATGTATTTCTTCTGTTTAGTTTAATAAGTAAACTGCTTGTTATGGTTTCTAGGTTTGAATAAATGATGTGTAGTCTACTTTTATGACACACATCTGTTGTTGCAAATCCACTTAAAACAATTACATCTCATTCAATGTTTATAACACAATATGATGGTCATTTCATAAATATGGTAAAAAAGCAAGTTAAGCACAGTTTTTGGGAAACATATGCCTGTAGAACGTAAACAAAGTGTCACTTCTGGCTAAAAGTTGGCCTGACATAGTTTGAAGAGTGACACTTGCTAGCCATAATGTCACCAAATCAATAGTGGCACCATCTCATAGAAATTTACCAAACTTATCAAATGACCCTTGTATACAGAAAAAATGACAGTTTAATTCAATTTTGTTTATTCTTATACAGTGCTCTTCTGTGAGTACTTGCTCACAACACATATTTATAGGTATAATACAAAAACAGTCCTAAATCTTACAAAATGTGTATATGTATAATGTTATATATATATACAGTATATATATATACTAGCAAAATACCCGCGCTTCGCAGCGGAGAAGTAGTGTGTTAAACAAGTAATGAAAAAGAAAAGGAAACATTTTGAAAATAACGTAACATGATTGTCAATGTAATTGTTTTGTCACTGTTGTGAGTGATGAGTGTTGCTGTCATATATATATATATATAAATATATATATATATATATATATATATTTACACACACACAAATAAACATATATATATACATATCTATACATATACACATATATATACACACACACATATATACATACATATATATATCTACATATATACACATACATATACATACATACATACACACACATATATACACACAAATACATATATATATACATACACACACACATATATAAACATATATATACATATACATACATATCTACATATATACACACACAGCTATTTCGTATCAGTGCAATACGCTGCTTGTTAAAACGGATAACTCCCGCTCTTACGTGCAAGTCTGCGTGGATATTATGAACAATCGTATCTGTTCAAGTTCTATTTAAATTTTAAATAGAAGGAATTTTTATTTAGTCGACAGAAATATCTTTGGTAGGAATGGTAAAAACAGACAGGAATATTATTCCTGAATAAATCAACTCAAACCTTAAACAACTTATAATATTTTGCTCTCCATAAAAATATATCCTGTCTAAATTATACAAGTTAGAAATAAAGTAAACTTTAAAAGAACAAACATTCAAATTTCTTTACTCTTATGTAATTTTATATAAAAAATAAACTTAGATTTTAAATATCCCAAAAGATTTTGCTCTCCATAAAAATATATCCTGTCAAAATTATACAAATTCAAATATGAACATGCTGCATAACAAAACCTGGAAATATAAATAAAATGTGTTC
>JANRMT010062796.1:21573724-21662266 GCA_026402145.1 Polypterus bichir lapradei
TGACTTTATATATTCAGGAATAACTTTATATATTCAGGCTTTGGCTTCATATAGTCCTGTCAAAATAAGAGACTCTCCTTCTTGACATGAATTATCTTTAAATGAAATGCTGCCAATAAGGAATAATAGAAATCACTGTGCTGCTTTCTATCTATGATGAACTAACGTTTTATGGGGTGAAAAAAATGATCACCTCTGACAGATACACTTAATCAGTAGTGTGTGCAACCCACTATTTGTGAGTTTGAATGTGTGTGTGTGCGAGCGCGTGTACGTGCGTGTGTACTGTACGTGTGCATGTGTGTCGTTTTGTCAGTTTTACTGTAAAAACAGTTAAACACTCGTTATTTGTGAAGCAGGGATATTCTGATCATTCAGATCCCTGATCACTGATAAACATTCAGAAGAAACAGCGCTATTCCAGTGTTTTCCTCCATAACATCCTTTCAGCAAACAGGACTAATGCTCTTGATGAAACAGATCGCCCTTTAATGAAATGCTGCCAATACGGAATAACAAAAATCTCCGGGCGGCTTTCAGTCAATGATAAACCAGGGTTTGTTGAGGTGAAAAAATGGGAGGCACTGCGGTTGCTATCAATGCTTCCTGGTATCTCAGCTTTTGAGAAGAATCTGTTTTATGGGGTGAAAAAATAATCACCCTTTATAGATATGCTTAACCAGTAGTATGTGCGACCCACGATTTGTGAGTTTTAGTGTGTGTGTGAGTGTGTACATGCTTGTGTGTGGTTTTGTCAGTTTTACTATAAAAACAGTTAGACATCAGTTATTTGTGAAGCGGGAATATTCTGGTCATTTTGATCCCTGATCAACATTTAAAAGAAATAGAGCAACTCCAGTGTATTCCTCCATAACATCCTTTCAGCAAATGGGACTAATTTCCTTGCTGAAGCAGATCGCCCTTTAATGAAATGCTTGCAATGCGGAATAACAGATATCACCGGGCGACTTTTGGTCAATGATAAACCAGCGTTTCATGAGGCAAAAAAATAGGACGTACTGCGGTTGCGATCAATGCTTTCCGGTAACTCGGCTTTTGAGAAGAATCTGTCATGGGAGGGACAAAAGGGAGTGAGTGAGTCGGGTGCATTGAGCCGGGGCAGGACGGAGTGGAGCGAGGAGGCGAGTATCTGTGCGAGTGTTTTAAATAATGAAAGGAAAAAAAGTGCTTTGAAATCGAGGACCCCCAACCAAGACAGCTTACAAAACAAAACGCGACAGACAGGCATATGCTACTTGTATAAAATACGTATGCACAATAATGACAACAGTGTTGAAGCAATGATGAAGCGAAAGGGAGATGCTAAACTTGGGTGGCCGCGGTTGTGCTTGCCTGTAAATCCCAACTGATGTATATATCTGAACGGATCTATCTGAAACAATATATATATCTAAACCAATGTATATCAGCCAATATATATATCTCAACCCATGTATATATTTGAACGGATGTATTCAAACCAATTTATATATCTGAACGGATGTATCTCAACCAATGTATATATATCAGAACGGATCTATGCAAACCAATTTATATATATCTCAACCAATGTATATATTTTACCGATATATATATCTGAATGGATGTATTAAAACCAATGTATATATTCAAACCAATGTATCCGAACCAATATATATATCTCAACCAATGTATATATTTATGAACCAATCTTTTTCTATTCATTTTAGATATTTTTAGAAATAAGACAAAACAGCACAGTAATCACTGATTCCTGATTCCTCTTCATTTGTATTGAGCTCAGTGCAGATTTTTAACAAAACATTTTTGATTATGCTCCTCAGATGCTACAATTTGACTTGCCTCCCAACTAAACAAGATTAATGTCTGAAAAATATCTTTAGCATAGTGAAGGAGTACCTAAAGCAGAAGTGTTTCGTTTGATATATATGCAAAATTATGAAGTACACTAAAATGAAGGTTTTTCTGCTTTACAAATTAAAAAAAAAAAGATTAAGGGAAGATGAGAAAAAAAATCTCTTGAGTTCTGTGATCAAAGGGATCAAGTGAGTTGATCAATTGATAAACATCAAAACTGCAGGTGACTACTGTAGAAATCATACATTACACCTGACATGAATTTCAAGCATTAAGCTTGAACATATACAATGCACTAATAATAACAATAAAAAAATAATTATTAGAACCTAGTAGATTTTACAAATAAAATGTACTGTCCGAGTCATATTATATAAACCGCTGGTTTCTTTGTATAAGTCAATAAAGTCATACTTGCAAGAATGTAGTAAGTTCAACAGTTGATACAGAAGCTAAAGGACTTCACAGGAAAAATAACCTAAAGCACCAAATCTGAAACTCCAAAAGATTTTTGGTAGCTTAGCTCAACTGATGTCAGGTTAAGCAGCAGGAAAAACTCGATATAAGGAAAGCTTCACAAATCCTCATACCAAGTGCAAGTGTGTATCCAAATTACCAAGGTTCTACAGATTTTAGTTTTCTTCATAGTGCAGTTCTGGCAATAGTGTGATGCGTTTTCAAATAATATCTTTGTTTTAAAAGTTTTAGTAAAGTTCAAAACAAAACAGTTTACACAAAAAATAGAGAAAACAAGTTTAAAGAAAGGAAAAGTTCTTGTTTAAGAAAAGTTCTGTTTAAGGTTTATTTATGTTGTTTCATTTCTTTAAATTTGGTTATACAGTCGTATTTTCAAATGTTCATATCAAAATGGTCTGAAAACCATATTCTGGTCTACTATTTGCAAATTTATCTGACGGCCCATGCTAGCAATGAGACTGTTTCCTAACTGTCTTAATTAGCACTGAGTTTTACAGATATAGCAAAGGAAGTTCTCTTGTTAACTTACAGGGGGTAAAGTAATTAAGTAAGTAACTATAAGAAACTGATATTCTATTATTAAAATTAAAATACAAGTCCCAATCCATCAAATTGAATTGAACTGAAATTAAGCAATTCTAGCATTAACATTAAATATTCTATGATTGGCTCTTACACCAAGGTTTAAAATATATTCTGGTGCTTATGTTACATTCACCATAAATTGGTTAGATTGCTTTACAATTACATTAGTATCATTATCATCCTTCTGCATGTTTCAATGTTGTAAAACATTTACCTTTTCTTCCTTCCAAATTTCTTTCTCGTGTCTTTCTTACTATAGTTTGTCCCAAATTTGAATGAGAGCCACATAAACCTATACATGTTGCCTGCCCTTTTTGATGAACAAAAGAGAAAAAAGGACAGCAAATGGGTAGTAATGGACAGATGTGTTAAAGCTCCAGAAGTAGAAAGTCATCACCTGTGACAAGTAATACTGCAGATTAACAATAAGAACAGATGTGAGTTTTAAATGAGCTGCAAAATAGCTGTGAAAAAAGGTGCAAACATGTCTGATCTGCAGAAAAATGGCACTTGGGGCATGTTATAGGAATTTTGAGTTATTCACAGTGAAGCCTTTTTTTTGTTATGCCATAAGAAAAATTGTCAAATGAAGTAAGAATGCTGTTGTTTGCCCTGTATGAACTGTCAAGTAGAAATATGTGATGAAATCTCTAATTATAAGCTTAAATACCAGATTTTGCTCAACTTTTTGCCCTTAAATATCAATTCAGCACAGTTGGGATTTTTAGCACTGGGTCCATTTAACACTAGAATCCCTGAAGCCTATGAAAAAAATTGTAATCCCGGACCACCTTCAATCGCTTTGCACCTTTCCTTTAGCATCTTTTGTTTTCTAAATGTGTCGATCAGCACAAGCAGCCTGCTATCACCACCCCCACCAACACAGCTCTAGTTAGACAAAAAGCTCTCCCAGCTCCAGTCTGTTTATCTGGGTGTGAGATGCCTGGAGTTGTATAGGGTAAATAATATATCATTATTTGGAACACATGCATTTCATGTGTGTTCCCCCTGTGCTGGCCACACACACTCCACATCCGTCTCCTTCCATTCCTTTCACTGGCTCTCTCTCCTGCCTCTCTTCTTTTCACTTTAACCTCCGCTCTCTTTTCTTGTCTTTTTTTTAGTTCATTCCCTCCTCTCTTGTACTCAAGCTTCCCTTTTTAAATGGGGACGTGGTACAGCCACAGCAACCAGCAGCTCCCGACATCAATTAGGGGTGCGGGCAATCCTGCACCTGAGCACTAAGTGCAGGGCCGTCAGCTCCCGCATCGCACACGGGAACACTTTCGCCATGCAACCATGCCCCTGCCTGAAGATGCAAGTCTGCCGATTGTTTATTTAAAATGCCAATCAGCCGTGGACCTCACTTTACCACAATAAGCCACATGGTGATTACAGTGTGGGCACAGCAACAAATGGACCTTCTGGTTATCCATTTCTGCAATTTTGTATTATTATTCTGAGACAACTTCTCAACACTTCTTATGTCATATATGAGCTGAAGAAAGTTCTCTTGCACTTTCTTTTGTTCAGTATTAAGAGACTCTGAATAGAGAATAAGTACAGTGATACTCTCAAAGTCTTGCTCTTGTGAGGCTTCACTAGGCAAAGCTGCAACACAACCACAAGAACAGAAAAGACTTCCAGAAGATTGTATTGTTTGTCACAAATCTCTCACAACAATTACTGAAAAAGTAAAACATGTGCAACATTGCAAAATATTCCAACAACTTTGGATGTAATTTGTTCGGGTCTTGTAAGGCTGGAAAGTAGTCTAAAGATACAAGTCCCAATCCATCAAATTTAGAAGTATATTTTACTCCAAAATATTACAGTATATGCCATGAAGAGCTAATACACAGTGTCTGCCATACACCATAACCGTAAATGTTTAAGAGATGTATACGGTGTTATAATTGTGTGGCATACAGCAGACATGTGTCCAGGTTTTCAAATCCAATTCAAGGTCCACTTTTTCACATTTGCCTCTGAAATCTCAAATAATGAGGGTAAAATCTTAACACAGTCTTGAAGTAAAGCCTTAAATGTAGTGTAACAAGAATTTCAGACATGATCATTCAGCACATGTGCCAGATGGGGACTGCAGTGTCAGAGGAACAAATGGACCTTTTGGCTGACTCAATGGCCTCTCTCCATAGTATAATAGTGTTAATTATAAAAACAGATGCACAGATGAAGGTTACACAATGATTAAGTGAAATCAAATCAAATGATGAAACATAGCATTAGAACCTCTGGTTCTTTCATCATAGGTATCTGTCCTGTTTATTATGTTGGATGACCTTACCTCTTGCCCATCTCCAGTGTTTTGAACTCGCACCTCACTCTGTCTGTCTCTCTCATGACCTTGACATCTGTACTTCCCAGCAGTGAGCCTTCACCCCTTTTGACTCTAAACTGCATTAGGCCCCTCACTAGCTTTAGTTGGCTTTAAAACTAGAATTACCAAACCCACGAACAAATTTGTAAACCCGGCCCACCTTAAATCCGTTCACAACTCTCCATTCAGCATCTTTTATGTTGTAAATGTGTCCATCAGCACAAGCAGCTTGCTATCCCATCTCAAACCCCCCACCCCCATTGCCACTGAAAGGTGAAAATGCTCTCCCGGCTCAAGCCTCGTTTAACAGGGAGTACCTAGAGCTGTATAGTGTAAATAATATATCGTTATTTGGAACACATGCATTTCATGTGTGTTCAATGTCTACAAAGATCTATGTAAATGTAGGATGACAGGAAATGCAAGAAATGTTGAACACATACCTAAAACACAAACTTTTTTCATGTATTAGTACTAATGACAAAAGTTTCAACGTCCAAATATCAAATAAGCACTTTCACAAAAGGTACAAATATAACAGAACAACATGGTTACTTTGAGTGGATTACCTTACCTATAAAGGGAATCAGGTTAAATAACTAGATGCCTCTGGAGTTTCCTGATCTTTCAGGGTTACAGTAGATCTTTCACCTTGCCACCATAATGTCTGGCTTTTAAAGGTATCACTTTTAAGGAGTGTGGTATGCCCATTTACTAAGTATGAAGGTACTGGCTTCCTGCCATTTCTTTAAGATCATTATATTTAAGTGTGTTATATGGTCCAAACCTTATACAGCTAATGACTAAAAACACATTCAACAGAAAATGTATGGAAAAGAATTTTCTTCATTATTTAAGTTTTTTCAAAATAAATACCTGCTACTTCAAATTAAACTGCTGTGCTTTTCAAAAATGACTCACATGGCAACACATACAGTATGTGAAACTTTAAACAAAAATTCATTTTGGAAGAATTGTGTCTTAAAAATAAATGAATAGAAGCAAACCAGATTGGTGTATTGTTTACCTTGCAGGACATCAATCTCTCTCTTAATCGCAAAACCATTGTACAAAAATACATGGACTGAGTGTTAGAGGATTTATATTTAATTTAAAACCAAAAATCTAACCTCAGCCCTCGCTTAATCAATGCACATGTTAATTTATTTTGACAGATTATAACTGAAATGACTAAAAATGGTAGAATGAACTTTGCCCACCAGTCTTTTCCAAATAAAAACTTTCTTCAACATTTGTAAGACATTTCCAGTTGCTTTTTTTTGTTAAAGTACTCTCAAAAACAGAATAAATAAATACATGATTTGGTATTTACGTCAAGACAGAAAATCCCTTATTTCAGCATAGTATTTTCCAGTTAGAGCTGTTAGTAAGCCTGCTCATATTTCTTTTTTTTTAATAATTGTGCCAATCATTGTGATTTCCTGTAACTACTCTGCATGTTTGTCTTGCAAGTTACTCCCCACGACTTTGGAACAGATTTCTCAGATCATATAGAGGACCTCGGCGTCACCAACGACAGACCCAGCAGAAGACCTCTGCCATATTCCAGTAATATAGTGGACTCAAGCCTGCCCTAAAATATATTGTACATGATGGAGTTCCCATGTAGCAGCTGGATGGCTAGTTGGCCTCATAATGTTAACCATCCATCCATCCATCCATCCTCTTCCGCTTATCCGAGGTCGGGTCGCGGGGGTAGCAGCTTAAGGAGAGAAGCCCAGACTTCCCTCTCCCCGGCCACTTCTTCCAGCTCTTCCGGGAGAATCCCAAGGCGTTCCCAGGCCAGCCGGGAGACATAGTCCCTCCAGCGTGTCCTGGGTCTTCCCCGGGGCCTCCTCCCGGTTGGACGTGCCCGGAACACCTCACCAGGGAGGCGTCCAGGAGGCATCCTGATCAGATGCCCGAGCCACCTCATCTGACTCCTTTCGATGCGGAGGAGCAGCGGCTCTACTCTGAGCCCCTCCCGGATGACTGAGCTCCTCACCCTATCTTTAAGGGAAAGCCCAGACACCCTGCGGAGGAAACTCATTTCAGCCTCTTGTATTCGCGATCTCGTTCTTTCGGTCACTACCCATAGCTCATGACCATAGGTGAGGGTAGGAACGTAGATCGACTGGTAAATTGAGAGCCTTGCCTTACGGCTCAGCTCTTTTTTCACCACGACAGACCGATGCAGAGCCCGCATCACTGCGGATGCCGCACCGATCCGCCTGTCGATCTCACGATCCATTCTTCCCTCACTCGTGAACAAGACCCCGAGATACTTAAACTCCTCCACTTGGGGCAGGATCTCGCCCCCAACCCTGAGAGGGCACTCCACCCTTTTCCGGCTGAGGACCATGGTCTCGGATTTGGAGGTGCTGATTCTCATCCCAGCCGCTTCACACTCAGCTGCGAACCGCTCCAGAGAGAGCTGAAGATCACGGCCTGATGAAGCAAACAGGACAACATCATCTGCAAAAAGCAGTGACCCAATCCTGAGTCCACCAAACCGGACCCCTTCAACACCCTGGCTGCGTCTAGAAATTCTGTCCATAAAAGTTATGAACAGAATCGGTGACAAAGGGCAGCCCTGGCGGAGTCCAACTCTCACTGGAAACGGGCTCGACTTACTGCCGGCAATGCGGACCAAGCTCTGACACCGGTTGTACAGGGACTGAACAGCTCTTATCAGGGGGTCCAGTACCCCATACTCCCGGAG
Source organism: Polypterus bichir lapradei (assembly GCA_026402145.1). Taxonomy (NCBI): domain Eukaryota; kingdom Metazoa; phylum Chordata; class Cladistia; order Polypteriformes; family Polypteridae; genus Polypterus; species Polypterus bichir. The sequence goes on from JANRMT010062796.1 coordinate 21,581,707, forward strand.
CACCCCCCACAGGACTCCCCGAGGGACACGGTCGAACGCCTTTTCCAAGTCCACAAAGCACATGTAGACTGGTTGGGCAAACTCCCATGCACCCTCCAGGACCCTGCTAAGGGTGTAGAGCTGGTCCACTGTTCCGCGACCAGGACGAAAACCACACTGTTCCTCCTGAATCCGAGGTTCGACTATCCGACGGACCCTCCTCTCCAGAACCCCCGAATAGACTTTTCCAGGGAGGCTGAGGAGTGTGATCCCTCTATAGTTGGAACACACCCTCCGGTCCCCCTTTTTAAAGAGGGGGACCACCACCCCAGTCTGCCAATCCAGAGGCACTGTCCCCGATGTCCATGCGATGTTGCAGAGACGTGTCAACCAAGACAGTCCTACAACATCCAGAGCCTTAAGGAACTCCGGGCGTATCTCATCCACCCCCGGGGCCCTGCCACCAAGGAGTTTTTTGACCACCTCGGTGACTTCAGTCCCAGAGATGGGAGAGCCCACCTCAGAGTCCCCAGGCTCTGCTTCCTCATTGGAAGGCATGTTAGTCGGATTGAGGAGGTCTTCGAAGTACTCCCCCCACCGACCCACAACGTCCTGAGTCGAGGTCAGCAGCGCACCATCCCCACCATATACGGTGTTGACACTGTACTGCTTCCCCTTCCTGAGACGCCGGACGGTGGACCAGAATCTCCTCGAAGACATAATGTTAACCCCCAGAGTTATATTTAATTATAATATAAAGTATGTTGATTGAAGTCTTTTCTTGGATTTGTCTTAGCTTATCTTACTTAGTATATTTAAACAGACAAAATTTTCTTATATATAAGATTGTTTGTGATTATTATAAATACCATACACATCTAGTTAAAATGTATAGATATATGGGTATTCATTTGCATTTTGTTTGGTAAAATGTTTAATTTTGTGGTATATTTTAATAATATCGCATTTCTATAGTAAATGTAAACAGCACAATGACATTGTCCATGAGAAATGCACACTGCATAAATAGGTTGAACTTAATTGAAAATAATTAAACATGTATAAAATAATAAATAAAATATTTATAATATTTACATATTATAATACACATCTTAAGCAGGATATGAACTTCAGTAAAGAGGATTGTGTAGTGGATAAAGCACTGGACTTTAAATCACAGGTTTCTGGTTCAGTGCCTCCTTCAGTGGCCCTCAACATTTCAAATTACCTGCCTGTGCTCTAGCCTGAAAAAATAGATCTGCCCAGCACATTACTTTCCTTACATGAAGTTGTAATTATAGCGATAATATTTAAGAATTATACCTTGTTCAATTCAATGTAATTTATCTTTGTGCTCTTCATCAAATATCAAAAAGATTGCACACGTTTCCAGCTATAAAATAATGGCCAAAAGAATTAAACAATACCTCACTTTAAACATGGATACATGATTAGTTTGAACATATAGCAAAACCAACCAATTTCCAAAATGGTTTACAAAAAACTATAGACCCAGAATTTAATTGATGTTATTATTACTATACTATGAGACCAGTTGTTAGTGAAGAAGTGGTAAACGAAAATACCAGTAAACAGATTTCATGGAGGTATTAAACCTGTCAGGGTACCTAGTCAGTTTTGGCACACAAAGTCAAACATCTGGAGACACTAGCAAACTTGCCTCACACAAACTCTAGAATTTAAGTTCATGTTCTTTGCATTCCTGGGATTTGAAATCTGCCTGTCTTTCTTTACATGGATAAGATTAGCAGCTTAGCAATGTAGCAATGGCACCAACTGCCACAGCACAATACTGAGAAAAGAAATAGAATAGTACAGTAGATGTTCATAGAAATTGTCATACATATATTTTTTTGAAAAATGACTAACAAAGAGAGATGCGGTATGAATAGTTGGCCAGCAGCTCTAATCAGGGTATACTAGGCCGAAATAATGAGTTTTCAGATAGGAATTAAATGCTGAGACTGAGGACCACCTTTTACACAAGCAGGCAAGTCCTTTCAAAGATTTGGACCCTGTAGCTGAAAGCAAGCTGTTGTTTTATTAATCCTTGAAATCTTCATTAGACCAGCATCTTGAGATCATAGTGTGTACTGTGGTATGAGTAATAAGATCAGATAAGTACTATAAGCTCCTAGGCTATTTAAAACCTTATAATTTAAAATAAGTATTTTGAAATCAACCTAAGTTAAACTGGAAGCCGAGTATTGACTTAAGAACAGAACTTATGTGTTTATACTATCTATCTATACTTTCCAATTCTGGTAATAATTCTTGAACAGTGTTTTCAGGTAATTGAGGGGTATAAATAGAATGATTTGACTACCTTGCTAATAACACGTTGCAGTAGTCAGTTCTTCCAGAAATAAATATGTAACTTAATTTCTTTATGTTCTTTCTTGTTACAACCTTTTTGTCTTAAAATTCTGCATTTTTAAACTTTAAAAAGCAGGCTTTAGAGAATGTTGTAATGTATAAAACAAAGAGTACTATTACAGTAAAGATAGCACCCAAGTTACATCTTGATTCTGATAAAACGAATGTTAAGGTCTACTGGGTTAAAAAGTAATAGGCCCTTGTTTTTCTCCATATCAGTTCCTTAAATTAATAGTATTTTTTTGTTTATCTGTATTAAAAACAAGCAGTTATCACTAATCAAACTATTAACATATTGACACTTGTGGGGAACAGCACGAACACAGACAGGTAGACATGATGTTTTGCACCACCACATGTTTATTTACAATACTTATATTCAATAAAGTGCAGAAACCCAGTGCCTCTGCACCAAACACCCTTCAAGTCCTGGCCTCACAATGCCTCTTCTGGTCCGACTCCACTCCTCTCCTCCGAGCTCTGTCCTCTTCCACCCGACTCCAGCCATTGAATGAAGGGAGGCGGCCCCTTATATACACACCTGGATGTGCTCCAGGTGTTTCCCGACACTCTTCCTTTGGCACTCCACTGCGCACCCGGAAGCACTCCAGGTGTCCCTGGTCCTCTTCCTCCCAGCACTTCCGGGTGTGGCGGAAGTGCTGAGGTCCAGGGCTCCAAAGGCACCGGGGCTCCCCCTGGTCCCCAAAGCAACCAGGACGGTCGCCCCCACATGGTCTAGGGAAGGCACAAGCCCTCCTCCGGTCCTCCTGGGTGGCCGGGTCGCCACCCCAGCCGTCTCCGACACACTATTAATTAAGGATCGAACAGAAGAAATGTAACTTACTTTAAAATTAAAGATAAAGCTGAGTAGCACCTGCACATTACAGAAAGAAGATTTTATGCTTTCTAATTATCTCTCTGTGGCATCATTTACAGTGAAGACAGGTACACTATATCTAACTTCTGAATTTAATAATGGGAGTACTCTCAGAACATTTCTGTGTGAACCAAAATTGATTTAGTAACTATAAACTAAACTACACAACAACAGTGCTTAAGCGCCAAAAAGAATTTTCATGCCTGTAACAGAATAGCTCCTTTCTAGAGCACAAGCCCTATTACATTTAAAAAATGCTGTTCTTGTGCAGTTTACATAATCAGTGGCCATTACAGATATTTGTTCAGTGTTCTTTCCCCCATTTTTGAATTAAAATGAATGATTTTATTGCCCCTCCCAGGAACTATTAAAGTCCTACTGACTCCAAAAATGTTGTTATCCAGTTGCAATAGACCTGGCACCACCCTTATAATTGCTATCAGCAGATTCCACACTTCATAAAGCACACATTTCACAGAATAGAGATAATATAACAAATAATGTGGGTTGGTTTTTGCACTGGGTACTCTTGTCACACACAATGAAAATTTGGAAAAGGGTTATAGAGAGCATGCTTAGGGAAGAGACCAGTATAGGGTAGGAGCAGTTTGCTTTTATGCCAGGGTGAGAAACAACTGTTGCAGTTTTTGCATTGAGACAGCTGATAGAGAAGCATCAAGAAAAACAGAAGGGATTGCATATGTTGTTTATTGATTTGGAAAAGGTTTATGATAGAGTGTCATGTCAGGAAATCTGGAGGTACATGAGAGAAAAAGGAATATTGGAAAAGTATGTGAGGATTGTCCAGGATATGTGATTAAAAACAGACAAGATCCCAATTAGTGTAGGTCTGCATGGGATTATATCATGCCTTTTTGCTGATGACATTGTGTTTTGTAGCACAAGAAAAGAGGGAGTGGAAAGGAAATTAAAAGAGTGGAGAAGGGCTTTGGAAGATAGAGGGTTGAAGATAAATAGGAAAAAGACATTATGAGGTTTAATGATGATCAGGATTCAGAAGTAAGCTTTCTGGGAATGCTATGGAAAACAGTGGATACATTAAAATATCTAGGATCTGTGGTAGCCCAAGATGGAAAATTAGATGCAGAGATAACCCATAGAGTGCAGTGTGGATGGAGGTATCAGGAGTATTGTATGATCAAAGCATTAAGGCAAGGGTTAAAGATAAGGTTTTTAAGACCTTTGTAAGACCAGCAATGATGTATGAAGCTGAGACATGTGCAGTAAAGGGAGCGTGGGAGAAGTTAGATGTGGCAGAAATGAGAATGTTGAGATGGATGTGTAGAGTTACAATAAAGGACAGAATACAAAAGGAGACAACCAGTGATACAACAAAAGTAGAAGAAAGAGCTAGGAAAGTAGGCTGAATTGGTATGGACATGAGATGAGGAGAGACAGGGAATATGTGGGCAAAAGAGCGATGGGAATGGAAGTACAAGGGAAAAGAAGGCGAGGGAGGCGAAAGTGGATGTGGATGGATAAAGTAAAAGAAGATCTTAAAGAAAAGGGCTTGAATGGCAAGGAGGTGCAGGACTGAGCTGTTTGGAGAAGGTTGATCAAAGACATCAGCTCCACATAGAAGTGGGAAAAGATGAAGACTAAGAACTCTTGTCTTCCTGCCAAACTACACATTTTCAAGTCTATTTTGACTTGTGGGCCTTTCAGGAAGGGTTCCTACCCATCTTGTACTCCAACACTGCCTGGATAGACTTGACCTTAAATCGAATTGAATGTGTTTGAAAATTTAATGCTATGTTACATACTGTACATTACAGCCACATAGTTTGTGTCAATGGCTGAGCTTAAATCTATCAACATAATAACAGCAGCATTTTCTTCAACAGACAACATTAAAGTGCCATCAGCAACATCAATTAATGTGTTTGTGTGACCAATACAATAGCCAGACTGAAATTTCTTACGAAAGTTAGAATGTGTAAGGTGAGACTAAAGCTGATAAGCTTCTACTTTATAAGAAAGTATTTTAGAAAGAAACGATATATACTGACACTACAGTTCTGCAGTCAGATGCGGAGGTGGAGCAGCAGCAGAAAAGGAAGCCTAGGTATTGTGATGTCCTGATTAAGTATTTCAACTTGCTTTTAATAGGTACAGACTGATGAATATTAATCATCATCATCAAGTCGTTCCATAAGAACCCTGAATACAACAAGGACTGATCATTTATGTTAGGTAGAATGCCCAGAGGGGGCTGGGTGGTCTCATGGTCTGGAACCCCTGCAGATTTTATTTTTTCTCCAGCTGTCTGGAGTTTTTTTTTTTTTTTCTGTCCTCCCTGGAAATCGGACCTTACTTTTACTCTATGTTAATGAGTTTTGTCTTATTTTAATTCTTACTTTGTCTTTTTTTTCTCTTTTTCTTCATCATGTAAAGCACTTTGAGCTACATTATCTGTATGAAAATGTGCTACATAAATAAATGTTGTTATTGTTGTTGTTGTTAATTACTTTTAGCCCCAATCAATGATTAAGTCCAGGAAGTGATTCAGAAGATGAGGCACCTTGTGGCCAACAAAAGCGATTGCTTTTTAAGGTATGATACATTTATTAACACAATGAAAAAATGAATTCACTACTACTTGCAACAGTTGTATTAGACTTTCCATACATCAGAATAGTTTGTCAGCCTCAGTGGGCAGGTACTGTGTTCAAACTACGAAACATAGTTTGAACATACATGATCTCCTTCCCTTTTTTTAATTTTATTTTAATTTAATTTTAGACGTTCTTCACCCTTTTGGAGCATTATTCCAGCTCTCGCCCACCTTTGCAACAACATTCCAGCTCTGTTCAACTCTGCAGCAGTATGTCAGACATCACCCAGATCTGCAGCAGTATGCTAGCCCTTGCCCATCTCCGCAGCAGAGTGCCAGAAAGCCACCACGTATGATATGAAGGGACTGGAGAAAGCAGAAAACAGTTTTCAGTCAGCAGAGGCAGGGGCAGTAATGGTGCATAATATTACCATTGATTTTCAATTAATATGATTTCACTAAATATGCTGTCTATAATTAGTATGGTCTTAACCATCACTGTAGAGCCTGGTAATAAATTAATTGTCCAAGAGTTCAATTTTACAGTATTTGTAATTTCATTTCCTCTTAGCCCATCTGCAACTAACCATGTAAAACACTTTGTGTTTATTGGAGGGACTTCATTCCAAGCTTGGGTGTATAGCGTCTATTTAATCAATCTGGATTAAAGTGTGCTTGTAATTCTTGCTTTGTTAGATTTATTTTTTCTCTGATTTTTTAGATTGATTGACTTCTTGACATGAAAAAAATTGGGCTGGTAAAAAAGGTCAAGGATGTCAGCAAAAGGAAACATTTATTTAAAAGCAAAACACTTCAAAATGCATGTTTAACGAGTACCTTGTATTTAAAATACTGGGCTATTCAAAATGAAACAGCAGATTTCAAAACATTATTTCAAACCAGCTGTATAAGACAGAAACACATTCTGCACATCACTGGATAGAGGAAAGTTCAAAGTTTAAAAGACCGCCTAAAAGTACCAGTGAATGCCACCCAGTGCTGTTTCTCATTTATAGTAAAATGGCGAAAACACCACAAGAGAAATCATTTTGCATGCTGCAATTTGTGAAGTGTGAGTCCATTGTTCAAGTGCAACGTGAATTCCACTGACGGTTCAACAAACAGCCAAATCGTCATAAGCAATTTTTCGAGTGGCGTAAAAAATTCGTAGATGAAGGATGCATATGCAAACATAAAAGCACTGACCGTCCACACACATCAGATGTTTGCAACATCAAATTGAGGAAGCTGTGAAATCAGTAACTAGGGACCAATTGACTCGTGTGTAGCAAGAAATGATCTACCTTTTTGATGTTTGTCGCGCTACACATGGTGCTCATTTTGAGTGCATGCAACCTCAAGGACCATAGGACCAAACTTTAAACTTTTCTCTATCCAGTGATATGCGGAATGTGTTTCTGTCTTATACAGTTTGTTTGAAATTAATTTTTGAAATCTGCTCTTTCATTTTGAATAGCTCTGTATTAATGACTGATACAAACTTGATTTGGTTCTTCCTGAAAGATTGAATGAAGCTCTGACATTCATGTACATTTTGGTGTGTGTGCCCTGCGGTGGGCTGGCGCCCTGCCCGGGGTTTGTTCCTGCCTTGCGCCCTGTGTTGGCTGGGATTGGCGCCAGCAGACCCCTGTGACGCTGTGTTAGGATATAGGGGGTTGGATAATGGATGGATGGACGTATAGTTTTATTCAGAAGGAAATTATATTATTATTTCAGTGAATGTGTATACACACAACAACTCGCAGTAAACAATCTCGTTACTTTTCTTTGTTTGTTCTGTTTGATTTAGATGCCTTGAAACTTAATGGCAGAGGAAAATGTGTCAGAATATGAGTTTGCTGCCTCTGTCAAAAATGGCTGTGCTGTACATCAGATCGCTTTAGGATCTGTGTGACTATTGTGTGAAGATGTGCAATTTCAACAAAAAAGTTGGTGTGCAACTACAGATTTGTCTGATTTGTTTATTTAGACAATATACAGTAATAAATTGACCTGGCTGTAGGTAAACCTGACTTACTATAGTAATATAACTTTCATACAATATTGTTGAAGTGGTGCCAATGTTCTGTTGAATTTTGGTTACGATTTCAATGTTTTGTTACATCAGGGTGCAGCACTGATTCAATGCCATTAATGCTGACACTTTAACATTGTCTCAACATTCATTCAATGACTGCTTGCTATTTGGGTAACCACTAACCAGTTACCAGAGTCAAAGGGAAAACAGTAAAATCAAAACCCAGAAATTTGCACTACATTTGATTGTGTTTATATCTAAATTATGGATACTGAATGACCGTAACGCCAGGATTTAAGGCATTGCACTTATGACATAAGACACAGAAACATCCCAAAACCAGTTTCTTTGGCAAATGGGAGCATCATCCTTTGTATGGGAATCATAACATGGTGGCAGCAGTATGTAAAACAAAGTAATGTTGTGGCAAAAATGTTTTCAATATCAGATACTGAAGCTTTAATAGAAGAAAACGATTTACTTCTGTGCAATTTTATAGCTTCATAATTTTTACTGGATATACTTCAAACTCTGATGTCACACTCGTCAGTAATCCATCTGAAGTTGTGCATTGTAATGCCAGAGCAATAACATTATTATCAGATTGCAGATGAAGAGCCATGGAAATTCTAACTTAGAGAGTTCAATCTCTAATGCTGATTTTTTTTTAATTTATTTTAGTGCAGATATGGAAGATCAAGAAAACTGTATTATCTGTTGAGAAACCCTTTATCACTTCCTATATTACAGAGTGAACAGAGGCATAGTTGGTTAGAAAACATTCTAAAGTGTAAACTATTCTTTTAGGTTTGAAGAAAATTTAACACAAAAATCCTTTTTTTCAGTAAACCTGCATTGATTTGCCATTTTGATGCCCAGGAGGAAAACACAGGAAAGTGAAACTTACCAAAAGTGGATTTGTTATCCAATACGGAGGGTAAAAAAGATTAACAAGTGAGATGGAGAAGAAATGAGGTTAAGAAACAATTTCGTAATCAATTTGTGATTATTATTTGTGACGATTAGCAAAAAAAAATGGCCAATATGTTAAGAGCAAAAATGAGCTGACAGGAAGAAAGTATGTATCTGATAAGAAATGTTAGGGACACAAGTCTACAGTAGATGAGTATGAATAAATCATTGGTAGCTTTGTCTAAACAATAAAGAATAATAGAAAAAAGAGATGGGCAGGTTAGGTTGAATTAAAGGTATAATGCAACAGGCTATAGAAGATATCATTGAGGAGGTGGCATTTTAATAATATCTATTTTTGAAACTAGCAACATTACTGTATGTTTGATGTATGTCACTTGACAAGAGTAATTTCAACAATACATGTGCTTTAGAATTCCAGTCAGCAAATACAGTCAATCAGTAAATTAAGGAGACATACACTCCATGACAAGATTGGACATTCCTAGTAAAATCAAACTGATATATAGTCGCAATGCAGCATATACCTGGAAAGAAGTCAATTTAATCAAGTTTACTCATAGAAAACCCTACTCGACTAGCAAACTCCGGGGAAATGTAAATCCATCTTGTCCCTTTCTATAATTCAGACCCTTATCACTAACAAAATGTTTTTTACCCCCTGCTTGCCCTTCAAGCTAAACCTCCTAGCTTATAAAACAGCAGTTGGACATATTTTGAATAAACTGTATTGTATCTGAAACTCGGTACATAAGACTTGGAATTCTTTGAAAAGGCATCAGATTTTATGTTTCTAAAAATGCAGGTAAGTCTTATGTTGTCTAAAGAAATGAGAGTTCATGCCATCTCTGCCCACTATTTGATAGATGCTGCAGAGTTTACTTTATACAGTTACTCCATATTATTACATATGCAGTACAGTGCTTATTACATGTACAGGGAGATTCACTTGAAAGAGACCTCAAATATTCTGTTGTAACTCCCGTTAGGATGAAGCAGTCTGAATCAAAAAAATACGCTATGTACCTTGACGTATGTGTAATCAATTGCATTACATGCAATGCTGGAAATGGTTTCCGTTTTCTGCCAGACACATTTTGACATGGCGCTCCATGTTCCTGAATGTATCAGCAAGCATCTCTGGGGGGAATAACAGCAATTTCACGTTGGATGTTTTCCTTGAAATCTTTCACAATGCGAGGCTTGTTCCGATACACTTTTCCTTTGAGCATACTCCAAAGGAAGAAGTCTGGTGGTGTCAGATCCGGCAACCATGGTGGCCAAAGCCCCTTGGAAATTACCCTGTTGCCGAAGTAGGACTCAGTTTCTGCCATGCCCCTTGCCGATTTGTGACATGTTGCTCCATCTTGCTGGAAGTAAACTTCCGTTAACTCACGCTTATCCAGTTGACTCTGACATCACTTAAATGAATTGGTGATCCAATAGGTTTGCACCATGAAGACGTGCTGCTCAATACTGTACACCACCATCCTGATGAGAAGTCGAGTGACTGAATGAAGGGGTATGGGCAGTATGCACCCAAAAGTTGCAAACGTAGGGTGAACGTCGTCACGGCTGTCCAGTGCCTGCCTCATCGCTCCGACACAGGGGCATCCTGGCTTGTTCAAAGCTCCATATACTGAGGAGCACATTGCACATTGTTTCGTTCAGATTGCTTCGTCCTAGCGAGAGTTATGACAGAATATTTTGGGCCTCTTTCGAGTGTAGCTCACTGTATAATTTGTATGTGTATATATTGTCACACATGTGTGTCTGAGGATCACCCTCCTGACTCATCCTTGGTAAATAATCCCACCCCAAGGTGAGGGGGGTGCTGTAGCTAATGGTATCATCTCTTTCTGTCCCTGCATGCATAGAATAGATGCCCATTGAGAATAACTGGCACAACCCTTCTGGATGGAGATTATTCATTTATGTTAGGTAGAATGCCCAGAGGGGACTGGGCGGTCTCATGGTCTGGAATCCCTACAGATTTTAATTTTTTTCTCCAGCTGTCTGGAGTTTTTTTTTGTTTTTTCTGTCCCCCCTGGCCATTGGAACTTACTTTTATTCGATGTTAATTAATGTTGATTTATTTTGTTTTCTTATTGTGTCTTAGTTTGAGCTACTATTTGTATGAAAATGTGCTATATAAATAAATGTTGTTGTTGTAGAACTTTATATCTGAGGTGCTCACAGAAGGTGGCGTCTCATTCTGGACTGACACTCAACAGAGACAAAGCTCCGAACCAGACGTGGAAAAACTAGCAACAGTGGCTCTTTATTTTGCTTCAAATTTGCCATTGTGCGCTATTTGTGTTTAGAGTCTTTCTATTATTTAAACAGGGCAACTCGGCTAGTAGCCTCAACATTTATCTGGATTCAGTATTATACCTCACACAACCACAATATATATTATACCGGTAACGGCGCACTGTATTCATAGTTTTCATTCTCTTTCTCTGTACGTTTAGCATTTGTTTGCTCAGAGGTTGATGCACTTGCTGCTTCCTCAGCAGCTCTTCTTTTCTCCACCCTAGCAGCCCACTTCTTCTCTTCTTTCGTTGGCATCTTTTCGCGTTAAAACTGATTAAGTCAGTGTTTGTGTTGCAATTACTTAATATGTTTTCTTTAATTTTTCACTAAAGCTGGCACTTAAGTCTTCAATCTACCTCAAGAATGATTTAAGAAACGACGAGGTAGTGGAATTGAAGCTGAAGGTGGTAGGGATGAGAACGCTGCCCATACGCAAGCGCCACACGGACGCCTTGCTGGCCACTACCGAGAGTTGATTCTACAATAAAATAACATAAAAATAAAAAGAGGAATAACCTTGGAGGTCAATCATCACCCTAAAAGCTGATAGTAGACATCACGTAGTATATGTGTACCAAATTTCAGGTCAATAGTTTAAATGGTTTGTGAGCTACAGGTGATTTAATATCCTGGACAAACGAACAGCCACGGTAGCGTATTATCTAGAAAGATACATGCCAATAGATTAATAGAAATATCCAGACTTTTTTGATCAGCGTGAGACATAAGCCAAATTACAGCAATTGTAGTCATGTTTCTATTCTATGTCTGTAATTATTTGCTGATACAGGTCTGCTCTTTGACCTTAAATCAAGTTTTAGAAACTACTGCTCCAAAATGACCTCCCTTCTTTGCCCCAATAATCATATTTAAAATGACTAAAAAGCAGTCAAATTCTGTAAGATGGTTTTATTAAAATATTCAAATAGTCCTTTATTCAATTGCTCATGTTGTATATTACCGTACAGCTTGCAAGCTATCAGTTTGCTGAGCACCTCATTAAAGTTATGATCGGATTTGACAGACTTTCTGTCTGATGATAAGCATTATTAGAGTGAGGCGTAAATCAATTGGTTATGGAGTCTTTCAAGTAAATTTATTTGGTTTAACTCTGCATGCTGAAGATTTAGCTATACTTTATAGCTACAAAGACAAGAGAGAAATTCAGAAAATATTAAGTACACAACTTCTAAAAGTCTGGGTGATAGATGTAACACAACATATTATCGGTACATTTTATGTTTCTTTTTTAAATAAAATGCTGTATTTGGTCATGCTTTATTATAGCAATGGCCTCTAAGAACTATGTTGAATGTGTATTGAATTGTCTTATGAGAGATGATAGAATGCCCTTGGAATATTTTATTGAGTTGAAACAAAGCAAAAGATTTAATAAAGGAATTCTACAGTATGATATACAGATATTTGTAAGATTTGTAAGGCTTGGGCACTAGTGCAGCATTATTCTGACTATGAAAGCCTATTAAATACTTGATATTGCAAACATTGCACAACAAAGGAGTTGGATTCACCCTTTAACAGTTTCCTTGACAACATTTTATCAATGACATTTCAGGTTATTAAAAAAAATACAAATTACTTTTGACCAGATAAAACATAAAATAGAACATAAATGTTTATGTTAGTATATAAAGGGAAACTAATGATTATAATAGCAGGATTGGTTCACTTTTCTTACAGTAAAAATTCATGTCATTATGAGAAAAAGATTACATCAGCCTGTTAGATAATATTTTTGACTTCAGGTCTACTGAATGCTAATAATTTTAAGATTTCATTCCATAAATTGACTACTTTGTAGGTAACGTGGTTTCAAAATTAAATGTAAACTTTCTTAAACAGAATTGACTTTCATACTTTTGGGCACGTTAAGGCACGATTTAAAACCATGTGCCCTCCATGCGTTAAGCAGGTCGCTAACTGAGACTAATCTATAGTCAAGGAGACAAGAAACGGAATATACCAACTTGTGGGGGTTATAAGAACCTCCCATAGACTATGCACCAATATATAGGCAAACATTTAATACAACTTAAATAACTAGCAAATGGCTCATAAACAACATTTTAAGAAGTTAAAAATGTTTATTTGTAAAACTTTAAACTTGTAAAAATTATATACATTTAAAAACTATAAAAACATAATTGCCACACTCATGGCTTAAGGAGGGGGCGGAGCGGTTCCCAGGCGCGATACGGGCGTGGGCGTTTCCACACTGAAGTGCACAGGTGCAGGATCGTCCATATCCGTAATTGATGACGGGAGCTGCTGACCGCTACACCTGTGCAACGTCCCCATTGTAAGTAGGAGGAGCATGAGTGTGGAGGGAAAAGAGTACAGAGGTTAAGGGAGAAGAAGGCTGGAGAAGTGCAAAGCTGGTGCAAGCAAGCGAGAGAGCAGGCTTGCTGGGAGGAGAGACCCTGGAATGAGTGTTTGGCCAACACTCGGGGGCCGAAGGAAGTGATCGTTCCAGCCGAGCAATTCAGAGGAGCTGGAGCGACCAGAAGTGTAGACGACTCGCTGCATAAGTCAGAGAAGGCAGTTGGAGTTGAGGAGGCTTGGAAGGGTGAGCCTCAGTGTGAGCGCCCTGGCCTTTGGGGTACCCAAGTCTCGGTCCTGATGGATGAACTCTACGTAGCCCTGGGACGGAAGGCTACCGGACCAGTGTGGAAGGCAGCTGCAACTGCAACTGCAGGTAGGGCAACTCTCTTGTTGCAAAGCCTGATGTGAGAAGCAGGGGAGCCACCAGGTAGAAAGAAGAAGGCACTGGGTTTTAAAAAGGGAACTGTTCCCAGCCTGTTTTTTTTAACCTTGGTTTTAAAGAAACTGTTCATTGATATTTTAACCTCCACTTGTCATTTTTATGGATTATTTATTTATTGAACTATGGAGCACTGCGGACACTGTTTTGAATTGTTTGATTTTTTTTTTTTTAAATAAAAGCACTTTGTTCACTTTTTGCACCATCACCTTGCTCAGTTTGATTTGTCCCCATCTGCCAGTTCATCTGGTTACATTAGCGCCGGTGTTGGGTTTGAGATGCTCCCAGATAAGAGGTGGGAGCATGGAGCAGGACCTGCACTGTCACAGGCACCTCAAAATTCTTTTTGTGATAAAGATGGCAACCACTCCTCCCACTGATGACAAATATTTCAGCTATACGTAAAAAGGAAAATGCAACTTAATTTGTAAAATTTTATTATACTGTTTACAAAATTGCATACACTTTGGGTGTCAAACTATGCATACCAGTTCACTGAGGCAACTTTGGTCCTCCAGTTGTTTTTCTTCAGCACTATGAACATCAGCCAGTGTGTTTAAAGGAAGGCTTATGCCCACTGGTAGAGTAAGAGCTGCAAGTGATTGGCGGCTTAACGCCACCTTTTAAATTGTTGTTACTTCTCCTTTCAAATGTTCCAACGTGGTCAGGATGCAGTGCTGTATGGCTGTTAAACAAATATTTAACATGAAGTGTGAAAACAGGCTTATAGAGTTACAACACCATCATAAATATTTTCGAGCGCAGAGTCAAAACATTCAAGGTCTCGGCTTGAGCATTTGGCAATGTGATGCTAAAGCAGTAAGGACCTTAAAGCAGCACAGTGCCATCTGCAAAAAGAGGTGAAGCTATATACTTTTTCTTCATAATGAGCTGACAATAAATACAGTATACATTAATGAAAACTTCTTTACACTGTCAATATTTAAACTTAAACTTTACCAACTAATTTTAAGTAGACCTTCTGGGCAACGTTCACAGTTAAAGGACAACTTATGTGATTTTGCTGAAGACTGGAATGCCTAGGAGGTGGACAATATTCTGCATGTGGGAAAGAGGAGTTTTCGGGGTGAATTAAGTGCTACTAGGACAGTAGCTTGTGATGGAGTTGAAGGATGCAAAGCTTGCTTTGTTGGTGGGGCCAGCAGAGTTGAAGAATGAAAAACAGGCCGTGTTGATGAGGACGGTAGAGTTAGAGGAATAAGACAAAGCCTTTTTGGTTGTTGGTACTCCACGTCTTCATAAAAAGAATTAACTTCTGTTTACCCTATGTAGAAGAACAAAAAAAATCACCAAATTAGGTTTGCATATTTTGTACAAAATGCTTCATTAAAATACCCGATGACATGGACTCCTCTGAAAACAGGAACTTTCCCTAGACTTGCCCATAGCTGTTTGAAGGAGCTTTTAGACAGTTACAAGCCATCTGTATTTGACTAGAACGCAACTGTTTTAGGACATGATTGCACTCCTTCTGAATTTTTCTGTGATTCTGTATTCTCTTCCACTGAGGAGTCTTCTGAAATGTCAACTCCTGGGTTGTTTTCATACATGTTTTAGTACTTTTGGAGAGGTTTGGAGTGTAGTTCTGTAAGATTGTCAGTTGACCATCAACTGCATTCATTGTAACACAATATGTGACTGTTCACTGGCAGAACTCTTCTGAAAGATTGTCTGCTGGTGCAGGGAGCCACTTCCACACAGCTGAGAGGGGGGCAGTGTGAGGCCCCTTCTGGACTACAGAGGTGAGATGCCACATGCCTCGGGGCTCAGCCAAAGAGTGAGATGCTGAGGGATGGCCCATGTGCTGCCATTGTGGACAACCTGGACATGTGGCAAGACAGTGCTGGGGGGTCTGCTAGTGCTTCATCACTGTCACATTCAAAGTCATTGTCGGTGTAAAGGTCATTGTCATTCCAGTCAAAAGTGATGCAGCAGTCCATGTGTATACCGTCATTGTCATCTTGCTTTTGTTGAAATGAATTGAGGGAATGTGGATCCCTCATAGCGTTCTCATATTCTCATGATGGAATACCATCTTTCCCATCACTATATATATATGGATCCATTTTTATGTCCTAAAATTAATTGTATATAACAGTCAAACTGCATGTTCACTGGACATAAGGAAAATGTATTAAATTTATTAAGACTCACTTTTTGCCAGCAGGGCAGTGTAAATTTCTCAGAACTATAAAGGTTAATTAATTAATCTGCCTGATATGATTAGTATGCTGTGTTTTAATACAAAACACACAAAAAGTAACCTGTGGATTTACACATATGCATTGTGCATCATTGGAGTGTGGCATGTTGTTTTTTCTTTTTTTTATGGCTATAGAATAAGTGTTGTAAAAAGTGATTATCTTGGTTTTATGGTCATTAATATTGTAATTATCTTTTGAGAAAGTAAAAGTATGATTGGTCAGATGGTTGTTATTGTGAGATTGCCTTAAATCCAGCATATGCAAGAACTAACCCTAATATAGGAGCAAACACTTTTAACTAAAATTTCATATAAAGTAATTGGCAACCATTTAAAACCAAAAACAACACACCCTGAATAAGTTAAGTTATAGAGTCACTACTTCAATGTTACATTCACTGCTACTCAGTAATAAAAGACTTAAATGGTCCTCAATTTCTGTTCTGTGGACCACCTTAACTGCAGGTGTTAGTCCCAACTACCTTTGGCTTTTAACTGGACTCCTGCCCTTATTACACAAGCTTTTAATTACCAGTTTCTGCCATTTTTGTGTATGTCTAGAAATTAAAATGTGGTGTTGCTAAATTCTTAGGGAAATGTAAGCATTTGTGTGTGGCATTAGTTATTGTACTTTTTCTTGCTTTTTATGATTTTGCTCTTTTTTGTGTTCTGGTCATTTATGATTTTCTCTCTTTGCATTGAGTAACAAAGGATAAATTGTTACATAATCTGTCATTTGGTAAATAAGCACAATGAAGACGTGTAAAATAAAAAATTTGACTGATAGATAGATTGATAGACAGACAGAACTTTATTTGTCCCTAGGGGAAATTTGGCTTTTTACAGAAGCATTTTAAATAAATAAATAAAATATATATGTACACTTTGGTCTGAACACACACCAGAATGACAACAATGAATAAAACTAAAAAGAAAGAAAACATCTGACTTGGCAGTCGCAGTCCCAGTGTGGCATTATGCAGACATATTGCTTTTGGTATAAAGGAGCCCCAGTAGCGTTTCTTCACACTTCTGTTGAATAATTTGTTGGTTGAAAGTACTCAGTGTTTGTGTGACAAAAACAGGATGCGTTCATAATGGTACTCAATTTTGTTTTAATTCTCTCCTTCGCTATGACCTCCATGGGGTTGGGCTGGGATCCAGAGTGCATCCTATAATTGAGTCTGTCCTTTTAATAAACTTGATTTATTCATTAGTCTTGGTGAGTGAATCATTTCTTAATTAGTAGAAATCAGATAATCTAAACTAACTCAAAGCGTATCCTCAGCTAGTGTCTTATAACCAGGAGTAGAATATAAATGTGAAAATCAAGTTTTTTTGCCCTGTATCATTTTCTTAAGAATTTAGTCCACATTTCAAAGAAATGTGATTTTACTATGCTGAAATGTCAGCTCTGGGTTAAATAACATGGCTACTGTACACTCGATGACATCTCAAGATTAGCCTTTTTTTACTATGAACTGATAGAGTACCTTGATCCCTTCATTTGAATTCTATGACCAGTGACAATTTACCTTATGTATTTTCTATAAAATCTTAGGCTTTACTGTGGCGTTTGAAATGAATATTTTTCTCGAGTTACTTTCAGAATTCTAAGTAGCTGAAATCTTTTATTGAACACTCTGGTCAATTGAACAGCAGTAGTACAAAATATAGAGCTATTAATGCCGTTGCACTTGTGGACAATAGCAGGTGGCCTTGTGCCTTTCTTGAACTCAAATAATATTGCAGAGGACAAAATATATAAAAATGAAAAGGTTTATTTATTGTGCAGATTATAATAGTAATAAAGATCTGTTGAGGAAAATTGGAGACTAAAAGTACATTAGTCATCAACAGTTATTAGCTGTTGAATTGGGATAGTAGTGATGTCTGCAGGCACACTAGAACTCAGGAGAGGTGATGGCTGAAAGATTTAGAATCCTCAAAAGGCTTGGTCTTTCAAAACCTAAATGTAATCAATCAGAGCAGGCATTAAGAAGTCTTTGGTTTTAGTCAGTAACCTTTATAAGAAGGAGTATTGCTGAAGCAGATAGTGTGAATTACACATTGCTTGGTAGCTGCAGTGTTGAGTTGTAGGGAGAGTCTGGTGGTGCAGTGAGCACGGCACAGATGATCCAAAGATTAGAACAATGAGAAACATGCTACAACAGAGATGTGTTTTGGTGCAATAACACCAGGGGCCTCATGCTTAACGCCGTGCGTAGAATTCGCACTATAACATGACGTAAGCACAAAAGCCGAAATGTGCTTACACACAGAAAAATCCAGATACAGGAATCTGTGTGTTCGCCAACTTCCGCATTCTTCCGCTACCTAAATCCTGGTCAGTGTGAAAAGTAACGCACGTGCACGCGCTTGCTGTCCCGCCCCAACTCCTCCCAGAATTACGCCTCTTTGAATATGCAAATCAATATAAATAGCCCTTAAGCTCAGCGTTCTGTGAAAAGACAATGGGAAAAGCAAGAGGGAAAATGGAAGAATTTCAGCGAATACCAGTTGGAGGCAAGGAAAAATGTACTATTTGTTGGTTTAAACAGTGGTATGAACAACAAAAGGAAGCTGATCGAGTAACATAGCGTGTCGGAGAAACTCGAAAGCTCAAGTTCACAAAGTCGCACAGTGCCCGAAATAAAAAAGAAGTTGTCACATATCAAAGTCGCCGTGAAAAGGCGAGTCGTAGCCCACCGTCTGAGTGTCATATGAAAGCTTATTAGGATACAGAGAAAAAAAGGCAGGCACACAGTGGGGAAAAAACACGAAATGTCAACTTCAATCTTGAACTTTCCACTTTAATCACATAGTTTATTTTGTCATTAAAGTAAAACATCATAAACTTCATCTTAAAATCGTTTAATTAACTAGTTTCTCAAATCACATCGTAAGTAAAGTAGATGCTTTGTTTTGTATGTGTTCTTCTATGTGCTCTATGTGAATCACTACATGCTTCTTAAACCAGCTCTGTTCCTCCGACAGGACACAGAATCCATTACATTCGTGATATTACAGCTCTCTGAATAACTAAAATACTGAGATGTATACATGATATAATTTTCATGATGATAGGAGTTAAAACATGTTATTAAACATGGGAACACGGTGGCGCGGTGATTGTGCGCGACCTTCGATGAAATAATTTATTGCAGGAGTACTCAGGGGCAGCTGTAGGCTTGTGGTGGCCCTGGGCAGAGGAAGAATCGGTGGCCCCTTCGCCCTCCAATGTCAATATGGTATCTTATGCACGGCGGATAGCCACGTCCGTTGCGGACACTGCATAGCCGCCTCGTGCTCATTACACAAGCGTTTAACTTTAGTCGAAATTTGCCGCTGCATTTTTAGCTGTGTCGTTATCTTCTCATTCTGTTTTATATTCAATATACAAGGTGGGCCATTTATATGGATACACCTTAATAAAATGGGAATGCTTGGTGATATTAACTTCCTGTTTGTGGCACATTAGTATATGTGAGGGGGAAAACTTTTGAAGATGGGTGGTGACCATGGTGGCCATTTTGAAGTCGGCCATTTTGGATCCAACTTTTGTTTTTTCAGTAGGAAGAGGGTCATGTGACACATCAAACTTATTGGGAATTTCACAAGAAAACAATGGTGTGCTTGGTTTTAACGTAACTTTATTCTTTCATGAGTTATTTACAAGTTTCTGACCACTTATAAAATGTGTTCAATGTGCTGCCCATTGTGTTTGTGTTAACAAACAAAACCACCGCTATTGGTCTGACACTAACCCACATTGGATAGATTCCTCCAAGACTGTTGGAACAAAAAAATTGATGGTATGGTGTGGTATATGGGGTACAAAGATAGTGGGGCCATTCTTCATCAATGGAAACCTCAAGGCCACTGGATATGCGAAATTGCTACATGATGATGTGTTTCCCTCTTTATGCACTGAAGCTGGCACGTTCCCTGAGTTTTTCCAGCAAGATGGTGCACCATCACATTATGGGTGTCAGGTCCGAGCATTCCTAGATGAACAGTTTCCTGGAAAGTGGATTGGTCGTCGTGGGCCAGTTGAATGGCCCCCAAGGTCTCCCGATCTGACCCCCTTAGACTTTTATCTTTGGGGTCATCTGAAGGGAATTGTCTATGCTGTGAAGATACGAGATGTGCAGCACCTGAAACTACAGATACTGGAAGCCTGTGCTAGCATTTCTCCTGCAGTGTTGCTATCAGTGTGTGAAGAGTGGGAGAAGAGGGTTGCATTGACAATCCAACACAATGGGCAGCACATTGAACACATTGGTCAGAAACTTGTAAATAACTCATGAAAGAATAAAGTTACGCTAAAACTAAGCACACCATTGTTTTTCTTGTGAAATTCCCAATAAGTTTGATGTGTCACATGACCCTCTTCCTATTGAAAAAACAAAAGTTGGCTCCAAAATGGCCGACTTCAAAATGGCCACCATGGTCACCACACATCTTGAAAAGTTTCCCCCCTCACATATACTAATGTGCCACAAACAGGAAGTTAATATCACCAACCATTCCCATTTTATTAATGTGTATCCATATAAATGGCCCACCCTGTATATTGGCGTGGCGGCCCCTGGGATTTGAAAACTGTGCACCTGCATAGGGCCACCCCTGCAGTACTGTCTCTTTCAAACATACTAACCTCCAATTCCTGTCCTTCCTTTTCTTTCTCCAAGTAACTGATTGCTATACAATCTACCCTGTAATAGACGTTAAGCCATCTCTGAGCTTATTACGTTGATTCTTCAAAACTTTTAAGGAACATTGAAATATGTTCGTAGTACATGTTTTATTATTCTATCCTTCACGCCAGTCCCAGTGAAGCATACAGTGCGTGGCAGAAACAACTTTTGATTATTAACAATATAGACTATTTAAATGAAGTTAAAGTTTTATTTGTATAATATAATAAACATATTTTGCTACATTTCATCTTAAAAATGATATTGTCATCATATGTAAATACGCGCTTTATAAAGTGGCTCAGGTTGTGCAATATTATAACTGTAGTGCACGTTTACAGTGAGGTAATTCTACTTATAAGTACAGATAGTTCTACAAGGAGCACTTGATTGAGTGCGTTTAGAGCTCTTGGGATGAAACTCTTTCTGAACCGCGAGGTCCATACAGGAAAGGTTTGAAGCGTTTTCCGTGTGAGAAACAGTTCAAATAGGAAGCATGGCTGAGACAGCGTGTGCTTGATGCTGTATACCAATAATTCCCTTTCCGATCAGCTGCTCCGAGTGGTGCAGTGAGAGTAATATGGAAAAAGATGATCTGCTGTGGCAACCCCTAACGGGAGCAGCTGAAAGAAGTAAAATAAGGTGCAGTGAGAGTAACAACGCTAAAGCAGCTATGGTATTTGGAATAGTTTGACCATTCTGTGGACCATTATATTGTTACTGGTTAATTACAATCAGATACATTAAACTAATAAACAATATGCAGTTAATTTCAGTGTATTTATAAAGCCACATCAGGAAAAGAAAGGAAAACCACACAGGAACAGTAGCACTGCTTTGACGCTGGATGCCGCCAGTCTGCAAAACCGAGCGGAGAACTTGCGTACGACAGCATATGAGGTACTGTGGAAATGTGCATGGCTTTATGCCAAGTTTAGGTTTTATACAACGTGATTTGAACGTGGAAACATTCTTACACAACATTTCTGTGCGTACGCACAGTTTATACATGAGGCCCCAGAGCTGTAGGGACAGGTGTCTCATATAGAATTTTAATCAATATTTTTAGTCAATATACATGATATAATTGTATGTTTTAATTGAAGTATGTACTTCTATGACATTATAACAATAAATTATTAAATTTAAGGATAAGAATGGAATGTAACTAAAGGGTTAAGTAAATGTTGTTTTAAGAGGAGCCACCAAGATAGTTTCTAAGGTTTAAATGAAGTAGATTTGTAATGAACACCCCCTAAAAAAGCAAGGACAAACTAGTGAGAAAGTCTAAACACCCCCATTTTGAAGCGTTGATAAGATCCATCGATCTATCCATCCTCTTCCGCTTATCCGAGGTCAGGTCACAGGGGCAGTAGCTTGAGCAGAGAGGCCCAAACTTCCCTCAATCCCAGCCACTTCTTCTAGCTCTTCCGGGAGAATCCCAAGGCGTTCCCAGGCCAGCCAGGAGACATAGTCCCTCCAGCGTGTCCTTCCCTGGGGTCTTCTCCCAGTTGGACATGCCCGGAACACCTCACCAGGGAGGTGTCCAGGAGGCATCCTAATCAGATGCCCGAGCCACCTCATCTGACTCCTCTCAATGTGGAGGAGCAGCGGCTCTACTCTGAGCCCCTCCCGGATGACTGAGCTTCTTACCCTATCTTTAAGGGAAAGCCCAGACACCCTGCAGAGGAAACTTATTTCAGCCGCTTGTATTCGCGATCTCGTTCTTTCGGTCACTACCCATAGCTCATGACCATAGGTGAGGGTAGGAATGTAGATCGACTGGTAAATTGAGAGCTTTGCCTTACGGCTCAGCTCCTTCTTCACCACGACAGACCGATGCAGAGCCTGCATCACTGCGGACGCCGCACCGATCCGCCTGTCGATCTCGCGCTCCATTCTTTCCTCACTTGTGAACAAGACCCCGAGATACTTGAACTCCTCCACTTGGGGCAGGATCTCTCCCTCAACCCTGAGAGGGAACTCCACCCTTTTCCGGCTGAGCACCATGGTCTCGGATTTGGAAGTGCTGATTCTCATCCCAGCCGCTTCACACTCAGCTGCGAATCAATTCAGAGAGAGCTGAAGATCACGGCCTGATGAAGCAAACAGGACAACATCATCTGCAAAAAGCAGTGACCCAATCCTGAGTCCACCAAACCGGACCCCCTCAACACCCTGGCTGTGCATAGAAATTCTGTCCATAAAAGTTATGAACAGAATCGGTGAAAAAGGGCAGTCCAACTCTCATTGGAAATGGGCTCGACTTACTGCCGGCAATGCGGACCAAGCTCTGACACTGGTTGTACAGGGACCGAACAGTTCTTATCAGGGGGTCCAGTACCCCATACTCCCGGAGCACCCCCCACAGGATTCCCCGAGGGACACGGTCGAACGCCTTTTCCAAGTCCACAAAACACATGTAGACTGGTTGGGCAAACTCCCATGCACCCTTCAGGATTCTGCTAAGGGTGTAGAGCTGGTCCACTGCTCTGCAACCAGGACGAAAACCACACTGTTCCTCCTGAATCCGAGGTTTGACTGTCCGACGGACCCTCCTCTCCAGGCCCAGCCACCAAGGAGTTTTTTGACTACCTCGGTGACCTCAGTCCCAGAGATGGGGGAGCCCACCTCCAAGTCCCCAGGCTCTGCTTCCTCATTGGAAGGCATGTTAGTGGGATTGAGGAGGTCTTCGAAGTACTCCCCCCACCGACCCACAACATCCCGAGTCGAGGTCAGCAGCGCACCATCCCCACTATATACAGTGTTGACACTGCACTGCTTCCCCCTCCTGAGACGCCGGACGGTGCACCAGAATCTCCTCGAAGCCGTCCGAAAGTCGTTCTCCATGGCCTCCCCAAACTCCTCCCATGCCTGAGTTTTTGCCTCAGCAACCACCAAAGCCACATTCCGCTTGGCCTGTCGGTACCTATTAGCTGCCTCCAGAGTCCCACAGGATAAAAGGGTCCAGTAGGACTCCTTCTTCATCTTGACTGCATCCCTCACCGCCGGTGTCCACCAACTGGTTCGGGGATTACCACCACGACAGGCACCGACCACCTTACCTCCACAGCTCCGGTCAGCTGCCTCAAAAATAGAGGCACGGAACATGGCCCATTCGGACTCAATGTCCCCCACCTCCCTCAGGACGTGGTTGAAGTTCTGCAGGATGTGGGAGTTGAAGCTACTTCTGACAGAAGACTCTGCCAGATGTTCCCAGCAGACCCTCACATCATGTTTGGGTCTACCAGGCCTAACCGGCATTCTCCCCCACCATCGAAGCCAACTCACCACCAGGTGGTGATCGATTGACAGCTCCGCCTCTCTCTTCACCCGAGTGTCCAATACATGTGGCCACAAGTCCGACGACATGACCACAAAGTCGATCATTGAACTGAGGCCTTGGGTGTCCAGGTGCCAAGTGCACATATGAACACCCCTATGCTTGAACATGATGTTCGTTATGGACAATCCGTGACGAGCACAGAAGTCCAATAACAAAACACCGCTCGGTTTCAGATCGGGAGGGCCATTCCTCCCAATCACGCCCTTCCAGGTCTCACAGTCATTGCCCACATGAGCATTGAAGTCTCCCAGAAGGTATGTCCTCTAGCACCTCCTCCAGGGACTCCAAAAAGGGTGGGTACTCCAAACTGCTGTTCGGCGCATATGCACAAACAACAGTCAGGACCCATCCCCTCACCCGAAGGCGGAGGGAGACTACCCTCTCGTCCACCGGGGTAAACTTCAATGTACAGGCTTCAAGTTGGGGGGCAATAAATATGCCCACACCCGCTCGGCGGCTCTCACCAGTGGCAACTCCAGAGTGGTAGAGAGTCCAGCCCCTCTCAAGGAGATTGGTTCCAGAGTCCAAGCTGTGCGTTGAAGTGAGCCAGACTATATCTAGCCGGAACCTCTCGACCTCACACACTAGCTCAGGCTCCTTCCCCTTCAGAGAGGTGACATTCCACGTCCCAAGAGCCAGCTTCTGTAGCCGAGGATCAGACCGCCAAGGTCCCTGCCTTTGGCCACCACCCAACTCACACTGCACCCGACCTCCTTGGCCCCTCCCATAAGTGGTGAGCCCATGAGAAGGGGGACCCACATTGCCTCTTCGGGCTGTGCCTGGCCAAGCCCCATGGGTGCAGGCCCGGCCACCAGGCTCTCGCCATCGAGCCCCACCTCCAGGCCTGGCTCCAGAGTGGGGCCCTGGTGACACGCATCCGGGCGAGGGGAAATGCCCTCCAAATTTTTTCTTTGTCATAAGAGGTCTATTGAACCACTCTTTGTCTCATCCCTCACCTAGGACCAGTTTGCCTTGGGTGACCCTACCAGGGGTATAAAGCCCCGGACAACAGAGCTCCTAGGATCATTGGGACACGCAAACCCCTCCATCACGATAAGGTGGCGGTTCGAGGAGGGGGCGGTGATAAGATCAATGGAAAAACCCATAGGATGTCCCTATTAACAAAGCAATGTTTAAAATAATGGAAGATCTGACTTATATATGAAGCTACTGGTGGCTATAGACAATTGGTTAAAATGGTAGAATTCTGCATATTAAGAGTTAGATGACGTTATATATTAGATAAGGTAATGGTAATAGAAAAGTATAAAAGGGAATGAATTGTTTAATTAAGTGTTCACTACATGGACTGAGACATTTGTGCATATTGGTGTATAAATAAAGAATTGTTCTACAGTCTCATCTGACTCCATGACTCACTTCGTTGAATACAGAGGAAAGTTTTTTAACTACACTCACAAAGCCTTAATATCTAAAGAAACTTTTTTTCTTGCAACCTGCTTGGGGACCATAACACCAGAGCCACAAGAACAGTTATGTCCAAAAGTTTTAACATTGGAAAAGTCTACTTGTTCATTTCAATAAACAGTCCAAGTGACTATTTAACTAATTCAGTTATGTGTAGGTGCTTCCTTCCTCCCACTATATGTCCTTGGGGCATTACAGGATGACAAAAAATTATGAAAAAGGCAACCTTATAGAGACATAAAGCCGAATCCAACATGGGACTGTCTAATGTTCAGTTCTGTTACTGGGGCGCAAATGAACAATAAAACGTCAGAAATTGTCAAAAGACTATGAATCCACTTGCACTGTTAGTTAGCCGTAGAAAGAAAATCTTGCTCAAAGTCCTCTGTTTATGCTCCAGTCACCACTAGCTGCCATCAGATTATCAACAATCAAGTGCTTCAGTAGGGTGTAGCAATAGAACCAATGTCGGGAATATTTAAAAGCACAGAAGCCCTTATCTTCCTTCCCATTATTTCAGGCTTCCTTAACATATAAAATATTCAAACTATTAAGTCACCAGGCCTCATAACATCTAGACAGCCTCATATCACTTCTGTATTTGCATCATTTGAAGTATTATCCTTGAAATTTAATCTTCCAGGGACACATATAAATTAGAAACTTAATCAAAGTCAACCTATCCAACTCCCCTCATCTTTCACCTACAGTTATCCCAGATTTGATAACTTGGATTAAGTTTTAGACAGCACCTCTAGAGTATATCAGCCAGTTTACCTTATGATGATCTTCAAGAATAATGTTCAATTAAAATTTCAGAATAGGAATGAAATTCAGCCATTCACCAAACTGATTCTAGTTCAATATGTACCGGGCTCTCCATAATTCAACTGAAAAATGTAACAATTCACATATATCTTGCTCACAATTGTCTAAAATAGGGGTTCTTACATTTTTTTATCTGAGGTTGCAAATAAGAAAATCAATAGCAGATCCAAGAAAGTATTATTACCATAATGACAGCAAAGCCATAAAATGACAAATTAAAATAGCCATATAATAATAACAGAAAATCATTTTCTGTAATATTAGTTTCCTTTCCATTCAAGCATATTTTCCACAAGAATGTTGCTAAAAGAGAAAGTGGAAAGAAAACATGGTTAATAAACCAAAAATTATCATTCAAATTTGGGAATAGTTTTCTTAGGTGTATCATTGCCAGTGTTTAGGCTTAGTTAAGCTGAGAAAAACAAGGATGATTTTTGAAAGGATAGTATGAATTGTCCCTTAATCCAGTCATTTGACCAATAATGCAGAATAAATTAATTGACCTTGTTTATTAACGTTCTCTTAAATAAATATTTTTTAATAAGTTTATTTAAATGGGCTTCACCATTAATGCAATTTCTAAATTCTAATAGAGATCATATCTCAGTTTTCATTTAACAGTTTAAAAAACTGAGTACAAAAGGTTCAGTCATGTTTACAAATTATTCCTAACAATTTATAAACTGTTTCTATTTTGTACATATGATAGAATAAGTCTTGATGAAGAATTCAGTAAACAGTCCAGTGTGACATGTTTAATGCTGTTGACTAACATCATGCTGAATTCTGAAAGTCTGCTGTACAAATTGGCTCACCCTTTTGATGTTTTCTGGAGTAATTACAGTTCTCACTGGTCCAACAAACATATTTTTCACACTATCAGTAAATTGAAATTGATTGAACCACTTTTAAATAGTGTTAAGAGGTAGAGTTCATA
Organism: Polypterus bichir lapradei; assembly: GCA_026402145.1. NCBI lineage: Eukaryota > Metazoa > Chordata > Cladistia > Polypteriformes > Polypteridae > Polypterus > Polypterus bichir. Next base: position 21,609,067 of record JANRMT010062796.1, read on the forward strand.
CTCGCTGAGACATGATAAAAAAATCTTCTTTACAGATTTACTGTAGACTCAGTGTATGTCATAAAGGAGAACATGCAATGAGGCAATGACCAGATGTACATGACCATTGAAACTGCAATTAGCATATAGTGCTACCACAGCAAAATATGTACCCCCAGCATACTGACATACCCCCCCCACAAGACCCTGAAAATCACAGTCCCTTCACCTCACAACCTCGTCTTTCATTCTCTAATCTCTACCCATTTTTCAAACATGTTTCTTTTGTTAATAATGTAATTTTGACTTTCTCACATGTTGGTGTCATGAAAGATTGCATCCTTCCACAGTAAATAGTACACTGAATACAGCATGGTTTATCACTCGCCACATAATTTTCTCTTGCACAAACTCATCCAATTTTATTTTTTTAGAGGAATAGCCAGTCTCCTATAAAGGCTACATCTGCAGGAGATGCGAGCTGATCCAGCACCTCCAGCTCTGGGTTGTTGAACTAGAGGAGGAGTTGGCTGGCCTGCATTGTAGTAGAGAATTGGTGGAGCTGGCCCAGGTGTACTTTAGATAGATAGTGTGCACCCCTAAGGTGGTGTGGAAGGCAATTCCAGAACAGACAGGTAGAGACAGGTGGGTCGTGGTCCCAAGAATAGGAAGTGTCAAATCATTTTCTGGTCCTTGTGGAGCTGGACAGTGTGTCTGAAGATTCCTAGGTGGTAGGTAGGTATGAGGAGCCCCAACAAAGCCAGTTCCCAAGAATAGAGAGGCAGTGATATTTTGGGATTCATTCATTAAAGAGATTGAAGCATATGTTTACTCCACAGAGAGTCTCTCTTCTGGGAGCACACTTGGGAGACTTCCCTGGAAGGGTGTATAGGCTCTTGGCCAGTGCAGGAGTGGATCCAGTTTCATTGTCCATTTTGCAACAAATGATATACATAAGGGTAGTTTCAGTATTTTAATAGTAAGAGAACAGTCAGAGAGAAGGTAAAGCGCATCAGGAATAGTAAAGGGGAATTAAAAAATACAGACAGTGAAATAGTGGATGCTCTAAACTCGCATCAATCTGAGGTCTTCACAAGTGAGGAAGCAGATAACCTCCATCCATCCATTATCCAACCCGCTATATTCTAACTACAGGGTCACGGGGGTCTGCTGGAGCCAATCCCAGCCAACACAGGGCACAAGGCAGAAAACAAACCATGGGCAGGGCACCAGCCCACCGCAGGGCGCACACGCACACACTCACACCAAACACACTCTAGGGACAATTTAGAATCACCAATGCACCTAACCTGCGTATCTTTGGACTGTGGGAGGAAACCGGAGAACCCAGAGGAAACCCACGCAGACACGGGGAAAACATGCAAACTCCACGCAGGGAGGACCCGGGAAGCGAACCCGGATCTCCTAACTGCGAGGCAGCAGCACTACCCACTGCGCCACCATGTAGATAACCTCCCAGTGGTAAATGGAATTACTAAACAGGTAGTGAGTGATTTAGAAATTAGTTTAAATAGGCTGAAATCAAACAAAATTCCAGGACTAGATAATATTTACCCTCAAGTTCTTAAGGAGGTTAACGAGTACATATATAAACCCTTGACAAATATTATCAGGAAATCACTTCTCACTGGGGAAATTCTGAAGGAATGGAAAATAGCAAATATTATTCCGTTACACAAAAAAGGGTGATCAGACAGATCCAAGCAACTATAGGCCAGTAAGGTTAACATGCATCACAGGAAAATGAATGGAAGGAATCATTAAGAATATGATTCAGCAGCACATGGCAAGAATAGGGGTTTTATTGAAGAGTCAATGTGGGTTCAGAAGAGGGAGGTCATGCTTTACTAACATGCTGGAATTCTATGTGGAAGTAACAAAAGGATATGATCAAAGTGGAGTATATGATATTTTTTATCTTTACTTTTAGAAAGCATTTGATAAGATGCCACATGATTGCTTTGGCATCAAACTAAAAGAAGTGGGAGTTCATAGTGATTTTTGTAGATGGGTGCAGAATTGACTCAGGCACAGGGGGTTATGGTGCAAGGAACCTTATCAGAACTGGCTGAAGTTTGCAAATTATGCTAACCTTTGTGGATTGGAAAATAATCTGGAATATGTTGAATCATTGCAGAGGGACTTGGATAGAATACAGGCTTGGTCAGATTTATAATGCACTGTTGAGGCCTCATCTGGACTACTGTGTGCTGTTTTGGTCTCCATGCTACAAAAAGGGCATAGCAGTGCTAGTAAAAGTCCAGAAAAGAGCGACTAGGCTGATTCCAGGGCTACAGGGGATGAATTATGAAGAAAGATTAAAAGAGCTGAGCCTTTTCAGTTTAAGCAAAAGAAGATGAGAGGAGACATAATTGAAGTGTTTAAAATTATGAAGGGAATTAGTAAAGAGAATCAAGACTGTTACTTTAAAATGAGTTCATCAAGAACAAGGGGACACAGTTGGAAACCTGTTAAGGGTAAATTTCACACAAACATTACAAAGTTTTTCTTTACATAGAGAACAATAGACACTTGGAATAATCTACGAAGTAGTTTGGTAGACAGTAGGATTTATGGATTTTCAAAACTAGAATAGTGGATAGGATTGGTGAGCTTTGTTGGGCTGAATGGCCTGTCCTCATCTAGATTGTTCTAATGTTGCATCCTTGGACATGAAGTCACTATTAACGGTTTCATAGCAGTATTTTGAGTTTTATCTGATACGATAACATTTGTGCTATGAAACGTCTTTTGTAATATCCTATACCGTGCATTAAAAATATTTTGTTGTTCTTTAAGAATCCAAATCTAGCCTCTATAACTTAATAGGAAAGTGATATTCTATATTATATCAAACTGGAAAAAATCAAATATACTTTCTCTAGAGCTGTTCATAGTTTTTTTTTTCAGAATTTGACAACTTGTTTAATGTAATTGTAAAGTATACATGTTAGGTTTGTGCTGAACTTTTCTGTTTTATTTACTGCTTTTATTCTTTATGAGAAAGCAATCTTTTCATATAGTACTTGGTGGGCATTGAATGCTGTACTTTATCTGTTGTCTTCAAAGCATTTTTTGACTGGATTATATTTTGTTATTGCATTTTCTTTTTAAACATAAATAAATGAAAATCTAAAAATAGGCAAAACATCAGTACCACTTTGGACATAACTGTGCACACATTATGAGCCCTGACTGCCTGGTACAGTGGCTGGTCTCCTTACTTATACACATTATTACCTCTAGGGTATCCTTCTGCTCTTGCTTTCTACTTTCTTTCACTCCTTATTCTAGCCTTTCTCTTATAGTCAAATGTTCGCCACTCTTGCTGACTCCACTCCGATATATACTAGGGATGGGCAATACCACTATTTTTGAAATCGATATCGATACAGTATTTTTTTGTGTCAGATTTTCAGTACCGATATTTTTTAAAGATCATTGGAATTTGTTTTCAAATGATTACAGAGTTTTAGAATGGCTAATATTAATGGGTCACTTTGTATTTAAGTTAAATATTATCACAACATAGTATCAAGGTCACCATAACAAATTTATTACAAAATATATATTAATACAATGAACATGTCATTTCATTTTCTAATTCGCTTTCTCCAGACCAGCTGCAGGGAGGTGCCAAAGCCTATCTCGGAGAACTCGAAGGAAATCCACACAGACTCTGGGAAACTCCATGCATGGAGGACCCAGGACATGAACTCCAGTCTCCTTACTGCTGCGCAGTAGTGCTACCACTGTGCCACCCTGCCATCCGAACTGTCATTTTCCCCTTTACATTTAAATGGCGGGCTTTAGTGAGTACTGTGTTTTTGACTGGTGAATCTTTGATAGAGTAGTTGTAGATCTTCAACCAAAAACTGCCACATTTACAGTACAATAGACAATTCAGATTAAGACTTCTGAGATGAGGGTAAATTCAGAACTACTTAAATTAAAATTGATTCCTTCTGCAGTAATTCTGGGCAACTTTTTCTTGCAGTCAAATATATGGCGCAGACCACATAGTCAAAAGCAGGAGCCTGCTTATAAGCCATATGACTCCCAGGGCAAGCAAACCATGTGCTCAAGGTTTATGTTAGTCTTGCTCCCACTGAATTTTTACTGGCATGATCAGATTTAGAAATCAATGAATATTGCTTTGCACTGATTCTCAAGTGAAACTGTGATGGAAATGAGAAGCTTTTCATGTAAAGTAACAATAGGAGGGCTGTCTTTTTACATGAAATATTTTTTAACACAAAGATTACATTAGTCTCTGTAGTGAGTGAAATAGTAATAGCGGTATCTTAGCTTTGCCACTGTGAAGTTCTAGGGAATCATTTCCACACAATTACTTATTGACAGTTACGGACACGAGGAAGTGTAATTTTGTAATAAACTGTTGTTGAAGAGTCGTCTTGGATTGGACTATACAAGCTATGCTCACATTTAAAAAAATGTTTTAGCAGTAACATCCAAAAACTGAACATGAAAGGCGCATTGCTTAAAAAAAGTTGATAATAGCAATATGAACACTATTGTGCAATTTTTCCAGTATATGCCCATAAATTTAGAATTTTTGTTTTTTCAGTAACTTTGATCATTAATAAAGAAACCCTAGATAAACAATAAATGAATTATGAAGAAAAAACAGTCATGCTTATCTGAAGTACACTGGGAACCAATTTACCAAATTGTCCGGCACAGCAGGGTTATAAGGAAATTGTTTATTTGTATTTTGCATATGTTCTATTGCTTCTCTCCACTGTGCTTTGGTCACAATGCCACGTGCCAAAAACAAATGATTCAAAGTTGACATCTGGTGTCTCTGACCAGAAAGTCATTAGATCAGCTAATGTGAACAGATGGATCCTCATAAAAAAAATAAAAAATACAATTGCTCAAATAAAACAAAAATGCTTTCATTTCACAACAGAATGCAAATTAGATTCTGAAATGCAATATTGGGTAGAACATAATTATGTAAGGGGTCTTCACATGATATCACTGATGTTGAATTTCTTTGACTTGGAGATCTTTATTGTTATTGATGTAAATACATTTTTCATAGACAGCACTATTTTATAAAAAATAAAAATAAAAAATAAAATGTCATTAATTATTTTAAAAAATGAATCATTTATTTTCAGGAATGAAAGAAATTTCTTTTATGATTACTTCGGAGTCAGAAATGTTTTTGTCAGCAACGGGTAAAGTTAAGAACACACAGGATGAGATTCCAGTCCATTGCTTGGCAAGAAATACATTTTGGACTACAGTGGTCTCTCTTGAGCTGATCTTGACATTAAAATACAGACATAGGAGTTTAAAGTACCAAAATAAAAGGGCTATGTTAAAACCATAGACAATAACGCCATGGGGAATGTACAACAAGTGTGTGAAAGCAGTTAACACCTATTTCCACTGGGCCTACCAAACAATAATAGTTCCTGACCAATACACCCTTTCAAACACTTTGACTCTCTTTCCTACTTCTTACCAGTAGATTCCTTGCTAACAACTGCCTCAGGTCTCTAAGCTTCTTTGTCCAAGGGGAAGGATTTCCTTTTAAGCCAAGAGAAAGCTGTATCACTAAGTACCCCATGGTAAGCACTTTTGGAGTCCCAGAAAATGTCACTAACCCTTGTAGATGCCGCTTACCGGTCCCTATCAGTGCTAAAGTTGCCACCTGTTCATTGTTTTATTGAATAATTTTTTTTATTTGAAACTGGCATGTTGCATTTCTTAACAACTCAACATGGAATCCAATATTTTCTATATGTTATACATGAGTCCCAGAGCAAGGGGCGGTATGGTGGTACAGTGTTAGCGCTGCTGCCTCACAGTAAGGAGACTAGCGTCTGCATTCAGTGTCCTCCCTGCATGGAGTTTGCATGTTCTTCCATGTCTGCATGGGTTTCCTGCATGTACTCTGGTTTCCTCCCACAGTCCAAAGGCATGAAACTTAGGTGGATTTCCAATACTAAATTGACCCTAGTGTGTGGTTGGGGTGTGTGTGTATGTGTTTGCCTAATGATGGACTGGTGCCCTTTCCAGGGTTTGTTCCTACCTTGCACCTTATTCTAACTGGAATAGGCCCCAGCTGACCCCCACGGCAAAATTCAGGCCAAAGTGGGTTAGAAATTGACTGTTGATTCTAAAGAGTATGAAAATAAACTATAATACAATCAACAACTATAATGCATAAAACAAGTAAACATAAAGTACCTAAGTAAATAAAAGAGGAGCAATATGAGCTCTCTCCATTTGCTTTGCCTGTGTCATGTTCGTTGCCAGCTATGCAGACACCAGTTGCGTGAGCAAGTTAGTTAGTGCTAGTGTGAGAGAGAATGGCTTCTGCTTGTAAAATAATCCTTCCAAAAAAAATCAGCCATTTACAGCATCATCACCTTGAATGTGAATGCCATTATCCATGGCTTGAATCCATTACAGGAGATGCCTACAAGTTTTTTCTGTACATGGCGGTGCATGTGATGTTAAGAAGCGTACTGCGCTGGGAGAGGCAGAGCAGAGCTGACTTGATGGACACTCTGTTATTGTTATTTGAGTCAGATAACCTTTCCACCACCCTAATCTTAACCATGGTGTAACTGGGCAGAGCTGTGGAGGTCTGCTGCTAGACCCTATTGGCACCCACCTACTTGGAACTCCAGGCTGGAGGCGTGCAAAACCTGCATATCAAAATAATTGCTAACAGAGTCAGAATGCTTCACAATTAACTGAGCATAGTCCATGCAATAAAATTCCAGGTAGTTAATTTTCCACAGGTTGGCCATCTTTTCAAAATCTCTATAAAATTTTCAAAGAAGCTACAAAGGACTTTACAACATTATCAGGGCATTTATAGGTCTTTCTTGCCTTAGTCCGTGTTGAAAAGTTGTCATGCATCTTAGCACTATGGAACATATGCCTAATTTGTTCTATCTGATCTATAATGTGTGCAATTACAAACTTTCATAGACTTAAAAACTGTCATAGATTGGTCTCCCTCAGTTGTAATAACATCCAGTATCTCTTCTGTGCTTGTAGATTTCTTATAACATTAGCATAAACTCTTAGAATCTTGCTGTTTTGAAATAGGAATAAGGCAGATTTGTTCAGAAAGGGATCAGAAATTGAAAGATAGTTTTAAATTAAAGTTAGTTACAGATGGATCACACTAACCAAATTTCTTTGGGGTCAAAACCAAGTCTTTAACCAGCAATTCAGAAACTAAAAAAACACACTGCAAGTTTTTTGGTCATATCCTCAATCTCGGACATCCAGACAGTACATGGCACTGACCTGTGAAATGTCATATCATTGGCATCTGGTTTTAACGAAGCACACCAAAAACTTTTCATAGCAACCCTTATAGCACCAATATAAAAGCATGTGGCAGAATGGTGACACCAAAGAAAAACAACATGGCATTGTGATATAATGTGAAATAGTTCCTACAACAATAAAATGAAATCAAGTCAAAAACTAAACTAACTACTCAATAAAGAAACCTCAGATGAAGTAAAATGTGTCCTTCAGAGAATGGGGAACAAAAGACAGGCAACAAAATGACCAAAATATACACATCTTACAGTAACACTTGCCTGTAGCCACATTCAAGATAATATTTCTTTTTCTCTAGCATGCATTGCAATTCCCAGATTGATTTTTTGAATAAATAATAACTGGTACTTTAATGAAACCATGCTCCACTTGTATCTTGTAGTTCATGACAGAAAATACTTTTAACATATGAAATAACCCAGAAATTAACCCTATTACTTCTAGCAAATTATCATTTTACTAAGTACCTGTTTTCAAAAATGTAATTTATAATTGAACCAAAATTGAGAAAGTTTTCTTGCATGATCAAATAATACTTGTTTGCATACTGATTTCATAAGAGGACATTGAAAACCAGAAGATTAATTGCCTAACTTTATTTATAAAAGGAAAAACAAAATACTCCAGATCACCTGCTTAAATTCTAAACACAAAGAAAATAAAGCATTTTAAATTTAATCAACATAAACAAATCATGATAACGTTAAGTCCATTAACAGTATACTTGATATATGGCCAGTTGTCAAATTCTCTGATCAGTTCCTGGAGCATATACAGTAAGCTGTGCAGGTCGTGTTTGGTTATAATAGAAAAGGTTACAGTCAAAATCAGACACAGTCACAGTTCTGGCTACCTGGACATTCTGTATTAATTCTCGCTATTAATACAGTACACACTGGAGAGTGTCAAAAGAAGATGATATCTTGCCTTTGAATACCAAGGGGGCACATGAGCAGGCAGTGCGCATGCCTCAAGAACGAGGGTGGATGCCGGAGGAGGGTTAGAGTTGGTGGGCGGGGTTCTGTTGTGCATATCCTATGACGCGGGAGGAGGGTTAGAGATGGCGGGCGGGGCTCTGTCATGCGTACCCCATGGTCGAGCGACTTGGTCGATTATATATATAGATGGTAACAGAGAGGACTTTTGTATCAGTCAGTATGTGCTGTACAATTTTTAGGGACAACATACAAGACAGGAGATGAAAATTATAAAGAGTTGTATGCCAAGAAAAAATAATCTTCAGGCTGAAAGGAGCAAAAGGAATATTGGGTCTCCAAAAGACGAACAAAGATTTAGAAATTGCAGCCTGTAGCTGCCTGAATGGTACTGATGATTGTACAAATATATGTTGCACATGAGAAAAGTGTTAAGACAACAAACAAAATAAAGCTTACACTTGGGTAGGTCATTAACCATGGAAATAAGGCAACTTTTGTTTGGTTGTGTTCGATAGACTGTGCAAACATCAATGTCAGGGATTGGCTGGCTGCCCAGACAAAAATGCACGAGGAGGCGTACTGCAGTACTAACAAGCAGAAAAACAACTAACTGACTGGGGCTTGGTACAAAATAGTTATTGCATCAAACTATCACTGAAAATGGCTAGTTGGCCTATCAGGAATGGATAATCAGTAAGACTGAAGTCACCTTTGTTAAACAGAAAAGCATGCAACTGCAACAGTGTTGTAGCAGTGCTAGATTGGCAATAAGTGGGGAAACCCCCAATTGCAGCACAATTCTCACCCCATCTCTCTTCATAGCCACCTCTCCAGGTGTGCCATGCCATGCACCGTATTGAACCAGTAAGGAGGGTGGGAGGGGCACTATAAAGTTGCAAATCCTGCGAAGCAATAAGGAAGAGGGATCCCCTGTGAAGTCCAGAGGTCATAGAAACAATAAGGAGGCGGAGGAAGAACAATGCACTCCTGATCACGCTACAGTTTGCACCATATGCTTCACTCTTCATAGTCACCTCCCAGCTGCACAACGCCATTACACCACACTAAGCACCGCATCGAAGTAACAAGTTGGGTTCAGTGTGAAGTCATGTTCATTTCAAAGCAAGGAGAGGGAGGGTAACTAGTCCTGGGTTGGGGTTAAAAGAAGCCTGACATTCACTTTTGGTACCAATAATACCAAAATGCTGGTACCATACTGTTTGTGAGGTTTTTGTTACCTTTCTAGTACAGGTGCTTCATTATAAAAAACAGAAGTGTTATGAATTTCCCAACTTGGTTATGCTACATCTGCCAGGAAAATCTATCCCGCATAAAACCTTTAATATTTAATTTAAATAAGAAATTAAAATTTCCAAAAATGCAAAATTCAAGTTCAAAATTATATAAAAACAAGAAATATTCAGTTTTTACAAAACTAAAGTAAAAATTAAAAAAAAAATAGCTACATTAAATAAAAAGGCAGAGAAACTTAAACATTTCTATCCTAAAATCCAAAGACAGAGCTCAAAGCAAGTATAAATACAAATAAATCTAAGTTGTGAATAGACGACACACCTAGCAAAAACTTGGGAAACACAAAACAAGAGTTGAAGGACAAAAGCTGCATAAGCAAGCTAATGCCACAGCCTTGTAGCTGTGGCAGTAGGAGCTCTAAGTAGACCCTCCTTGCTGATTCTTTTAAAGCAGCACCTCTAGGGCTCTAAATGACTAAAAATGAAGAAGGTGATTTAAGCAAAATTGCTAAAAGCAAACAATGGGTTGGAGATAAATTAAAAGAGTTATAAAAAAATGAAAACACGAACAAAGCTAAGCTGCAGACTTCAAGAAAACTATTTATCAATCCCTTTCTTTTATATTCCTTTCCTCTTCTTCTACTTTTCTGGTTTTTTTCTGTTACTTTTTTTACTTCTTCAGCAAATAAAGTGGTGCTATGTTTCCTGTTCTGACATGTTGACTTTTGATTGTCATGTGCAGTTAAGAATTTCAATGTATTCTGTACATGTGGCAATCATGACCCTTTAAACTTATAAACAGACCAACAGAAAGAGTACTGATGTTGTGTAAATGTCCGACAGCAATCCTTGCAGTATGACAAGGCACAGTCAGCTGTATACTAATGACTGAATAAAAATGTAATGCTATGAATGCCAAAAATCTATAAAAGTAAACAATCACATTTTGAAAATAAATAATGAAACTGTGCAATATTTACAAATTCCTAACAAAAAGTCAGTGAACGACAATTAGAGTTATACACAGCCTTGGTGTAGATGGGAGTATCCTGCAGTTCTAAAATAAAGAGAAATTGAATATTAAACCATTTGGAAGGAAATATTTGAATTACCTTTACCAAACTTTTGCCTTAAAAGTATTCAATACAGAAAATTTAATTATCAGAAATTGCAATATTTAGAAACTTAGATCCCCTGAGACTAGCAGACATCACATTTAGAGTTTAAAATAATTCCGGGCACTAAAATCTAGAGACATTTACTGAGCCAGTATCAATTGGATGATGAGAAACAACAAACCCAAATGACAGGATTCCTAATGAAAATACTCAGCCATGTTTTTAGATTGACATGCTGCCCTAATACCTGGTACAAAAAAATCCAAATAAAATTGATTTTTTTAAAAGTAGAGGCAAATTTCAGTGCAACTGATGTGATCTCTTTAGTAGAAACCAGTCTGACATTCAGGTTGGGACAAGGCTGACTTGCCATAAAAAATAAGTAATCTTTTCTTAGATTGTTAGCCATACTACATTGATAGCTCCACCCAAGTGAAATATCATAAATTGTTCCTATAATAAAGTTGTAATGTAACATATATTACACTTACAATAACAAATTAAAAACTTACTGCTTATTGTAATTGTGGCAAAGTAAACACTTTCTTATTTTATAAACAGAAAATATAGGCATGATGTAACATTTAGCGTGTTCTGGGATTGTGTTAACTCTTTTGAAAGAAATGTAGGTTACTTGGATTGGCAATGTGTTCACCCTACTATGGGCTGGCGCTCTGCCCAGGGATTGTTCCTGCCTTGTGCCTGATGCTTACTGGATTATTCATTGTAAGCAAGATGGTAGCACACATGGATGAAGTGCCCTATTCAACTCCCATGTGTGGTGCTAATGTTTGTGTTAATGTCCATCCTGGTATTTCCAAGAATATCTGTCTTTTTCATTTTAGTTATAGTTGCAATATTCATATTGCTTAGGTCTTAAAGAACACACATGGGCTTTGAGCTTAAAGAACACACATTGAGCTTACATTGCAACAATTTCTACACTGGTAACAGAGAGGCTATGCGACCTCGGACTGCTACGCGGAGAAAGTTCCACCACAGCAATACGTAACTTAACTGCCAGAGCTAGGAGGCACCACAAGTGGTATGAGAGGAAGCAGAATAGTGGTAAGCGATTGGGAGTCCACTGTAGGCTAAAGGCCAAGTCTAGCCGTCCAGCTCTCCCATCAGTGCAACTGGCCAATGTACGCCCTCTGGAAAATAAAATGGATTATCTGAGGCTCCAAGTCAATTCCTAGTCTGGAATGAGGAATTGTTTGGTGTTTATTTTCTTGGAGTAATATATTACTCTACTTTCCCCTTTTGTATTATTATTAATATGTAGCCTTTGTCAGAATTCCTCAAATCTCAGACTTACCACTGTTTATAAGGTATTGTACCATATAAGTTCTCCCTACCTTTCCTTCTACATGTATAACCTCAGGCAATTAGGTGTAGTAAAAGACAAGCAGGAGTTAAGTTACAATTTAATGTATTATTGGTAATATTCATAAATAATAACAACATGCAAAGTACATTTGAATATTGACAACCGTAAAACCTGATACAACAACAACATTTATTTATATAGCACATTTTCATACAATAAAAATGTAGCTCAAAGTGCTTTACATAATGAAGAATAGAAAAATAAAAGACACAGTAAGAAAATAAAATAAGTCAACATTAATTAACATAGAATAAGAGTAAGGTCTGATGGCCAGGGTGGACAGAAAAAACTAAAAAAAAACTCCAGACGGCTGGAGAAAAAAAATAAAATCTGCAGGGATTCCAGACCATGAGACCGCCCAGTCCCCTCTGGGCATTCTACCTAACAAATGAAACGGTCCTCTTTGTATTTAGGGTTCTCACGGAAGGACTTGATGATGATGGTCACGTAGACTTCTGGCTTTTAGTCCATCAATGTTGGAGCATCATGATGCTTTGAGTAGGTGGTAGTGGTGCAGGCCAGGGGTCAGTACGGATTTTAGAGCCACCATGAATAGTTATTATGATGAATTGAACATACAGAGTATCAGGATTAAGTTAAAGTGAAGTTATGAGAAGGCCATGTTAAAGTGTGTTTTCATCAGTGTTTTAAAGTGCTCTACTGTATTAGCCTGCCGAATTTCTATTGGCAGGCTATTCCAAATTTTAGTTGCATAACAGCAGAAGGCCGCCTCACCACTTCTTTTAAGTTTAGCTTTTGGAATTGTAAGGAGACACTCATTTGAAGATCTAAGGTTACGATTTGGAATATAAGGTGTCAGACATTCCGATATATAAGATGGAGCGAGATTATTTAAGGCTTTATAAACCATAAGCAGAATTTTAAAGTCAATTCTGAAAGGCACAGGTAACCAGTGTAGTGACATCAAAACTGGAGAAATGTGTTTGGATTTTCTTTTCCTAGTTAGGATTCTAGCAGCTGCATTCTGCACTCATTGCAATCGATTTATGTCTTTTTTGGGTAGTCCTGAGAGGAGTGCGTTACAGTAATCTAGTCGACTGAAAACAAAAGCGTGAATTAATTTCTCAGCATCTTTCAATGATATAAGAGGTCTAACTTTTGCTATGTTTCTTAAGTGAAAAAATGCTGTCCTAGTGATCTAATGAATATGCGATTTAAAATTCAGGTTACAGTCAACAATTACCCCTAAGTTTTTTACTTCTGTCTTAACTTTTAATCCTAATGCATCAAGTTTATTTCTGATAACCTCATTGAATCCATTATTGCCAATTACTAAAATTTCAGTTTTCTCTTTATTTATGCTTGAGAAAATTACTATTCATCCATTCAGAAATACCAGTAAGACATTGTGTTAGTGAATCGAGAGTCGGTGTCATCAGTTGCTATTGATACGTACAGCTGTGTGTCATCAGCATAGCTGTGGTAGCTCACGTTGTAACCTGAGATAATCCGACCTAACGGAAGCATATAGATTGAGAAGAGCAGCGGACCCAGGATAGAGCCTTGTGAAACACCATATAGAATATCATGTGTCTAATGTGATAAATGCTGATGTTTAGTTTCAGGCTGCACACAGACTTGTTAGTTACTTAAAATGTCTCTAGTTAAGACATCATTTGTGGTCGGCTTTCTTCAGAACAGGCCGCATTGCTTGTCTCAATATGGCTGCCGAGCTGTGTTCTTCATTGTGTTGTCCTTTTCAGTTCATGGTGTGAGATTGTCATTCAGCAGTTTGGTAAGAGAGAGAGAGTGAGGGAGTAAGCAAATTTATAGATTTTCTGTCCAACCCCTAGAGCCAATAGGATGTCATAGTACTTAAAGGCTTCTGATCCAAGCTAGTTCCAAAAAGCCATACTTCAGATCGTTCGGGGGATAGAACATCTTCACACCTGCCCCCCAAACCATATGTTAAGGTAAAGCTTGGCAGCCTGGCTTTCCTATGGGGGTTGAGAGACTTCAGAGAAACATTTGCCAGACTTGTTTTAGGCACTTCCCCCAACTCTGTCATAAAATTCACTTTCCTGACTTAGTCCTGGTGGTGGGGGTTGTAAACATGAACACTTCTCACTAATGTAACACTAATATTACATTGCTTTGCCTAAGTTACAAATAAAGACATACAAAATATTTATCAACTTGTATGTAAAATCTCACATCACAACAGATTTGTGTGTTTATGTAAACAATGTATGGTGTGTTGATGCTATGGCATTCTCGACTTACTGCTCACCTCTGCTGGAGTGTTTAGTGGTGAAATATCAGCCATTTTATCTGCTGAGAGAATTCGCCACCATTGTTGTTGTGGCAGTGTATATCCCGCCCAGTGCAACTGCTAATGAGGAGCTGTGAGAGCCACATGGCATCATCAGTGAGCAGCAAACAGCCCATCCCAACAGCTTTTTTTATTATTGCTGGAGATTTCAACCTTGCCAACTTCAAAATTATAGCACCAAAGTTTTACCAGCAAGTGAACTTTGCCACAAGGGGAGAAAATATGTTGAACCTATTTTGCACTGTGGCAGCAGATAGCGCTATACCAGCTCTTAACCCGACACAGACAGACGTAGGAGACACACTTATAAAAACACACTGAGTTTATTTTTGTTTCTTCACTTGTGGCCAATGTCTTCCCTGTTCCCACAAGTACACAACACAGTCCCAAAACACAAAACACACCTCTGCACAATACTCTTCTTCTTTTTCTTCTTTTTTCTCTCTTTCTCCTCCACTTCTCCTCGGCAAGCTTTGTCTCCCTCCTCCCGACTCTGGCTCCCCGAGTAGTGTCTGCTGGCCCTTGTTATAACGCCCCCAAAAGTGCTCCAGACGTGTGATGACCTATTTCCGGCAACACTTCCGTGTGTGGCAGAAGAATCGCACATAAGGGCTCAGCCGTTGCTGCAGCACCCCCTGGCAGCACCCACAGATCCCAACAGGGCTGTACCAAACTCCAATTCCCATAGAGTCCTGCGGGAGTCCTAGGCACTGCTGCAACCCAGGGGGGGCTGCCATCTAGCACTCCGGGGGAGGTAACGCTCTGGCCACGCTTGCTCCCCTGGTCCTCCCAGCATGGAGGCATCCCAGCTGGGCAATGGATCTGGCCGTCCCCCACAACACAAACTTTAAAGATTTTTACAAGCTGTTCCCTGCCCCCATTTGTGATTCTCAGACCACCTCTGTGTTATGCTGCTCCCAGCATACAAGTCACTGCCTAAGTGCATTTCCTTCTTATTCTTCTTGCCCTTCATCTTTTCCCACATTGATCAGAGAAAGCTCTAACAGGCACACCAAGGCCAGGTCTTTGCCCCAGTCTCTCAGGGTGTTGGGAAGATTTTTTCATAGGCTGTCGGGCAGTTATACAAAAAATCTGGACGCATAAAAAAGAATCCTTTTCAGCTTATAAGAAAAAGAAAAAGACTGGATAATGCAAAAAGCTAAACTTTATGGACTATAAGAACAAAATCAATGCCATGAGTGTTTTTAACAGTATGACAATACATGTGGATAGAAAATCAATTTGCTCCATCAAGGTAAAACAAGCAAAACTGGATAGAAATTTACTGGTAGGATCAGAGTTAGGAATGTCAAAATGAAAGAAAGCCAGATTACCTAGAAAAAAAACTGACTTAGACCAAACTCCACACATACTGTGAGTTAGCCAGAATTTGAATGAACTCTTCTGTAGCTGTGAGGCAACAGCAGTCACCTCTCTGCCACCTGGAAGATCCATACAGTGTAGTGAAAATGTCCAAAAATAAATGTTAAGGAGAGGGAGCTCAAGTAATTTAGCAAGATTAACTAAAAAAATAAACAGAAACAGAAAACTACGAAACTATTAGGCATTAACAATACATATAGTATATAAGAAAATATGTTTATTGTAGTTAGGATATGGCGGATTGGATAATGGATGGATGGATGGATGAAAGGTAATAAAGAAATAAACAAACAACTTCATCTTTGCAGTTCTCAAAGGAAAAATCATAATACATGTACGAATATTTTAGAAGTCACACTGTCATGGAGCTGCTGCTCTTATTAATTTATTAAGGGTAACTTTCGAACAAATATTAGAAAAGGTTTTCTTCATGCAGAGAAGCAAAAATATGTGGACTTTCACATCTTGATTCAATACCATTTTGCATATAGTTGAGCCAAGTTGACAAAACATGTTGGGCTGAATGGTCTGTTCTGGTTAAAATTTCTCTTATATTGTTATTGTTATGTACAGTAAATACATATATAAACAAAATTTTGTTAAATTTGAAAAGGACAATACAGTATACAGTATTAGGTGAATGAGTATATACCTGTTGAGCCCAAACAAACTTTAGATTTGAACTGATACGTGACAAACAAAATTTAATGTGAATGAATACAAAATTTTGCATATAACAACATTTATTTCTATAGCATATGTTCATGCATAGGATATAAAAATGCAATACACCCAAATTACATAATGGTAAAAGGAGTTAGAAAGCACATCTGGGAATCCATTTATGTTTATCGTTGTCCGTAATTGAAAAAAAAAAGGTTCAGTGCTTAGAAGAAGAGTCACATTTAAGCTGAGACCAAAAATAGCTGGGGTGCGAACCAGGCAAAACCCTGTTTAATTCACTGCCACAAAAAGAATCTCTTAAGAAAATGTTCGCTCAATGGCGCTGTAAAGATTGAAAAGTTGCCATTCTTTATAAGCTTTGGTGGTGTCTGTGTGACCTTTCTTGTGGTTCTCAGGTTCATTTTAAGACACCACTTCCTGGGAGTGTCTCTCCTTTATATTGACTGAACAAGAAGGGGTAAGCTTCATTGCCTCTCTTGCCCTCAAGGGGCAGTTTCTCAGGTCTGTGAGGGGAAAAGAGAGACACAGGCACAGGCACCCCCTCTTGTCCCAGAGTGGTACCACATACAGTATCTAGGTAAGTCCAGAAGGTGATCCTCAGATGTGCATGTGTGACACTTTTGAGATCATATCTGGAGTACAGTGTCCAGATTCAATTTGTGTATTACAAAAATGACATACAGCAATAGTGTAAGAGAAAGGTCCAGATCTGAGAAGAATTGGTTCCCAGAAAACATTACTACATTTATCTTTTGGGTCTAAGCAAACTGAATTGAGAGATGAGAAGATGATGACCAGCAACAGCCAGGAAGCAGAAAAATAATAAGCAACCAAAACCAGAATGCAAAATGGCAATCAAAATCATAAAGGGATTGAACTTCAAAATCAGACCATCAAAACCTGAAGTTAAGGAAGAATTATATTTGGAGCTAACTAACACTAAAAAAGTCGAGATTTTGCATCCACTTACTGATAACTGGAAAGTGCAATCACCACTATATTTAGCAGCCAGTAATGCTAAGTAAGTGATGTCAATGGTGCAATGGCTGCAGTCAAGTGATCAAAACTAAAGCATCTTGTAAACAGGAAAAATCAAGACAATCATGACAATCAACTTTTATATTTAAGCTCAAACACATATTAAACCCAAAATAATGCTAATGTACATTAATAAAGATTTGTGAATATTACAGGATGTGTTACAAAAATAAAACATGAAACAAAAAAAAAATTCCAAAACACATCTGCAGTCCTGCAGGAGAAAGTAACTTTAAAATAACTATTTCAGGCAAGGTATAGCTAGCTATGAGCAAAATATAAATATATGCCTGAAATTATTCTTTCACAAGTATACATACAGTAGTAAAGTATTTGAAAGTAGCAGTTTATATTTAAGCATTATATTTCTACTTGAGTTCAGCTTTGTTTTTCTAATTTACATTGTTTTAGACATATTGGATAAATGGATATAATGTTTCTGTATTTTACTGTTCTATTCTCATTAAAAATTGGATGAGATTTAATGTAATGTTTAATGTGCTGTCAACAATTTTATATTCAGTAGTAAATGAAACCTGACCTTCAAAATCCTCCATCAGTGCAATCACATTTTTCCATGAATCCATGCCACTTTAAAATGGTGTGATGGTCATACTCAATAAGACAACAATTAAAAGTTATAGAAAACACAGATTTACATGGTCATTGTTGTCATATGAGTTCACTAAAATGTGTTTTTACATGTGCTAATCAACATATAAACACCACAACTGTTTGCACCAATTTTAGTGATTATAAGTATCTTACCCTGAAATATCTGTCTTCCTTATCTAAAATAATTTCAGAACACATTTGTCATAACCTAGTTAAATATATTAATCAATAGTCATATGGTTTAATGGACAAGTTCAACAGAGACGGGAAACATCAGTACACGGTAATGAAAAGTACATATTACTTGGAAAAGAATTACATCTGTCCATAATGGTATTTGCTCATTGTATGTTTTGGTGACTTTTAAGGATGTTAATCACGACTTAAGTCAATTGACAATTGACAGGTCAGGGCATCTGATTCAAGAACTCATCATTTTTATGAAATTGCTAAATATATCAATAACTATTTTAAAAGTTAAAACTTGGAAATGTGTCACCTAATTCCTCAAAAATGTATTATTTCACTAATGTTGTTTCTTTTAGCCCTCTTATGAAACTGCCACTGTGATTTGTGACTCCATCACATGGGCAGATGCACCCAGCATTGGTGCAAGTGTTACGACTTAAGAGGGTCAATATTGTCACAGGCAAGCAAAATATTATGAGTACAACAGAGAAAAACAATTAGCAGTGTAGAAAAATTGAAGATATGCAAGCAAATTGATACAAAAATTGGAAATTGTGGCTTTTAGAAGCTTAGGATATTTAACACTAGAATCCCTGAAGCCTACAAAAAATCTTGTAATCCCAGCCTACTTTAATTTCCTTTGCACTTCTCCATCAGCGTCTTTTGTTTTGCAAATGTGTCGATCAGCGCAAGCAGCCTGCTATCGCGACCCCCCAAACGGGGCTGAGGTCAGTCACAAACTTCTCCCAGCTCAAGTGTGTTTGTCTGTGTGTGAGGTGCCTGGAGTTGTATAGGGTAAATGATATATTGTTATTTGGAATACATACATTTCATGTGTGTTCCGTGTCTACAAAGATCTGGGGAAGTGTTGGATGAAAGGAAATGCGAGGCAAGAAATATTGAACACATAAAGCGGAACCTTTTTCCATGTCATACTAATGATGACGTGAAGTGCATCATGTGTGAAGACTTTAGTCCAAAAATCAAATAAATATGTGTGCTTTTATTCAAGAATATAACCAAAGTAAAAAAAACAATCATTCAATCTACATGTTGTGAATGAATTACAAACTCAAGCTCAAATGTCAATCGATAGAAAGCTAATACATATACTTGGATGGTGTGGAGGTACAGTATGAGTTGCTGCCTTATAACTGAAAGGTTGTGGGCTTGAGACAGGGTGCTCCTCGTTTTGAGTAGTCAACTGCTATTATTACTACTATCTACTCCATATATATATAAAATCCTAAGCCTAACAAATGCAACGATTTTGTGCAACCATTTTATGCCATGTTTTGTGTCATGCTTTAAATCGGGCTTATTTTAAAATCTACACATATATGTTTGGTATCATTCTTTTCAGAATTTATCGAACTTTAATGTGATGTTGTTAGATTTTCAGATTATTATTCCATTTTTAAATAATAAACTAAAAAATATCAAGAACTTCCACGAGACAAGACTTTGTGCCAAGAGATTTAACCATGCCCGGGGCCGGAAATAAAAGACAAAGAGTAGGACAGCTGCTGTACAAGCTTTTAAATGTTGTTTAATGTTTTAAATGTTGCATGAGATGCAGATCACACAGCACGGCAGCAGCAGTAAGCCAGCAGCTGATCGAGCAAAGAGGAGGTAAAAAAAATGGTATTTTTTTTCCCATTGTATCACCGTTTACAAGGGAGTTTCGGAGGAGCGACCACATCTCATCTCAGCCCATCTCTTCACAACGCAAGCACCAGAGATGAGAAGTGGCTGGTGCATAGCTTAGGCCGGGTTTTGGGGGGGTTGGCAAACGAAGCGAACAGGGGGCGAACCCCCTAGTAATATAATAAAAACACATTTGATTTGAGTCTGTGATACCCAGTGTCTATTTTGGTAAATTTTGTTTGTGTTACTTTCTTACCGTTATTTGTTTCTCACTTCTTATGTTTTTCTAATATGCTTTTGTAAAGCATCTTTGGGTTTGGGAAAGGTGCTATATAAATAAATATTGTCATGTACAGCCAGGGGGCCCTGCCCGGCTGGGATGCCAGCTGGATGGAAAGACCACAAGAAAGACTGTGTTCCGGGCATTATCTTGCCTGGAATGATAGAGGGCAGCCCCTCTGGGCTGCTGGGGCTCCATGGATTCCCACAGGGCATGCTAGGAGATGGAGTTCACTGCAGCCTTGTTGGGTTCTGTGGCAACCACCAGGGGGCACTTCAGAGCCCTACTTTGGGCTTTATTATTATTATTGTTGTTATTATTATTATTAGTAGTAGTAGTAGTGAGTGTGAAAACCTTGTTAAAAGTACCCTGTCCAGGATGTCTGACACCTGGCAGACACTCTGCTTTGCACTGTCACCAACCAAATGGCATCATACAACAAGCCACAAACATATTACAAGATGTTTCCATGTCCTACTGTTAATCCTGAGGAAAAGAAATTCACTAAATGTCTGGGTAGAGTGCTGCTTTTGTACTTCAGCAATCTGATCTGATACTCTATTCAGGTATGAGCTAATGGATCGTGCTGCTCAAGTTCCACTTTTAATCAGATCTGTTTCATACAGAAAGAGATAGAGAAACACCCCTGTGCATTTTATATATTATCAGCAATTCGAGGAACATTTTGTTGGACTTTATCCCTTGAAGCACAGACAAGAATGAATGAATGCCCACTCCCCCCAACACACACATATAGATCTCTCTAAGTACTGTAAGGAAAGAGGGTCAGGGGGTGGTTGCACACTGAGAGGAAAGTAACTGAAACCAGACTTTGAAGCTGAGGCAGTAAGTAGAGGTGGTTTGTTCTCTGCTGCTCTGTGGGGGGTAAGCAAGAAATTTGGGATAGAGAAGCTATATATGTTGAACTTTATTTATTAAACAGTGCTAGAGGAAAGCACTCAATGATTTGTTCCAGCTTTCTGTAAAGTAATATTATTTTCTAAACTTCACGGAGGAATTTTGTGTACTGTGCTTGCCACTGGTGATGTTCAGCCTGAATTACTTTCATCTTTACAGTACATATGAAGCTATGAAACTAGTGGATAGTCCAGACATGCGTTCATTTATTTATATTTTCTTTTTAAAATTAAAAATGTGGATTTTCTACCTTTGACACAATGGATTAAAATTACAGATGAATTAGAATTACAGATACACTATTCCTTTGATTGCTTGTTTTTGGTTTTTTTTTTTGGACTTATATTGCTCAATTGGTGTCCAAAAGGACTTGTTCTGTACTCTGTTTTTGTAACTACAGGATTGCAGGAGGCCGGAGCCTTTGCCAGCTTTTCACTGGCATACAGCAACACATAGCACAGAGCATTCTTACTTACAGTCATCTGTATTTCTTTAGTTGAGATAGAGACACAAAAAGAAAGGGAAACCTGCTGTTTTGATTTTGTATTTTTTTGGTTAAAGCCAGAGGTCCTAGTGGGATCACCTAAATTTGATTCTGGCATCTGTTGTCCCTAGTGACAAGCTCAGTGGTTTAGTTCTTATGTGTCTACAGTTTCTCTTGCCATCGTATACTTTGTTTTAGATCAATATTTCTTTGAGTGGTTTGTTCTGTTTTTGACCAGTTCCAATTGGTGTAGTAAAATGTAGACAGTCTCAGAATTGAATTTCCCTCAGCATACTCTGTTTTGCCCGATTTCACTTTCACTGGTTTTGGCTTTGTTTTTTTTCCTTTGATAGATTTTATTAAGCTCAAAATCGAATACTTTAGCACTTTTGAGCCCATTGTTAATTGGGCTCTTTTAACTATGCTGCTACTGTGTTTTCTTTTGCCACAGTACACTTGATTGTGTCCAATTGTGGTTTCTATGGCTTTTGCTGATCAGACCTGTACTAATTTGTGTAGTCTTTCTCTCAGAGTTGGTCGATCCTTGGTATGATCCTTTACTTACTCTGATTGTTTTTAGAATTGTTGTGCATTTTATCCACGCTGGGCTCTGTTCTGTTCTTTAGTAGTTTAGTTCATTAGTGCTCAGTGTCCACAGCACAATACCTCAGAAACTCTCCTCGCTACACTTCCAGTACCACACATATCACTTTCTAGCCTTACTTCCACCTGAAAACTGAACCTTTCTCCTGCTTATCTTCCAACTTCAAGTTCAGTATTTTCAGCCCTGGCCAGATAAGGAACATTCCAGTAAACATCATCGAATTCAGGATTGTACTCTGCACACTCTGAGACCAAACTCTTAAAGCTATGCTGGTATTTACAAGATGAAATGATGTTTTCTTACTCCTTGTTATTTTTATATTTATTTTTTATTCCAGCCGCTTGTATGCATTGCTATTTTGTTGCATTGATGTGCATTTTGCTAAGCATGCGAGACACACATTATATGATGTGTAGCATTGGCCATTTCAGCCTCCACTGTGTGTAAAATGGCAATTTATCTTTGCATAAATAAAGGAATGAACTCACGGAAAGGATCTGATTTCTAAAAATATTAAAAAGAACAAATCAAAAAAAGAAACAACCATAGGCTTCAACCAGTACTTGCTTTATGACGCTGAACTCTGTTTTGTCCTTAAATTACTTTGCAGATCATTGATCTTTGTGGATTGACCAAATGTCCAAATTACCTCATTGCTTAGATTGACTACAACATGACAGTACAGCTACACGTGTGCCTGCAGTTTTAAACATCACAATGACATTTATAGTGCAGACCTGTCCACTCAGATATACGGCAGAGGAAAGGGTGGCTCCAACTGGACTGCAAATCATTCACCATTCTCATTCTCCTAATTTAATTTCCTTCATAATTACCTCTAATACACTCTCTGGAAATATGTTTCCCCACATTACCGTGATGGTTCTACTTATAGCTTTCTATGACAGCAACATTCAGACTTCCTACAAGAGTTCTTTTTAGCAGAATCGGGGACTGATCAGGCAATGCCACAATTTTGGAGCCGCTTGTTCTTGCCTGAGCTTTTGGTCTCTTTCTAGACACCCCTAATCCTTACAGTTACTAGCTTATTACTCTTATAATCTGACTGTTGTGCACTTTCATTAAATTTTATTTGTTAAATTCAGTTTTCATATTTTTTATCATTACATTTGGGGATGTCACAGCAGCTCCTTTTTTGTTTTCTGGACACCAACATTTTGTGCTTGTCTTTCATGGCTAAAGCAATATTGTTTACTGTCACTATGCAGGTTGTCGGTCATGTGACATATTTCGTCATTACAGCCCACTTATATAAGACCCTTCCTTTAGATCTCTTCTCTGAAACATCTTTCCAGTTCTTGATATCTTTCTCATTAACTTTATAGGGAGCTGAAGGCCCCCCATTATTATCACTACTTTTCTGCTTATTCCTGTGCCTTTGTTTAGCTCCTTCTCAGTTTTCAGACTTAAATTTTGTAGATTGCCTTCACTACACTATTGGCACGCTGTTATAATCAGTTTGTTATAATATTAATTTAATGTCACTGTCTCTGTGCACACTGTTATGGATTCATTTATACAGGCAGACGAAGTATGGTACGCAGGGGCTAGGCTGCATTTAGAAACCATTAGTCTAGCAGTTTGGAGAATGAGACAAACTGCAGTGTGAGCATTTTGATATTCTTGTTGGAGGTAGGGTTTGAGCTTTTACTGTCCTTGTTGAGACCAGAGAAGACCAGCACGTGAAGCAGGCAGTACTCGTCTTTAAATACAGATAAAACAGAGATGTTAATTGTTGGAGGGAATGAGGCGGATCACAACAATATTTTGTCATCATTTAACTCAGTTGGAATCCCAATTAATTTTAAGCCCGCAATCTAGGAGATATCTTTGATTCTAGCATGTCATTTAAAGCACATATTACAAAGTTGTCCAAAACATGTTTCTTCCATCTTAAAAATGTTAGGAAATTAAGGCGCTTTCTAAATAAACAGGATTCTGAGAAATTAATTCATGCATTTATCTCTAGTAGGATTGACTACTGCAATGCGGTGTTCACTGGCTGTTCAGACTGTTCTCTATACAACCTCCAGTTAATCCAAAATGCGGCTGCAAGAATTATTACAAGAACAAGAAAATATGAACACATAACTCCAGTTCTTAAATCCTTACACTGGCTCCCGGTTAAGTTTAGGGCAGATTTCAAAATCCTCCTTTTAACATATAAAGCATTAAATGGCCAAGGTCCGACTTACTTGTCTGAACTTATCATGACTTACAAACCTGAGCGCACATTAAGATCTCAAGATGCCGGTCTGCTTATGATTCCAAGGATTAATAAAATAACAGAGGGAGGTCGAGCTTTTAGTTACAGGGCCCCTAAACTGTGGAGTGGTCTTCCCGCTTCTATAAGAGATGCCCCTTCGGTCTCAGCCTTTAAATCCCAGCTGAAGACTCACTACTTTAGTTTAGCATATCCTGACTAGAGCTGCTGATTAACTGTACAGACTGCATCTCTGTTGATAGTCATTAGCACTAAAACATAAGTTACGTGATAGTTATAATTGAATACTAACACTCACCTATTCTGTTTCTGTTCTTGGTACTCAAATGTGGCAATTGGTGCCACAGCCCACCTGCCAAGTTGTTTGCCTGCCTATGGTAAAGTCATCACTGATGGAGGATCGCAAGAATCATGGGAAAGAGGGGTCCTTTCATTGGATTGGCTGGTCCAGAACTGTTTCAGCCGTGGAATGGCCAAATGGGGGAGGCAGCTTGATGGATGAGGTCTCCAGGACTCTAAAAATATCCAAATCTTATTATGTGATATCATCTACTGTTAAATTCTGCTCCGTACATCTAAAATTTTAATTTTTACGCTGTATCAAGGATTTGTTCTGTTCTGTATATTGTAATGTATTGACCCCCTTCTTTTGACACCCACTGCACGCCCAACCTACCTGGAAAGGGGTCTCTCTTTGAACTGCCTTTCCCAAGGTTTCTTCCATTTTCCCTAAAAGGTTTTTTTGGGAGTTTTTCCTTGTCTTCTCAGAGAGTCAAGGCTGGGGGGTTGTCAAGAGGCAGGGCCTGTTAAAGCCCATTGTGGCACTTCCTGTGTGATTTTGGGCTATACAAAAATAAACTGTATTTTATTGTATTGTATTTTAAAGAAACTGAAAGGGGAGTGCTGTTTAGCCATTTTAACATATATTATTCCAGGGTTCTTTAACCTAGTTTTTTTACCTTATGCTAATTTTTATTAGGTGGCATGGTGGCGCAGTGGTAGCGCTGCTGCCTCACAGTAAGGATTTGCTTCCTGGGTCCTCCCTGCATGGAGTTTACATGTTCTCCCTGTGTCTGAATGGGTTTCCTCCAGGTGTTCCTTTTTCCTCCCACAGTCGAAAGACATGCAGGTTAGATGCATTGGCAATTCTAAATTGTCCCTAGTGTGTGCTTGGTGTGTGGGTGGGTGTGTGTTTGTGTGTGTGTGTGTGTGCTCTGCAGTGGACTAACACCCTGCCTGGGTTTGTTCCTGCCTTGCACCCTGTGCTGGCTGGGATTGGCTCCAGCAGACCCCCGTGACCCTGTGTTAGGATATGGTGGGTTGGAGAATGACTGACTGACTAATTTTTTTTAACAAGCTGCAAACACTCCATAGGATGATTGGATGGGGGTGTGGTCATAAAATACCAAATTAAATATTAATATATTTATGTGCTACATGGAATGATGAATAAGACATAAATATAAACACTCTCTTACTATATATATAAAATGCATATTATATATATATATTTATTCACAATTTGAAAATTGAAACTTGATTGTGTGGGCGGGAGCTCCAAGTGGATGGGTGATTGCCCATCCATGCCCATTTTTTGCCTACTCTTGTGGTGTGAAGAAAAACTATGTAATGTACCCTTTACAAGTTTACAATGTTTTTGTTGAACTCATTTTAAACTAACAGTTGCAATCCACTGTGCTAATTCCATTCAGAATTGTAAACACTTCAGTCATGTCTTCTCTTAATCTCCTTTTGCTTAAACTAAAAAGACTCAGCTCTTTTAATCTTTCCTCATAACTCAACCCCTGCAGTCGTGGAATCAGCCTAGTTATTCTTCTAAGGACTTTTTCTGGTGCGTCTATGCTTTTTTGTTGTAGCCAGCAGACCAAAACTGTAGATAGTAGTCCAGATGAGGCCTCACCAGTGTGTTATAAAGCTTGAGAATAACCTTCTTGGACTTATACTCCACACACCATGCTCTATAACCTAACATTCTGTTAGCCTTCATAATGTGTTTTGAACACTGTCTGGCAGTTGATAATGTCGAGTTCCCTATAACTCCTAAATGCTTCTCATAAGGTGTACAGTACTTTCAGTTTTCAGACCTGCCATCGTGTATTCAAACATTTTTACTTCCTACGTGTAATACTTTACATTTAATGATATTAAATTTCATCTGCCCCAAACAGATTCCAGATTATCTTCCCATCCACCTAGCTTGGTATCATCTGCATACTTAACCAGCTTGTTACATATATTCCAGCTGTATTAAATGCTTTCTGAAAAGCAAGATAAATAATATCATATACACCACACTGACTGTATACATTACTCGCTTCCTAATAGATTTCACTGATATTAGTAAAATATTATCTCTTCCACCTGAACCAATGCTGACTGTTCCCTAAAACTCATATTTTGTCATGTGCTGTTCAATCTTATCCTTAATAATTCCTTCCATTAATTTACCTGTGATGCACGTTAAGCTTACTGGTCTATAGTCACTTGAATCTTCCCGATTACCCTTTTTAATATCAGGTAATAACAGCTTGCATAAAGAAGGTAAGAGTCCAATAAAAAAAATAAAAGAATGTTGCAGGTGGTGAGTGTCTGTAACAACAGAGGACCTAGATTGTTGAAAACTAGAGTCAGATTGAGAAAACCACAAAGTACTGGCCGAAAATCAGTGCAAGAAAAAATTAAGTACAAGAAAGCTCTTTATTTGACCCACATTCTGCATTTAGATGAAGGCTGTGGCCGGTCAGCACTGAAATTCTCTTCTTCCCTTCTTTTCTGGGAATTGCTCTTTACTCTTCGTGTGATGTTTCCGGTTGCTTATTAATGGCTGAGGAGCTGCTGTGACTTTAGATCATCACACGCCCACACATGTGACAAAAAATAATCTGATTGGTTTATTCCTTTGCTAAAAAAACACTGTAGTTATGGTAACTTTTTTTTAAAACTTATGAATTTTTAAAACACTTTGTATGCTGTATTGTTCATGTGTAATGTAGGACAAATTGTGTTTTGAAGGTGGCCTTCACGTAGCATGACTGAAGAAACTAACATAATAAACATTTTTTAAAAATCTTCATGCTGTTAATATTTAGGTTTGCCTTTGCCTCTTTACAGTGCATCTGTGATGTCAAATAATATTCTGTCTCAGATATATATATACAATATGTTATTAATATGAATATTACTGTAATGTTATCCATAAACGTTCAATATATTGAATACACACATACATTTCTATGTATATTTAGTGTTTATATATTTCTGCTTTATGCTTGTGTTGTATTTTCTTGTTTATTGTAATACATTTTTTTCTTTACTGTACTGTATATGTTTAGACTTATGTCAGCTTTTTGATTTGCAATTGTGTACTATAATTTTTATTTAGATTTGTTTGA
This sequence comes from Polypterus bichir lapradei, assembly GCA_026402145.1. NCBI lineage: Eukaryota > Metazoa > Chordata > Cladistia > Polypteriformes > Polypteridae > Polypterus > Polypterus bichir. Next base: position 21,636,903 of record JANRMT010062796.1, read on the forward strand.
GAGTAACATATTTTGTCTTATTTTTCAACTGTGTGTGTGAGTTTTTTTTTAATGGTTTCCTTAACAAGTCTGTTCCCTTGTTAACTATCGAGTACTGCAGGTTTTCTTGTGGTGTGTTACATTAGAGAATATCTGCATGAGAGACTATGTTATACGATGAAAAGGGACATCAAAATATAAGGAAGGACAATATAATGGAAAATTGAAAAATGTAACATTAATAATTTACAGTCATTGTCAATAACAGAAAACCCAACTGAGCTTTTGTCACAGAGGGTTTAAAATAACTGAAGTTATACCAAACACTAACCAACAGCTGTTATTGCCTGCACAGTCAGACGTCTCTCCCGACTTCTTCTGGATAACCCACCTCCCATTACTCTGAGACCCCTTCTCAATACTCACCAGCTAACTCCGCCACCAGGAATGGTCCTTCAGAACAGTAAATGGAATCCTGATTTGTTTATTATCACTGCACTTTAGTTTTCTCAAGTGTGCCAACGCAAGGGCTGGCTACTCTCTTTAGCTGCTATAATGTTAATTGCCTTTACAGTCATATTTTAGCGTGACTTTATACCAGAGTTGTACAAATACTGGGCTTTTTGGTTAAGTGTCCCATTTTAGATTCATATTAATAGCTTCACTGCTATTTTTGCCCAAAATTATCTTTGAAAAGATAACAAGCAGTAGGTTGTTTTCATGCCTTTCTTTTTTATCAGTCAAATTCCAGATAGCTAGCATGTTACTGAGCTCTGGATTCTTTTATCTGCACACAGCAGGGATTAAACCAGCGTGGATGTATTGCTTAGAAAAGGCAGACACACATAGCTGCTGGCTTAAAACTATTTTCAGTGCTTGCGGGCTTCTGATCTCAGAATATGCAGATAAAAGGCAGTTCACAGTTGTATTCAAATCTTTTCATTAAAAATGCATAGTCTAATGAATCATTTTACTTACTTAAATTTGAATCTATTTCTTGATTTTCCTTCAGTTCATTCTAAAATTCCCATTTTATTCAAAGGTTTATTCATCTGTTTTCTTTACCCACTTTCTCATGGCTGGTGGTTTGTGTTTTAGTATTTCAGTTTCCTTTTGAAGTGTTTGGGATACTTTTCTATCACTTTTTTTAACAATATTTTTGTTCCATCTTTAATAACATCATTTAAATTTGACATCTTGCTGGCTGTTATGGACAGCTTCCCAGAGACCAGCTGGAAAGAGCTCTTCAATTTGTTGATGTCCATAGTACTATTTAACATAAGAGTGAATTATTTTTTTAACTGCTTGTTGGAACTCCAACTAAAAAATTAAGCAACGACTCTTTTGTGAAGAAAGTAATATCTTTCTTTGATTAAAAAACGTCTAGCCTTAAGGTTTTGTTTTCTGGTTAGTATGTATTCAAAATCTAATACTTGGAAAAAATAAACCAATGATAGGTCACTTTTTATAAGATTTGTTCTTGTAAATAAGCGTAGGTCGTAGGAGGGAGGAGTATTACAGCAGCGAGTGTAAGTGAGGATACCACCCTGAATATAAGTTTGTCATAGTGAATTGGACTCATCATGCTATGCAGTAAACTCCTTAATGGAAGTGAGATTACTTGCCATGCTGTCATCCACCATCTTCGTGAAGTCACTGTGATATTGCTTAGCCATAACTTCTAATCTCTGCACTGCTTTCAAAGATGCTACTGGGTTTACCACAGCATTTTAATTAGGTTTCTTTCTTGGACAACTGCTAGCTTATGGTCTGCTTCTTATATCTGATGATGAGTATAATTCACTGAATGGCAATTTATGCAAAGGTAAGTCAGTAACTATTCACACTTTTGTGATAAATTTGTTTGAGTTGGCTGTACAGATTTCCCAGTGAAAGTGTGGAAACATGGCGTGCCTGTGGTCACAGAGGTAAAATCTTAATCAGTGAGTTTCTCTTGTTGATTTCTAGGAGTAAACCACGACAAAATAAATAAATAAATAAATAAAAAACTGTACTTTGTACCAAAGAAGAGCATCAAGCAGTGATCAGCTTTTTATGGGATCAAAGTATATCACTACTCAACTGTTCTTCTTTGGTACTTGTAGCTGCATCTTTTCTAGTTTTCCGAAATCAAACTGCTACTTAGTTGGAAAGGTAGGATCCAGCATGAGTCAAACGCATAACAAAAGAAATTTCTCAGATGAATAAAGTTCATTTTGAAAAAAATATTTTGTGAAAATTCAAAGCAAATCAGTTCACACAAAAATAGAGAAAAAATTATTACATACCCAGGATAAAAGATAAAAAAGGAAAAAAATGTTTCTTCAAACTTAACTTTTTCTTGTTAAACTTCAGTTACTTTGTATACTTAAAGGTTGCGTTATTTCTCTATGGCAAAATTACATATGCTTTACTTATTAGATTCAGTGCGTTCTATACGTACAGCACATTCAGTATGGTTGTAACCAGATACGGTTTGAAAACTGTTTGCCCTCCATGCCTTATCAACTGCAAGGCAGATTATAAACTGGGACTAATCTGTAGTCAGAGGCACAAGAAATAATTAGAATATTGCATTTCGGTTTAGCTTGTGGGGGATATAATGGAATCTCCCATAGACTATGCATTAATATATAGGCAAAGATTTTAATGTAACTAAAAAAAATGCTTCTATCAATTTAACATAACCTAACTAACTATCAAATGGCTCTTAAAGTATAAATGGAGAGCAGAGTGGCTATGTTTACTTACCTCTCTAGAACCAAAAAGTACAGCTTGTGTTTTTATCTCTCTGACACTTTGCTCTTTCACTGCTGCAGCCTCCTAATAAATGCAACATTGAAGTACGTGGATTCTTCACTCCTTTCTGTTTGCACTCTGCGTAATACTATTAAAGGGGCATGCTCACATGTTGCATACAGGTTACATACAAGTCTAGACAAAAATATGTTGCCTTTAAGACACAAATACACCAACACATCTCGAGCTGCCTTCTGCATGTCATTTTGTGTTTAAATGTGTTTGCAAGTTTTCTATTCATTTTTAGTCCTATCCAACCCTGACTGCTACTGCCCTATGATGTCACTCTGACCTTGCAAAAAATCATGAGTCGCTGGGAAAAAAAGGTTCATTTAAGTTGACTGCATGGTGAAGTTTCTGAAAAATATTCATCAAAAAGTTCACTACTGAACACAGCACATTCACTGCAAAGAAACTCTTTTGCAAATTTTGCAGATTAAAACTGTCGTACAGCTCCCCTGTTGTCCTTATATAGCAGGTATATTTCATTCAGCAACAATTTTTTTGACACCAGAACTCTAAAACTTATTGATAGGATGTGCCTTTATTTTCTTTGCCCTCTGCTAATGCTCAAAGTGGATTTGTTGGTTGAAACTTATTGTGATGTCTGTGCTTCAGACATTCCAAAGACTGCCTTGCACAAAATGTTCAGCAGAAAAACCTGGCAAGCCATCCATGTGAGCTCTGAAATTGCACGGCACTTTCGTTAGTGTGTTTCTAGGCAGCAAGACTTTGGTGCACTGGGAAAAAGAGAGAACAGGGCAGGATAGCAAATGATTATCATTATTCAAAGAAGAATGTTTCTCGAAGAATTGCTTTAGTGTCATTACTGCTAACAGACTTTAAACTTAGCAGATATTTTATATATGCCACCTCTAGCAACTATGACCACCATCATAGTGTGAAGTCCACTTCAAATCCAGCTTGTAAATGTTGGTGTGCCATCCCCATTTAATCAAAGCAACAGAAAATCCAAACAAGCACACTATGGTGCAGGACTGAAATGAAAAGAAAAAAAATAAAGAGCCAGTTTTAGGCTTAAGAAGTTCTTTCTTTGCCAAAGTCACAAGATAGAAGCTTTGTCCTGCGGTGTGCTCTGCTCTCAGAATGAAGCCTCCTTCTGGTGACCTTTTGATTTTCTAGGCAGGAGACCAGAAGGGGTGGAGTCAACTGCCCATGCTGGGAGTCTTCTTGGCATTGTGAAGGGAATGACAGAGGACATGATTAGCGGCAGCACCCCCTCTCATCTAGGAGTGGTACTACATACCCCAGATGACTCCGGAGGGCAATCCACTGATGCTCATGCATGAAAATAGGTAAACAAACTGTTTGGAATCACAAATCAGCCAAACACACACACACACACATCTATCTTTTGGCTTTGATAGAAAAATAAGTGCAAACTTGGGGAGCACAGATATTCTCCACATATATAGGGACTGGTCTGGTCTTTGAACATAAAGCAGATCACACATCATTGTGTCACCCTGACATTTTAAAACAGTGACAAAAAGATATGAAATGAATCAAATATAATTGAACAAAGATATGTTTTTACTTGTATTTGAACTGGTACAGCATATGGTACAAGATCTTCTTTCATCGTTCATCTCTTTTTATTTTTTGCTTATTATTACTTCTTTGCCTGTGTGTTTGTGTGTGTGTGTGTTCTAAATAGTGATAAAAGCTATTTTCCAAATAGGGTTGCTGAACAGTTTCTCTTAGAAAATGTTAATCACTGTGAGATTTCACATAAGGCTTTTTTGCATTCCATTAAAATGAGACATACTGGTTTTTGGGTTTTTGATGTGTGCTGCCTCCCACAAGTATACAAGGCGTCTTAAGTTATATCCAATTAAAAAATAACCACAAAAATCTTTGTTTTTTTCTAATAAGAGGAGCTTCCTCCTGCGGTCTGGTGGAAGCTAAGCTTCAGCAGTCTGGATCATCATTTACTAATATTCCTACCTCTGCAGTCAGTCTTTATCCTGGCAGCAAAGCTCAGGAATGTCCTCATTAAAGCTTGAAGCCATGCTGAACATCTTGGCTAGAAGCCTCTGTTAGCGACATTATATCAGGAGGACAGAGACCACATTGAATTAACCCTTTGCTTATTATCATTACAAAAGAAAACAAAGAAAAGCATATTTCTGTATATTGTTGTCTAATATATGTAAGACAGATGTAACAACACAGGGATGATTATAGGGTGTGGGTTCCATTGGTAAAACAAATAAACGGAAACTAAAGCCTGTCTCCATTTGGAGGAATTTCTCCACAAATACAGTCGCCTAACTGTTCATACATTTTTGCAGATGGAAAGCCCTGTTTCTGTAAATGCTTTACTCAGTGTATGTTTTCACACCTGTACTTTTATAAAGGAGACTTAATAAATTTTAGTCCATAAACTTCATAATGCTAAACTGATTTAAGCAGGTTTGAAAATGACAGGGATACCACATTAATAAAACTTGCATAGATCCTAGACAGAGGGCTATGGTAAACTATAATATTAAAGAAGATCTAAGATCTATGCTTCATACATCAAAATGACCTTTGAGAGACTGGTCCTAAAACAGTTACTACCCCTGGTTTCAGAACAGCCAGATCCTCTGCAGTTACCCTATAAGAAACATATAGATGTGGAGGATGCTGTCTCATCTACATGCTCCACAGAGCCTGTTGCCTGGTTGACAAAGCCACAGTAAGGATAATGTTCTGTGACTTTTCCAGCGCTTTTAGCACCATTATGCCTCATCAACTGGGGAAAAAGCTCAAGGCTTTGAATCTTGATGCCCCCACAATTTCCTGGATCATGGGCTACCTGACCAACAGACAGACATTTTTGAGGATGAGGGACTGTGTGTCAGAAATGGTGATGTTTAATACTAGAGCATCTCTGGGAATTCTCCTGTCTCCCTTCCTGTTCACCCTCTACACAACAGATTTCCAGCACAATATCAGTGCTTACCTTCTACCGAAATTTTCAGATGACTTAACCATCATTAATTAGGTTGCATTAATAATGAAAATGAGTCAGAGTACAGGAAGGATGTGGGGGACTTTGTCTTGTTGTGCAGGGACAACAACCTTCAATTCAACATCAGCAAGACAGAGCTGGTGGTGGAATTCAGGCATGCCATCATCCAGGGAGAACATGGAAGTGGTACAAAGTTACAAGTAGTTGGGGTTTCATATAATCAACCAACTGGATTGGTCTGACAACACAGTGGCTCTGTACAAGAAGACCCAGAGTAGACTGTGCTTGCTAAGGAGACTCAGGTCTTTTGAAGTGTGCATCAAGCTGCTGGAAATGTCCTACCAATCCACTGTAGCCAGTGTGATGTTCTACGCTGCAGTCTTCTGGGGAAGCGACCTGAGCACAAAAGAAGCACAATACCTGAACAAACCTATCAAGAAAATCTGTTCCATCACTGAGAAATACTGGATACACTGGAAGCTGTTTGAATAAAGAAGATGGTGGCAAATTTGGGTGCCATCATGAAAAATACCCTCTATCCCTTCCAGGAGGTGCTCTCTTGGAGCACTTTTAGCCACAGGCTTATTCCATCATACTGTGCTAAAAATTGTCAGAGCAGGAACCAGCTTTGACCGAAATGCCAGCACATCTCAGGGCACGCTCACTCAAACCACTCATCATTTACATTGGGGTAGAGGAAGAGGAAACTGGAGAACCAGGAGAAACAATGCCTGTAGGCATCAGGGAGAATTGCAATCTTCACACAGACAAAGATTGAACCCAAGGCAGTAAAACAGGAAACAATAACATTAACCACAATGCCACTGTAACTCCATTCTTTTAAAAAGTTATTTTTAAATTTAAAAAGTGTATTGTGTAATATTCAACTAATGATATGCTCCTTTATATACTGTGTCTGTAGTTTCATTCCTAAAATACACAATTGGAAATGATGACTTGTTTTACTGGCCCCACAGTTTTATGGCCTTACATATTTAGCCTAGCAAAATGGGTGCTTTGTATGCAAAGTCTAAAGTCGGTGATCAAACTAAATTAAACTCTTGCCCATAAATGTCAAGGAATTGTTCTGAAACTGAGAGCATTACTGCAACTAGATATGGTAAGTTGCTTTTCATTAATATTCACTGTGAATCTATGCACTTTTTAGATAAGATGTTAATTAATTAAAATTCTTCAGGCACAATTACCACATTCTGGTGTTACATGATGAAAACTGTGTTTGTTTTTGTTAACATTTGATAAGCAGGCAATGTGAAATGGGATATTTTCAAATAATTGAGCAAGAAATGTTTGGAAAAGGAAAAGGTAATTTGGCTAATTAAGAAATGATGACCAAGTACCAGCTAACCTCTAACCTACGAGCCTCCCATGGGCAATGTCTGCATTTCTCCATAATGACTCCTTTTTATTGCAGTCCCTCTATTGTATGCATTTACTAATGGCCAAATCAAGCTGTGTCTGAATTTCCATTTTTGATCTTATGCTATATTGGGAGATGTTTTTTTTAAGTTGCAAGGAGTGAGTTAGTGTACTAATGGATACATGTAGACCTGTTGGGATGGAATGAAGAAAGCATTTCTTTTATTGTAAAGAATTTTGGAAGGCCTTTTCTGTAATTATTACTGTATTAAAAAATCAACAACTTTAACAAATCAAAGAAACAATTATGCACCATTTTAACAACAAAGGGAAAAACCTACCATACACTCTAAGTAAAAGAAAATGCTAAAGAAGTAATGATACCTTTAATGGAATATTCTAAGCAGACATGTCTATTTTACTCACCTAAAAATGAGTGGTACAATTTTTAGAAATATAAATAAAAATACACCATGATACATTGTACAGTGATCAGCACTAGTGTTCAATAGTGTGCAGAAAGTCAAGGGGTCTGACTACTTTCTGAATCCACTGTAGATCTAAATAATGCTGACATACACACCTTACCTGTTTACCTCCAGTGGCTCAACATAAAGAAAAAAAATAAAACAGACATAAAAGTGTTTTTAATTACTGTGACCATTAGCAGCTTCAGAAATGTTTGAGTTGGAGATATTGCTTTGTTTTTACCTCAGTTTCATTTAATAGCCAGTGATATTCTGTAATCTTATCGTCTCAATCAACTTTTTCTTGATGTCACTGAATGCTCCATCACAATTGTGTTTCAGCATTGGTAAGAAAGAGTTCTTTCTTAGTAGAATAAAATGAGAGCAGAATAAAAAAATGATTGATTATACTGAAATATATTGGAATATTGTCAAATAATTTTTTCTGGCTTATTCCTATGGTGGATTGTAGTGTTTTGGGAATGGAAGAGTTGCTTTTATAATTATGTCAAATGATATAAAAGGAAATAAGGAAGGTGGAACTTTGTTATTCAGAATGTAGCATGCAAACATACAAACATCAGACAGGGCTAACATCCTGCAGATTAAATCTGTGACCCTCAAAAAGGAAAGCTGCATGAGAAAATGAATGAATGGGTAAAGGTCACATCGCTGAAAACAATGAAGTACAGCATATGTGAATTTCCCCTTGGGATTAATAAAGTATCTATCAATCTATCTATCTATCTATTGTAATTTTTATGCAGTCTGATCTTCTTACCAAATCAATATGTGTTGTAAAATAAGGACACAAACACCGTCAAAGGTTTGGGGGGATCCCCATATACTGTAGAGCAAAACAGGAACTGACAAAAAGAAAAATGGAGGTGGTATATATAGTTGGCTGCAGGAAGTGATGTCATGGGGGAATAGCATTCTGGAACCGGAAGTGACGTCACGAAGAGGTGGGGTCTTGAGGGTTGGAACTGGAAGTGATATTGTTAGGTTGTAGATTCTTCAGTTGTTCTGCAGGGAGAGAGGAGAAAGAGTTAGAGGGCAACACCAACCCCTGGTTTGTCAGGTAAATGCTTCTATTTGAGCCCGTAAACTGTCTCCCAAACGCACATTTACGACAGTGTATTTTTGAATAATGCTAACAATATTCAAAGTTATTGTCTGTTTTTACATGCATTTTTATTACTCTTTAATTTAATATTTTTTTTGTATCAGTATACTGCTGCTGGATTATTTGAATTTCCCCTTGGGATTAATAAAGTATCTATCTATCTATTTTAGAATTTCAGTGTAATTGATTGCTCAGATTGACTATATTAGTGTCAACACAAGAAACAGATAACAGTTGTTAATGCAGAAACCACATCTGAATTTGGTTCCAAAAGGGAACCTCTAATGTAGACAGAGTTCCATACTGGTAGTAGGAAGCCAATGCGGGTACACAGTAGTTCTAAACGAAGTTTGTTTCCATGTTGACGGTCCAAAGAGGGTACCAGGCAGAGGCGTCTGTTCAAAAAAGATAGTGGCAGTCAAGGTAAAAAGGTGCCTGCACCCTCTTTAAATAAATAAAGTGAGGGCAAAACAGGTTTGCTGTAGGTCTGAGCCCTTCCCGACCATCAGCAGGCTGAAAATTGTCCCAAATTATAAGAAGTGGGATGGTACTACCTTTTTAAAAGTGGAAAGCCAGTTGTGAACCTCCAGTTCAATAGGGGGCAGCAGTTTAACATGTACAAGACAAATAAGTCCAGTGCTAACCAAGTTTATGAGCACATGACAGTGATAGTTAAAGACGATATTAGAAGTGCCAGAAGGCAGTTAGGGACAAATACTGTTAATAATACAAACATTGAGCCGTAAGAGAACGTTTTCAGCAATGAAAACACATCTCTTTATGAGTGCTTTGTTTTTGTAGTTTTATTTTATCATATTCTTTTTTCCTTACCTTTTTTGTTTACTTCATTTCCTATCCTTCTTCATTACTTTACTATTATTATTCCTTTATTATTTAAGTACTGTATATTGATATCATTGATACTATTATCTCACTCTTTAACTTTGTCTAAATCCACCTTTCTGCACTATTCCATCATTTGCCAGCTTAACATCCTTATATTTAGCAATAATACTTAATAATATCTCATGAAAATTTCAGCCTTTACCTTTCTTTCTGTTTCTTGTTTCTCTATTCTCCTTTAAATATAGGAGAGATATACTCTGAATGTTAATGTCTGCAGAGAGTTCTAATTTATTTCCAATTTACTCACCACTTTTTAGTTTAGTTTTTTTTCTTTTGGACTGTTTTACTAAGAGTATTAATGACAATACAAACTTACTAATATCTCAGCAAATTACTCATTCACTGCCATCAGAGGGAAATCTTGTAATTTATATTCTTCTCATCCTATGGCAAAAATGTCATTCTAAGGCACTCCTGGACTCGCGAGATGATTCCAAAGACACAAACAAAATGCTGACAGTCAAAACATGTAACAAAGGTGACATTTTTTTCTTTTTCTTTCTTAAAAAAATAACTTTAGAATACAGCGACAAAAGTTAGAAAGAATGTTTAAAGAAACCAGCTCAACTTTACATTCATCAGTATCTAGGGGTGAAGCTATGCAATCTTGTAATGAAGATATAGGCAAAATTTCTACACCTAGGTTGCACACCTAGACAATTTAATAAAATGTTGAGAATGGGACTTTTTAATTAGAATATCAAATAATGAATGGAACTCAACCATTGACAAAAAAGCACAGTACTCTACATCAGTTTGTACAAATCATGGTGTTATCCAGTTAAAAAGTGAACATTGCAAAAATACTGAAAAGGAAATTGAAAATCCTGAAGTTTTTACCCAAGAGGAAGTCTAAAGCCTCCCTGTAGCAACATGGTCTGTTAGTGAGGTTCTAAGTGATTACAGAGAAAGAGAGAGTTTCTGCTAACGGCCATGTCATATTCAACGAGTTTTTTGGTGATTTTCAGTTACAGATTTCATTTATATAATCAGTCAGAGGCACCCACAACATGCACCTGTGGCTTGTATGTAGTTTGACACCCTCAGCGACTCAGCTAATCAGTCTGCGACTTGTTCTGACAAAGTAAAATAAGTTTGATTTTGTCTTAAGTTGTATGCACAAGCTTGTGCGCACGTCAGCTGACAATCAATGTGTGCTCACCCGGAAGTACATTGCATAAAATGCAGCTACGGGGAATAAGGAACATGCATGTCTTGGACTTGTCAAACAGAAGAGAGACTTGTCTATGTGATATAATATTGTTTAAGTACCACAACAGAGTGCAAAATGAAAAAGAATGGCATATACTCCAGTAGAACTCACTGTATCTTTGAATCCTTTGTACAGCACTGGCTACATTAAGCAGCGCATTATTAGCAGTCAGAAAAAGGGGAAACCTTGTGATACTTTGGAAAAATGAAGCTATGTTGTAAAGACAGTACAGAGCGAGTTAATATGACATACCCTGCGAGTTCTAGCCATGTAATATGACATGCTCAGGTGACTACAGTCTTCATGTTTGACATCCCCTCTGAGTAGAAGTCATGTAATATGTAATTGACTTAAGATTAAAAAGGCTAAAATCAAATGTGTTGCTGTAAGCAGGGTAGCATTTTTCCCAGCTGTGCTCAAATATGCTAGTGATTATACTGTATATACATAAACCCTTACTTAACACAATGGGTAAATTCCTAATCTTTAAGATTAGAAAGTAGCAAAACATTGTTCTATTATGTAAAAAATATATCATGATGATTATTTAACCCTAGTACCTATAATCACGTGAGCATAATGTGTAGTGAATTTATAATAATTTAACAAATTATGAAAGGAACAATTGAGCAAGCAAATGTGGATTCAGATGGGGAAGACTGTTTTTGTTTTGTTTTTACAAATGTGCTAAAATTCTCTGAGGAAACAACAACACCACTGGTGTTGAATACAACATATTTTGTTTTATTTATCTTTTCTTACATTTGATTGATAATAGTATTTGGTTTTATGAAGTTGATTAATTTCTTATATTTAAAAAAAGGTTAAGATATTCTGTTATTTAATTCTAGGTGCCTCAAAGAACCAAAATTAGAGAATAGGAGTCTCAAAGTAGCTATATATTGCTAGACACAACAAGTCACAGAGCAGAAAGATCACGACATTGCTTATTTATTAGTTCTAAATTCTTCTACCCATTCATTTTCTGAGCTCATTTCCTTTCATTATAAGAAAACCTGGAAGCTTTGGAAGCATCCAAATATAGACAGGATGCCAGTCCTTTATAAGTTGCATTACCACAGACTTTTACTTATACATGTAATGAATTAAAATGCACTGGACAGTAAACTTAAGAGGAACCTAACCTTGTGCCGGTGAGAGGTAATCAAAGTTGAGAAAATACATTTGAAACCATCCAAAACATGCAAACTCTATCAAGACATTAGTAGACTGGAAATGAAACTGAGGTTGCTGAAGATAAGAGGTAGCAACATCAATGACTGCATTAGACTACTAACATTGAATGAAAATGACTGATCAAAGTAAAGAAAGTTTATCATTTGAAGCATAATTAAGGAAATAGAAACCAAATACTTCTATTAATAAAAGGTAAAGATTTATTAATTTTACCTAACTTGAGACTTTTCCTGTTTAGTTCAAGTTCAAGTTCAAAGTTTATTGTCATATTGTCACACCAAATGACAAAGCCAATGTATAAAGATAAACATAAATAATAAGTAGCAGATAGATAATAAGTAACAGAGGCAGCATAAAGTATAAAAACAGAATAGAAGTATAAAGTGTAATTGTGCAGGTAGGTGTGTGATGGACAAGTCAAATACAGTTGTGTGAGGTAAATAGAATGAGGTGAACCATGGTTATAAACTCCAGTCAGTTATTTAGGAGTCTAATGGCCTTGGGAAAGAAAGAGTTCTTTAGCCTTGAAGTCCTGCATTTCATACTTCTATACCTCCTGCTTGAGGGTAGAAGTGTGAATAGTTTGTTTTGGGGGTGGGTAGGGTCCCTGAGGATCGAGGCAGTTCTCCTGTGGACTCTGCAGTTGTAGATGCTCTGCAGAGAGGGCAGTGGGGTCCTGGTGATCTATTCAGCAGTTTTTACCACTCTCTGCAGGCATTTGCGGTCCATAGCAGTAGTGTTACCGTACCACACGGTGATGCAGCTGGTCAAGATGCTCTCAACAATGCAGCTGTAAAAGTTACAGAGGATCTTGGTCGACATACCAAACTTCCTCAGCCTACTTAGAAAGTACAGTCGCTGTTGAGCCCTCTTGACCAGCTATGTGGTGTTAAGTGTCCAAGTGAGGTCCTCACTGATTTAGACACCCAGGTATTTAATGCTGCTCACCCTCTCCACTTCAAGCCCTCGGATGAACAGTGGCCGGTGAGGTCTCCTCTCCTTCCTCATGTCCACTATCATCTCCTTCGTTTTGTCTGTGTTGAGGGTGAGGTTGTTGTCCTCACACCATGACGCTAGACTGTCCACCTCCCTCCTGTGGGACACCTCATCCTCACCAGTGATGCGTCCAATCACTGTGGTGTTATCTGCGAATGTTAGGATGATATTATCTTTGTGGGAGGCGACAGTCGTAGGTGAACAGGGTGTAGAGGATGGGGCTGAGGATGCATCCTTGTGGGTTGCCTGTGTTTGTGATAATGGTGGCTGAAATCCTATTACCAATCCTGACAGACAGGGGCCTGCCAGTCAGAAAGTCTAGGAACCAGTCACAGAGGGTGGGGTGCAGGCCAAGTGCAGACAGTTTATGGGGGATAACCGTGTTAAAGGCAGAGCTGTAGTCAACAAAGAGCATCCTGATGTAGGAGTCTTCGTTCTCCAGATGGCAGAGGGAATAATGTAGTGCAACCACGATGGCATCTGAGGAAGACCTGTTGGGCCGGTCTGCATACTGCAGGGTCTAGAGTGTCCGGTATGCTGCTCTGAATGTGGGCCAGCACCACTTTCTCAAAACACTTCATGATGATTGGAGTGAGTGCTACTGGCCTGTAATCATTCAGGCAGGTGGGTGGGCTTTTTTTAACAAGGGGGACGAAGATCGTAGTCTTTAAAGCAGGACGGAACGATGCGCTGATTGAGGGAAAGGTTGAAGATGGAGCAAAGAACATCAGCCAGCTCGTTGGCATATGTTTTGAGAGCCCGCCCAGGGATGTTGTCTGGTCCAGCTGCCTTACAGGGGTTGATCTTCCTTAGTACTTTGTGTACCTGGCCTGAAGAAACCGTTGGGGGAGGGAAGGGGGGTTGTGTGGTCCAGGTGTGCGTGTGCCTCCACTCTGTGATGTGGCTGGATGCCTCAAAGCGTATGTAGAAAGTTTTGAGATCATCCGGCAGACTGTTTGTGGAGCTGATTGTGCTGGTGGTGACCCTGTAGTCTGTGATGTGCTGTAGGCCATGTCACATACTTTCAGAGTCAGCAGTAGAATAGAAGGCCTCCAGCTTCTCTCTGTACTGCCTCTTGGCTGCTGTGATGGTTTTTCTTAGTCCGTACTTCACAGCTTTGTACTCAGTCTCAGTGCTACCCTCAAGTTACCATAACATATACACCCTGTGAGGAACAAGTTGAACTATGGCAAGTGTAACACCTACACACCAAAATTCTTCTTTTTTGTGAGCTTGCTAGGCAACAAATTACTTTTAGACAAACTCCCCAAAAAAGTGCATGTTAACAAACAAAATGCCATAATTAAATTATAACATAAGGATTTTAGAAACAGATACTACAACAAATAACACAAAATATAAATGAAAGCTCACCTAGTTTTCTTTTTCATTGTCTCCATAAAGGGGGCACAACATTATATTATTATATATTGCTCCTTTTGAATTCTTCTTCAAAGAATTGCCTATGGAAAACATTATTAATTTGGGACTGGCTTTAAAATCTTCAGGTAGGATTTCTGGTTTATTACCCAGTTAAAGGAGTAGATATTTGCTTGGTTTACAAGTCTCTAGGAGCCTGCATATTTGGTTGTTCTCCCTCAGCCAATCTGTGATCTTGTGAGAGTTTGTGTGTTGTGGAAGACCAACCGAGTACCTTGCTCCACCGGAATGCCTGGAGAAGGAAAGGACCAGGAGAGGGGCTATATCATCCCCGGGGTGGAAGAGGGAAACCTTTCTGGATTACATCAAGGCCACGGATTGGAAGCTTGGAAGCTCAACCATGTTGGGGTCCGTGGCCACCGCCAAAGGGCGCCTGGACGATCCTGCAGCCCTGGATGGCAGCACTTCCGCCATACCAGGAAGTGCTGCTGGAAGAGGAACCAACTGCATCTGGAGTGCTTCCAGGTGCCAATGCAGCACTTCTGCCACACCAGGAAGTGCTGCACAAAGTTCTTCAGGGTGCACCTGGAGCACATCTGGGTGCAGTATAAAAGGGGAGCTGGAGCCAGTGAGTGAAGAGAAGAGAAAGGAAAAGAAAAGAAAAGAAAAAGGAAGGACTGAGCATTGTGAATTTGAGCATTGTGTGGTGCTGTAAAAGGAAAGAAGAAAATAAACGTGTATATGTTTATATATATGTACAGTATATGTATATGTATAGCGTGTATATATTCTGTGTCTGGGCTTCTTTCACAGTGTGTATCATCACACACTTTTAGGGGTTGCTGATTATTATTATAATTTTATAGTTTTGAAACTTGCAGAATTAATTTTGTATACATATTATGTTTTTCATTTTAGGGTTGTTATTATACTTTAGTACCATGTTATTTTGTTTTCATGCTGTCATTTTGCATTTCGTTTTTACTTTTGGTCACCACCGAGTCAATACTTTTCATGTTACATCATCCAGGTCTCTCTGATTATAGTGCTTCACAAGGTGATCTTTTCTTGTTTCCATAGGTTATGCTTGCTGATAGTTAATGCTCAGATAACTCCTTTTCTTTGTTGCTTTTATGAGGGTCTCTCCTGCTTTAGTGCCCCTCTCTCCTTTAGCAAGGTCGACTACTATATGGCTTCCAAGGCAAAACACATTACACGCCATAAAAAGGCTTTTGTATTAGGCCTCAACCCTAGGCAGGAGACTGTTGCCTAGAGCACAAAGCAAAGGTTTAGCTGATACAAAGGGAACTAGTGCTGACACTGCCTTATAACGAAAAGAGAGGACATTTGGTCTTGAGTGCACATTTTGGTTGATAAATGGTGGTAGATACATCCATCAAGAATATCTGACAGTTTGGGATATGCTTTCAAGAGTGTCCTTTGAATGTAATTGACACTCATACTGGATGCAGAGTCCAATACATGTATACCAGAAACATCTTCCTTTAACTTACTAAGGAATTTCACTCTTGCTGTAAAGGATGTTTGAGGTAAGATTGCAGTCAATGACAGCAAGTCAGGTCTTGAGCTGCAGTGACAGTCTCATGTGCCATGTCTAAGAAGAAGAGGGCAACTACAGTTTGTTCTTCAACTCCCAAATTAATGTTTCCTCATAGATGGGTTGGGGTGGGTTGAAGGTTCAAACTCTTTAGAGATACTAACCAGGCTGGGATTTTAACTCAGAACCCTCTGACATACTCTGCCAAGATAATTGAGTAAATCATCAAACTGGCACTTACAAATGCAACAAATCCCAAATATAAACAGACCAGCTGAATATGTATGCTGAGATAAGAAACCTAAATGAAATTCACCACAGAGCTCAACAAAGTGGAAAGCAGACAAACGATAACTGACCTTAAACTGACCCTTTTGGCTCTGCAGATGAGGACACATTTACTGTAATGTGCTTTTGCTGTCTTTTCAAAAACAATCCTGGCTTGTCTGGTCCTTTAAGTGAATCAAATTTCTTTAACGGCTTTCTTCAGAATGACATTAACCCCAGCTTCTTCTTTATAAAGTCAAAATTTAATTGAGAAACAAAATGTTTACCTAAATCATCCGAGACTAATTAAGAGTTGGAAAACTACATTACTCCCATGAGGATGCTTCTCTGTGAGAAAAACTCCATCAAACCAACATATAAATAAATAAGTTCATTAATAAAAGAAAGGGGTAAAAAACATTCATAGCAGGAGTAAATACTTCATCATTATGCAAACTCTGCTTGCTCTGCTTCAAGCAGAGACACATTCATTGTATATATATAAAAAAAAGTATGGTGGAAGGATGAATCAGCTTAATATTGCTGCCAGAAAGAAGAAAAATCAATATAGAAACTTGCTGATTTGTTTAAAATATGAGGTCTCCTATATATGAGGTTTACTGCCTAATACATTTCATTACAAGCCATTGTAAGAGTGTCTATAAAATGCTTCATTTTTGAACATGCTACTACATTTCTGGTTTGCACACCAGCTCACAAATCATTAACTGGGTCAAAAGGTTGGATCAGCAGCAATTTGGTTATTTTGTTTCTTTGTCCCCACTCAATTTGGTGTCAACATCAAGTACGCAGTGGCTTCAAGCCTGCTACTCTTTAAAATGGTCATAACTTTACTTTCAATTTATTTTGACTGTCGCCATGTACTTATTGCTTTTGCCTGCAATTTAATCTAAACTGAAATCAAAAGCTAGCAAACAAAGGATTGAATAATAAATATGGTAGCTTATTCAATGCTCATTTCCCCCCCCCCCCCCAAAAAAAAACCACACTATTATTCTTCTATCCATCCATCCATTATCCAACCTGCTATATCCTAACTACAGGGTCACAGGGGTCTGCTGGAGCCAATCCCAGCCAACACAGAGTGCAAGGCAGGAAACAAACCCCGGGCAGGGCGCCAGCCCACCAAAGGGCAAACACACACACACACCAAGCACACACTAGGGACAAGTTAGGATCGCCAATGCACCTAACTTGCATGTCTTTGGACTGTGATAGGAAACCGGAGTACCCGGAGGAAACCCACGCAGACACGGGGAGATTATTCTTCTAATGGCAAAATAAATTACAAAAACTTTTATAAATTGTATTGAACAATGTTCATGAAATTGTATGACATGTTTGCTTGGGATACGGACTCTTGGAATTTGTGATTT
Source organism: Polypterus bichir lapradei (assembly GCA_026402145.1). Classification (NCBI taxonomy): domain Eukaryota; kingdom Metazoa; phylum Chordata; class Cladistia; order Polypteriformes; family Polypteridae; genus Polypterus; species Polypterus bichir. Next base: position 21,654,548 of record JANRMT010062796.1, read on the forward strand.
GGCACCATTATGCTGCAAGTGGCTTATATGTTGAGGTGAGACATAAGATTTGAAGCTGATTACATGTTATTTAGATGATAAAGTATTTAAAAGGTGGTATATTTATTTCCATCCATCCATTTTTTAAAATCCAGTTTATGACGGCAGTAGTACCAACAAATTAACTTTTCTTTAGTGTTATTTTAAACATAAAACATTGATATTATATAATTGCCTTTGTTTTAAGTTTAAAAACATCAATGCCTGACAGTTTTGAATTTTCCACTTAGTCATTATTCGTATGAAGATTCCATACTGGGCCTCTGTATTTGTGTGGATAATCTTACATTCTTTTTTTTCTGCCACATCTCCAAAGTCGTTCAGGTTACATTTATTGACAGTTTGGTTGTCTGTGTGTGTGTGTGTGTGTGTGTGGGCCCTGTGATGCAGTGGCCATTGCGATGTTCCAGGAACAGTCCTCAGGACTCCACAAACCTGGATTGGGGAATGTAATGTTATGTTAAAAAACTTACTAACATCAATATTAACAACAAAAGCCAGGCATCTTCTAATCTGAAGGTGAGAGTAAATGATAGAGAGCAACTGAATAGCATTTGAGTTATGCTCTGATACAAAATAAGTCTCTAAGACAGGACTCCATTTTCCAGTTACTTCCCAAAAAAAGTGTTATGTTATTTTCCTGCCTCTCCACTCCACTCAACCATCCATGACCCTAAACTGGATAATATTATGCAATGTTACTTAATACCACTATGTGTTAACTGATATAACTTCTCAAGTCTCAATCCAGACTCTTTTCATGTGTAGTTCCTAGTTGGTGGAACGGGATGCCTGCCTCTATCCGTACTGCTGACTCTCTCAATGTATTTAAGAAGCGATTGAAGATCCATCTGTTCTGTGAATATCAGTTGAATTGATGAAGAAAAAAAAACTCTGCTCTGAGATATTTTTATATTTTTGGTTAATTTGTTTAATTGCTTTAGTGATTGTAAACTATGATTGTAAATGTTTGAATTATTACATCTTTTCACTTGTGCAAATCAACTTTTGTTACCCATCCTATTACACTTGCTAAACAAAGAGGCCCTAGCCTTATGTTACTTGATTGTTTACCTCTTTTGTAAGTTCCTTTGCTAAGCAAATAAATGTTAATACAATATAATATAATCTATATATATAAAAGCCAAATACCACTGACTCACTTATCACGAAATCTCCCAAACCATGAGGACTAGGGACTTGAAATTTGGAATGTAGGTTACCCTTGGTCTATAGGTTTTAAACATTTTGTGGTCCAAGTGTGAAATTTCTTATACTTTTTAGACCCATTTGTATGTCTGTCCGCTTTTCATGAGAGAACTACTTAACGGATTTAGATTGGGTTTTTTTCTATAATTTGCTTAAACATTCCATTGATTTTGCGACTTTCTCATCGCACTAAGTATCATAGTTTGCTTGCGGTACCGATTTATTAGCACGAATCCGAGAGAGACTCATCGGGCTGTGGGGAAGGGGAAAGGCCCTCCTCACTCACATGTCTGCCTCAGGTGTAACCTTAACTCTGCTTTCTTAGTGAACGATAGAACTACTTAACGCATTTAGATCTTGTTTTTTCTATAATTTGCTTGAACATTTTGGTGGATTTTGCGACATCTCTCATTGCACTAAGAATCATAGTTCGCTTACAGGAGCGATATATTCGCGCTAATCTGAGACAGAGGCTGCGGGCCGAGGGGAGGGGGAAGAGTGATGTCAGGAATAGAGATCTGGGTGGGGCCCTCCTCACTGTCCTGTTTCACTAATACTCGGGCGAAGCCGTGGGGGATTTCTAATATAATATAATATAACTAGACATTAAGCCCGTTAAAATAACGGGCGCTAGAACAGTAGTGCATAAACATTTGTATGAACAGTCTATATTAAATGGCACGGGACCTTGTATGTGGCTGTAATATGTGTCACTGTATTGTGTGCCTTTAATTTTCTCTCTCAGTATAACTGGTTTGTATTTCCGTAAAATGCCTGTCATTTTTGTCTGACAGTAATACAGTGGAACCTCGGTTCACGACCATAATTCGTTCCAAAACTCTGGTTGTAACCCGATTTGGTCGTGAACCGAAGTAATTTCCCCCATAGGATTGTATGTAAATACAATTAATCCATTCCAGACCGTATGAGTTGTATGTAAATATGTATTTTTTTAAGTTTTTAAGCACAAATATAGTTAACTATACCATAGAAAGCACAGCGTAATAGTAAACTAAATGTAAAAATATTTAATAACACTAAGAAAACCTTGAACAACAGAGAAAACTAACACTGCAAGAATTTGCGTTATAGCCTTATGACCTGCTCGCTAAAAACTCTTTTTTTTAATGAGTTTTAAGCACAGGGGAAAAATGAACATTTGAAAAATCTGTAATTTAATAAAAAAACAAGAAAAGTAACATTGCAACAATGCACGCGCGCGCCTGTGTGTGTGTGTGTGTCTCTCTCGCAGGCCTGCGTGTGTGTGTCTCTCGCGTGTGTGTCTCTTAAGCGCGCGCCTCTGTGTCTGTCGCGCGTGCGTGTGTGAGTGTGTGTGTGTGAGACGCGCGCGCGCGCCTGTGTGTGTGTGTGACGTGCATGCGCCTGTGTGTGTGTGACGTGCGTGCGCCTGTGTGTGTGTGTGTGACTTGCGCGCACCTGTGTGTGTGCGTGACTCGTGCGCGCCTGTGTGTGTGTGTGTGTGTGTGTGTGTGTGTGTGTGTGTGTGTGTGACTCGCGCGCGCCTGTGTGTGTCTCTGTCTCTCTCTCTGCACAGGGAATGCACAGGAAGAGATTGAACACGTGCTGTGTGGCCATGCGCACTTCACCAGAAGACACACCCACACGGACACCTGGACGCACACAAGGGTTTTATTAAAGAGGATATAATATAATATAATATAATATAATATAATATAATATAATATAATATAATATAATATAATATAATCTATATATATAATTCACTAAGGGCATGCAAGACAGTGAGCGCAAGACAGAGAGCCCCGCCCGCCAACTCTAACCCTCCTCCCGCGTCATGGGATATGCACAACAGAGCCCCGCCCACTAACTCTAACTCTCCTGCCACATCCACCCTGGCTCTCGAGGCATGCGTACTGCCTGCTCATGTGCCCGCACGGAACACCTCACCAAACACAGCCTCAGTCGCTTTCGTCTCTGCTACAGTCCATATGAACCTCAGAGCCACGTTGACTTTTCATTGTTCTTTTCGATTCCGGCTGCTTTTCTATATATATAATTGACCAAGTCGCCCGACCATGGGGTATGCATGACAGAGCCCCGCCCGCCCACTCTAACTCTCCTCCCGCGTCATGAGGACCGCACGACAGAGCCCCGCCCACCATCTCTAATCCTCCTTCCGCATTCACCGTCGGTCTCGAGGCAAAAGAAAAGGCTAAATCAAACAGAATTAATTAGCAAACAAGCAAAGATAACTGGCAGTAACAGTGCAAAATTCACAATTGATATGCCAGTTTGAAAAGATAAGTTTTGAGGGTAGTTTTAAAATGTGTTATTGAATCGAGCTGATGTATATGAGAGATAAGAGAATTCACGAGTAGAGGAGCACAATGAGAGACGCTCGAGCTCCCATAGCACAGAGTTTGATGTGTGGTACAGAAAGTACAGCTGCTGATGAGAATCTGAGTGAGCGAGAGGAGTGTCAGTCTGTAGGAGATCAGTGAGGTTGTGGAGAGCTTTAAATGTTCAGAGCAGTATTTAGTATTGTATTCTGTAGTTAACAGGGAGCCCGTGAAGTTGAGAGAGAATAGGTGTAGTATGTTCAGTGGATTTAGAACAGCAGGTTATTATCCTGGCAGCAGAATTTTGAATAAATTGTAAGCGATAGATACGTTTTTGTGGGATGACAGATACAATAGCATTACAGTAATTTATACGTGAGGGTACTCGGGTATTAACCAATACTTTAGTACTGCGTAAGAACAGGGCGAAGTCTAGAAATGTTTCGGAGATGGAAGAAAGCAGTCCGAGAAATGTTACTTATATGGGAGGAATTATTTTATAATAATAATAATAATTATTATTATTATTATTTAATAATTGCCATTATTAATGTATAAATGGATATAAATAATTGCATGTAAACGATTCGCCAAAATCTGTTGTATGTAAACAATACTGTTTAAAACGTTATTGTTTTTTCATCAGAAAACCCGGTTTCCACATCTACCTGTATTAGTTTAAATGGCACTTTTACCACTTGCAATAGTGCGGACGCGCTGACTTATTGTGTCGACTGGGCAACACAGTGAATGCGGCGTCTATCTATATATGTCTATGTCAGGAGTGCCCGCACTTTTTCGGCTTGTGAGCTACTTTTAAAATGACCAGGTCGAAATGATCTACCTACATTAAAAATGCTATATATATACAGTATATATATATATATATATATATATATATATATACACACTCACTACAGTATTTGGATTTAATAATCGTCATGTGGGAAAAGGCTGACTTGCATAAATAAGTTGAGCCGAATAATGCAGTCAAGGAGCATTTGAATTCAGCCGAGTGAAAAATGATGGCTGTCCAATTAACTGCGATTTTAGTTCCCTCTCCTTTCTTTTTCTCAGATTGCTTTTTGGAAGGACGTCAGTTTCGTAGTTTTTATGAACAGTTCGAAAGTGCCTTTCCATATTTTCCTTCTTTGGAATAACAATGATACCGATCAGATAAACGCACTTCGATTGTGATATTGTGAGAAAAAAATCCTCTTCCAATTCCATATTTAGTCAACCCTTGATATATGACCGGCCTGACATGCGAACAACTTTGTTTACGACCAAAATGTTTGTTTTGATTTACGACCAATGTCTTGAGTTATGGCCCAAAATGCGGACACGTGTATCCGCTGCGTGATTGTAAACAAACAGCCGAGAGCGTTCACAAGCGGCAGTCGGAGCCCAGATATGTGTGTTTGTGGATGTAATTTTGCTCAGTGCAATGATTTCTATCATTTATTTTGATAATTGCTATCAAAATGGCCCCAAAGAAGCTAAGGAAGGAAGAGAAGACAACGAAGGTAAAGAAAGTGATCACAATCGAAACAAAGAAGGAAATTGTGCGCAAATATGAGAGTGGCATTCGTGTGACTGATCTCGCTAACACGTACAGCATGTCGAAATCCACCATCTCAACAATTTTACAACGAAAAGATTTGTATAAGGAAGCTAGTGTTGCTAAAGGTGTTACTCAAATTAGTAAGTCACGATCAACAGTGTTAGACGAGGTAGAAAAGCTATTATTAGTGTGGATAAATGAAAGGCAGATGGCAGGTGATAGCCTATCTGAGTCTATAATTTGTGAAAAAGCTAGGGCTATAAATGCAGATCTGTTAAAGGATAAGCCATCAACAAGTGATAGTGGTGAAACATTTCGTGCCAGTAAGGGGTGGTTTCACAATTTTAAAGTGAGAACTGGGATTCATAGCATAGTTAAGCATGGTGAAGCAGCCAGTGCTGATAAAAGGGCTACAGAAAATTACATACACCACTTTGAAATGATAACACAGAGAAATGGCTTTTGCTATCATCAAGTTTTCAACTGTGATGAAACTGGGCATTTCTGGAAGAAAATGCCCAGGAGAACATACATTACCCAGGAGGAGAAGAAAATGCCAGGCCACAAGCCTATGAAGGACAGGCTAACCTTATTGTTATGTGCCAATGCAAGTGGTGACCTCAAGATAAAGCCCCTCTTGGTTTATCACTCTGAGACCCCTAGAGTGTTCAGAAAACATACAGTCATGAAGAATAGAGTAGGGGTCATGTGGAGATCTAATGCAAAAGCCTGGGTAACAAGAGTGCTTTTTCTTGAGTGGATCAGGGAGGTTTTCTGTCCTACTGTTAAGAAATATCTAGAGGACAAAGGCTTAGCACTCAAGGCTCTCCTCATCATGGACAATGCTCCTGCTCACCCAAGAGACTTGGAAGAAGAGTTGGCTGAAGAATTCCCATGGCTTACAGTAGATTTCTTTCCATCCAATACAACTCCTCTACTACAGCCTATGGACCAGCAGGTTATAGCTAACTTTAAGAAGCTATACACCAAGGAACTGTTCCAGAAGTGCTTCCAGATGGTCTCAGATACAGATTTAACTCTTACAGAGTTCTGGAAGAAACATTACAACGTCCTTTCCTGTGTGGGGTTAATAGAGAAATCCTGGGTTAATGTCTCTCTAAGGACACTAAGATCTGCCTGGAAGAAAGTGTGGTCTAAAATTATAGAGAAGAGAGACTTTGAAGTCTTTGTAGAGGAGCCTGAGCCTGCAACTGACCCTGTGGTTGATGACATTGTCACTATAGCTGAGTCCATAGGCTTGCAGGTTGACAGTGGTGATGTTGAGGAACTGGTGGAGGAACACTCAGAGGAATTGTCTACAGAGGAACTTCAGCAACTTCTGGCTGAGCAACAGAGAATGGCAGCTGAGGAGCTTTCTGAAGAGGAGGGGGAAGGTCCAACAATCAGTGCAGCAAATTTCCTCTTCTGAAATAAAGGACATCCTGAAAAAATGGACAGAGCTACAACAATTTTTAGAGATGAACCACCCAGACAGAGAAAAAGCTAATTGTTGCATTAACTTACTTAATGACAATGTCATGTCATACTACAGAACTGTGTTGAAGAAAAGACAGAAACAGACAACCTTAGACCAGTTTTTATTTCCGAAAAGGTCGAGACCTAGTGAGCAAAAAGCAGGTCCTAGTGGGCTACAGCCTCTCCCAAGGAGAGAAAGGACATCAGAGAGCCAGAGTCCTGAAAGGGGACTCTCCTTCCAAACAATAACCACCTTCCATTTCATTCTCCTCCTCCTCCGTTCCTGCAAGCCAAAGATGTCAACTTAAATGGTGAGTACAGTATGAAATTGTTGTTTCTGGTAGGCTAGGCACTTTTTATAACTGTTTGGTTAGTACATTAGAAAAATTATTGGTGTTTTTGGTAAATTATGCACATTATGCAGCCCTTTTTTATTATGAAAAGTTTAAGTAAGTGTTGCTGTGGGAGGTTCGGAATGCATTGTGGGTATTTACATTATTTCTTATGGGAAAAATAGTCTTGACTTACAACCAACTTGAGTTACAACCAGCCCTCGTGAACGAATTGTCAGGGACCTGACAGCCCATACCCTGCCCAAGCAATTTTTTTTTTTAAATCCCTTCTTTAGTCGATATAAATTGGAAGGCTAACTAGATCACAGCTGGTGTTTTACAGTAGCTCGCGCATTTGATCGTGTGTGCGGGAAGAAGAAAAGAGATCTCAGATTGGTCGCCCTGTATGTCAATCAAGTGGCAAATGCCATAGGGAGGATATATGATAGACTAATGTTTAAAAAAATTTTTTTGAATGCAACGTGATCTACCTGCACTACCTTTGCGATCTACCGGTCGATCGTGATCGACACATTGGGCACTCCTGGTCTATGTTTTCCATAGCCTGCTACAGGAAGGTACTCTCTTGACCACTGGCACTGGTTTCGCTCCTTGCTATTTTCGTTATACTGTGACGGTGGTTTCCTAAGCCTTTGTTATACTGAATTCCTTTCTCACCATTTTCCGTTCCTATTCTTACACCGCCGTATGCTACAGCAGGCTTCGGCTAGTATAATATAATATAATATAATATAATATAATATAATATAATATAATA
>JANRMT010062796.1:21662666-21746382 GCA_026402145.1 Polypterus bichir lapradei
CTTTAGTCGATATAAATTGGAAGGCTAACTAGATCACAGCCGGTGTTTTACAGTAGCTCGCGCATTTGATCGTGTGTGCGGGAAGAAGAAAAGAGATCTCAGATTGGTCGCCCTGTATGTCAATCAAGTGGCAAATGCCATAGGGAGGATATATGATAGACTAATGTTTAAAAAAATTTTTTTGAATGCAACGTGATCTACCTGCACTACCTTTGCGATCTACCGGTCGATCGTGATCGACACATTGGGCACTCCTGGTCTATGTTTTCCATAGCCTGCTACAGGAAGGTACTCTCTTGACCACTGGCACTGGTTTCGCTCCTTGCTATTTTCGTTATACTGTGACGGTGGTTTCCTAAGTCTTTGTTATACTGAATTCCTTTCTCACCATTTTCTGTTCCTATTCTTACACCGCCGTATGCTACAGCAGGCTTCGGCTAGTATAATATAATATAATATAATATAATATAATATAATATAATATAATATAATATAATATAATATAATGATTTAATATAATATAATTAGGTCTGGGAGTTAACGCATTAATTTTTGCAATTAATGTGTCCTGTTTAACATGTTAAAAAATATTGTTGCATATTCGACTTTGGTCAGGGCGGCATTTTCATGTAATTGTTTTGTTTTTTTTTTAACGTTACGAAACAGTAATACAAAAAAGTTAAGTGTGTACCTAAAGAATTCCATACACATTCAGTCCTGTATTTATCCATCCATCCATTTTCCAACCCGCTGAATCTGAACACAGGGTCACGGGGGTCTGCTGGAGCCAATCCCAGCCAACACAAGGCACAAGGCAGGAATCCAATCCCGGGCAGGGTGCCAACCCACCGCAGTCGTGTTTTTATACACTACCTTAATTTATTAAATAAAATTTTCAATTAAAGGTTTAAAATTTTGTATTATGTGGTTCACAGCATTTTTCCACATGTCAATATGTACCATTGTTGTTTGTTTTCTTGATTATAAATCCTGACATAGATGCAGGGGAGTGGAGGTTATGGCAGTCCTGGTGCAATGCTAGAGAGAAGTTGCGAAGGTAAAAATTATGCTCTCTCTTTTTTTTCATTTCATGTTTCTGTAAGAAAATCGAATCAATGTCATATCACCTAAGTAATAAACAAGTGGCACTAAAACCAAAATAAGTCTCTAGTACGGGCATCACTAAATGGGAGACCCAGACTGAGTGACAGTACTATCTGGACCATGAAGCATTTATGATAAATGAATGAAAATAACTGTTAACATTCATGCAGCAATTTTTTGTTCTTTTCTTCTTGTTTAGGTGTGAGTGTCTATTTGTGTCACTCAGCAGAGAACTAATCAATGCGACTATTACTATGTGCAAGGGTAAAACATACAGATGCTGCAGAAGGAAATAACAGAAACAAAAGAGCGACAGGGATCATTGCTTGTTCCCAAAAAAGGAAAGTAGATGCATAAAACTGAACTTTCAAAGATGAGTGGACGAATCAATATTTGTTAATTCTTCCTTTGGGTAGATCAAAACCAGTTGGTTTCATGTGTTCCAAAACTGTGGCTTTAGTAAAAAGTAGAAATGTGAAGCGCCACTATGACAGAAAACACAGATTGTCTGCGCAAATATATCTGCAGCAGTCCGAAGTGAGGGCACGTAAAATAATCAAACTGAGGACCCACTATGACATATCCACAAGAGTCCACTCACATTCATTTACAGCCCAGCAGTGTGCAAATGAATGTTCAATTAATGTAGCATGGATTTTGGGGAAACATAAAAAAACATTTTCTGATGGGTCCATTGTAAAAGAATGCATTTTTATGTTTTTTTTTTTACTTAAAATGTTAATGTGATAGGTGTTCTTTTATTTTTTATTAAATAGAGTTGTTTATTTGTTTTACATGTTATGTTAAAGATAGTTATTTTTATTCCATTTAAACACATGGATAATTAAATTCAAAGGTTCCAGATGTTTAAAGTCCTTACTAAAAATGTAAAATAAATATTGTTGAACTGCTGTGGTAATTATACCTTTTTTTTTTTTTTACAGACATTCAATGACTACATGCATAGAGATCTGAATTATAACACAAATATGATGTTTGGATCTCTTACGCTGCTGACTGCCCTAATAAAATTGCAAAATTCTACAAAACATAAGTGTAATGATTATAGGTCAGGTCAGGTCGGGGAGCTTGCATTGGTACAGTGCGTGGCCACACCCACCACACAACGAAACAGCTCGGGATCCTGGTTGGCAACCCCCCCAGGCAGACATGCATTCCTGTCCCACCCTCCAGAAATAACCATCTATATGCCACAGCCAGGTGTTATATAGGAATCCTCTAGGCCTGGTCCAGTCACTTGGGCCTTCAACAATGAGGGTCCTGCGAGCAGGATCACACTCAGGGAATTGCGCCACATGGTCATAGTGCTGTAACTGATGGTCCCTCACAATGCAGGTAATGTGCCTCATTTGGGACTCCATGAGCAATTGCTCATTTGAGAAAAAGTCAAACCAGCGTAACCCAAGGATTCTCTGAAGAGACACAGTACCAAAGGAGTCCAGTCTTCGTTTCAGGTCACTGGATAGCGTCTATTTTTCACAACCATATAGCAGGACAGGAAGCACCAGGGCTCCAAAGACTTGGACCTTCGTCCTTTTGCAAAGATATTGGGAGTGTCCCACACCCCTTTCCAGAGACCTCATGACTCCTCCATGCTCTCCCAATCCGTCTACTGGCTTCATAGGAAGAGTCACCAGAGACATAAATGTAATTGCCGAGGTAAGTAAACCTCTCAACAAGGTTGACACTCTCTCCTCAGACAGACACACTACTGATGGCTGTGCCCAAGAGGTCATTAAAGGCCTGGATGTTGGTTTTTATCAAGGACACTCACAAGCCCAGACACTCCTTGCTCATTCTCTGGAAAGCCCCGAACAGTGCCTCCATTGACTTCATGTCCTGGGTATGACATTAAACTGCATCCTGCCCTGCAAGCAGTCCTTCAACTTGCAGGGAAATCATGGGGGTTGGTGGCAGGATTGGCAGTCCAACCACCATAAAAAAAAAACTTTACGCAGCTCTGAGATGACGGGCAGGACTCCTTTCTGCTCTCCACGGGAGTAGCTTTGCTCATAGAGTCAAAACCGTCAGAGAGCCAATGGGGTCAGGCCAGTTGGGGATCAGAACTGGAGTGATGCTGAGGTGTCGCCTGCTGCACGGCAGCACTTGGGTCCCAATTTGAGGTGGCCCATCTGAGTAGGCACGTGGAACGTCTTGACTCTCTGACATGAGTAATGATTACCCCTACCCATTATTCCAGTTTGCAATATCTTCACTAATTTATGCAAAGAATGCAACATAACCATCCAAGTAATGTGCAATGTCATTTTTAAGCAAGTTAGCAGCTACAGATATCCTTTTAGTTTGCCAGTAGCAAAGGTGTAAGTAGAGCAGTGTTTTCCAAATTTTTTTTTTCTGTGGTGGCACACTTTTTGTAACCCCAAAAAGCCCAAGGCACACCACGATTCTACCAATCAGAAAAGCATTAAATCTCTTAGATGTGCTAATCCAGTGTTTCTCAGACTCGGTCCTGGGGACCCCCCTGTGGCTGCAGGTTTTTGTTCCAACCAGCTTCTGTTTTTAATTGGACTTCTGGGCTAATTAATGAACTGTTATTTCCCAAGTTCTGTGTTTAGGGAACAATATAGATATTAGAAAACAAAGTTTGCTAAAAAAAATATTAAAATATACCAAGCAGTTATATAGGAATAATGTATTTTGTTTTTCTTTTTAACAGTATTTTCATCTTGATTTTCATGCTACTTTTCAAGGTGTTCTAATTGTTTAATTAATCCATTACACTGCACAACTAAGTTTTTGCTTCTTGAACACTGTTGGCTGTTTCTTATAGAATTTTGGGGGCTGATCACGAATATCACATCAAAATTTACCCATCACGTACCATTTCAGTTTTATCATGATTTTTTCTTATGTTTGTATCCAAACATTTTCGCTCCTGTAAGTGACTTATCAACAACGGTTTGTGCACCCTGAGCATATCCAGACATGGAATCAGGCCAGGTTGGAAGCTGTTCTGTGGAAGTTGACATCCTGGGCAGGTCTGAACGAGCTTGACGCTGTCTCAGCATGCTATAAAGATGGCTTGCATACACCGATCCTGCTCATTTGGTTTATATAGATAGTTATTTACTAATTAGTGGGTCTGACTCTAAAGTAGTTGCAACCTTTGATTATTTAGTGTTTTTTGCCTGGGTGTCTGATCTGCTTGTTTTAAATTGTCAATTTTAAGATACAACGAAGGGGGAAAAACTGCACAGAGAAAGGGCAAAGTATAATGAAATCAACATTCATTCAAGAGAGTTAAGCATTTAAATCTACAGCAAAAATAGAAATATTTATAAATGTCTTATAAATGTAAAAATCATGCTGTTATGCTTTTCTGAATGAAATAAAAGAAAAAAATACCAGCTAATTAAATGAGCTCAGTGTTATCAGGTGTTGTCACTGATTAGGAATCTGGTTGGAACAAAAACCTGCAGCCACAGGGGGTCCCCAGGACCAAGTTTGGGAAACACTGCTAAACTGTCCGAAGGGGCAGGACAGGGGGCAACAAAAAAAAAAAAAAAACACAGAGATTGCTGTTCACAGACACAGCACTTAGTGAGCACTTTGGACGCATTTCCCAGCTGCTTCATCTGTTTGCCCGCTCATACAGACAGTCCTCTCTCTGCCCCACTCCAATGACCTAGGGTCAGAGGCAACTGATATGCCCAATTGCTATGTGGCTATGTGAGAGTCACTGGCGAACACAAACCGAGGCAGATGGACCCCTGACACATCACCTGGCTGCTAAAGTGCACTCTAAATTCTGTGTCTGCAAAACGGCCATCAGAGAACTATTTTTATGTCATCTTCTCCAGGTAGTCCCAACCTCCTCACACAGGTCTCAACCGATCGTGTCTCTCTCAGGTCAGGACCTACTGGCACTACACTGTTATTTCCATGGCGCAGCAGTTCAAAATCACTTGTGTAGATAATTATCAAGTCGTTCATGGTGATGAACAATTGAGGAGAGTATTTGAGGAATTTTAACAAAAGTGTTAATGTATACCCATTTAAGATATTCTTATTCTTTTAATTAAATCAATATGTAGAAATGCATTCAAAGTTAACAGTTATTTTGATCGTTTTTTACTTTGACACATTTGTGTCTCATATGTTATGCCAATTAATTAATACATTGGCCTAATTTTTATTGCCATCTTTTCAACTTGCCTTTTAGGAAGGCATTGAAATTCAGGTTGTACTTGCTCAAGTAGTATTTTGTTAAAAGTCCAGATTTAAGGTCACTATTTAAGTTTAAGCTATGCCATTCATTCTTTTTATTCTTTTGTGTTGATTCTCCATTAATTTTGTGATTCAGTATGTATTTACTCCATGATTTATGTATTAATTTTACAATTACATGTTTTAATGTTGGATGTGATTAATCATGATTAATTACATACATTTATGCAATTAATTAGTTAAGTTTTTTTAATCAGTTCCCTGCCCTAAATATAATATAATTTAATCCTCACAAGTCATGCCAAAGAATGCCTACTAGATGGGCTTTCAATGTACAGTAGCTCTGCCCCACCCTGTAAAGCAGACAGCTGCCTCCCCACCCAGCATGTAAAGACCTCTGTTGTGGACATGTGTAAGTGTCTGAGGATTATTGTGAGCACAATTAATGAGTGATTCATTTATCTATTCAGACATTTCTGATGTTCAGCAGCTTTCTGGGGCAGATTCTTTTCTGTTTTTCTGCTGTAAACTCATGTCTGTGCCACTTTTTATGGTGTCTGTCCAGTGTGTTTTGTGTCGTCCTGGTCTCCTTATTCCACTGACTTTTCCAAGCACAACTAAACCAGAAGACAATTCATCAGAAATAAACCATGATTAGGACAAGCAAGGGTCTGTATAACAAAAACAACAAACACAACTGAAAAACAAGAAAACAAAGTGTCAAGGCAAAATTGAAAGTCAAATGTAGAGAAGAGATCATAAGCAGAACACAAATTCTACCAGTAGGGCCTACCTATTTAAAAACTAATAATAAATAAGAACATCAAAGTGTTTTATATGCACCAAGGCAGTATGTAATCATCATCAGCACAATGATGACCAACTAACCAGGTGCCCCCTAAACAAAGTAAAAAAAAACATTTTTTAGGTGTCAAAACTCCATAACTGACAAAACACACTTATAAATCAGACTTATACTGCACTCTCTGCCAGTTGCTACACTAGTTTTTTGCACACCCAGTAATGTATGTTGTGAGTGATTGATAACAGCATGTTTTTAAAATTTATTTTTAGGTCCCTGTTTTTCAGGCTGTCAGAGGGATCAATGAGTTAATTAGGGGTCCCTGGCCCTTGGGACATTTTGTATCTTGCACCTTATTTCCAACAGTTTTGTTATTATATTATATTATATTATATTATATTATTATACGTAGGGCTTTGTTCACCATCGTATCCAAAAGTAAATGTAATTAATAATAAAAACAAAATTTGTATTGTACCATGGAATAGTGGTGCATCATGTAGCAGGGCTAAATAACCCAAAACCTCACATAAATAATTAATGACATTAACTACTACATGCTCATATATTTTAAATAGTGTTCACAAATATTCTATTGCAAGTTTACAGTATTTTATTATATATAGAATTAAATAAACTTTCTGGGACATCAAAATGAGCCACTAATGCTTTATATAAGCAATTGCATCATATTTACTGTATCTTACCAAATATTTCATACAGTCTAAATATCATTCATTTTCTCTGTAAATATAAGTTTTTGTTTGTTTCTGTTTTCATAAGCAATAGTACATGATCCTCAACCACAGTAGTGATTTGAAAGTGGTTGAATGGCTGACTGGAGAGATGCATGCATATACTGTATAAACAACAGCTAATGCTACTAATGCTAATCTCTGTTGTCTAAGCAATCATGTTGATGAAAGTAGAGAAGTTTGTTTTTCAGGTTGGCTGAAGCTCACATTCCCATGATGCCTGAAATTGCAATTCCATAACAATTGCCTGCCAGTCCCTAGATCTCCATTTGCTCAAAGGGGCCTAAGCTGGAAGTTATTTGCATCCGGAAGGCAAGCTATACAGCACCACCTCCCCTAAAGCCTAAATGGTTTTCTGCATACAAACGGAAATGCCTGAAAGTACTTTACTATGACAACCTGAGTAATCTGTAACAATGTAAGGCTCCTCATAATCTAAAAGCTCAGGTTTCAGTGGAGAATCTACGAATGAGACAAAATTGATGGTAAATCATTCTCTCATCTAAATGCCTCCTCTGTCAGATGAGTCTCAAGCAGCACATTTTACTTTTCCTTCAGCTGAGTGGCCTTCTGCTATGCATGGATCAATTTAAATTAGAAAGTAACCAACACCAGTATTTTTCACAAACTGAAGTAATGAGAGCTCGGAGTATCACAAATTATATCCCCTGCAAAACAGTGATGCTTTAGAAATATAAAGGAATAGAACTAATAAAAGCTTCTGAAAGATTAGATTAGAATTTTGTTGTGTGCCCAGCAGAAAAAAAAGATCATTGATGGTTTTCTTTTTATGAGATATGGAGGAAATACTTGTTAAAACTAAGCCTGTCTTTATGCCATTAGGCTGAATGTTGCAGTGGACAGTTTAATTGGGGCTTTCAAGTTCTTTTGAACATTTAACACTGTAATTTAATTTAGAGCAAATAAAGTTAAAAATGAAGAAGTAACCTTTAATAATTTGCAAATACTTGTGAAAGAACATTCTTGTAATTCAATAGTGAGACGATTGTGACTGAGCTTTTTCATTACCAGTTGGTCATCCTTAAACATCCCTTCTGAGCCCTCTGCTTTTCTGTGTTTACTTGCTTCCATTTAGGCATATTATTTGTATTTTTAGGCTGGTTTATTTTTTTATGCAGTGATTTCTTTCAGTTGTAAAAGTGTATATTAATAATAATGCTAATGATTCCCTTGAAGAAGTTGTTTTACACAGCTCAACTCTGTAGAATTAAACTAACAAAATGCAGCACATGCTACTTGGCAAGAAAGCACTGCTTAAGAAAAAGAACTAATTTTTATTTATACAAAGTGATGATATTAGCATAGCTTCGTATTTTCACACTTATTTATTCATCCCACCAATATCATTTAAAAAATGTCCTTCTTCGCCCTCCATATATCTATCTATTCACATCCTTTTTCTGGAGCTAAGAAGTTTGTCCATACAATCTCCACTGACAAACAGCAACTAACTTATGCTCAAAGGGTGGCAAATGTGTCAGCTCCATCATATGACATGAAATGACACAAGCTCCTTAAAATAATTACATTTGCTGACTCAATTAATTATTTTAAAGGTCAACTTAAACAGATCTGTTCAAGACATTTAAGTTATACTGACAAGCTTCCCCTTTATTATAAGGTCACCCCAATGTGCATGCGGTTATGATGGTACTCTGGAACACAAGTACAGATGGTCCTCGGGTTACAACGTTTCAACATACAGTGTTTCGAGTTTACAATGTTCACTCCCATAAAAACTTTAAAAAATTGAGACATGAGAAGGAATAAAGGTAAGGATTTTTTCTACACTAATTTTTTCTGTTACTACAGTACAGTGTACAGTACAGTATATTTATGTCCTTTTCCTTTTTCTGAGGCTTAGATTTTGTGTTTTTATGTTCTAGATTATGATTTTGCAAATGTGTTAAGATAGGCAAGTTACTTAGGCTAGAGTGTGTTTCGACTTACACCAAAATTCGGGTTATATCACTGTTGTAGGAACGGAACAGTGTTGTAACCCGAGGACCCCCTGTATTGTTATTTCTTTATTGTCGTCTGGCATTTTGTATTTTATTTCTGTTTATGTTTTCATGTGCTAATGCTAAATTTTGTACTTTATATATTTACTTTTTATTTCACATTTGATATTAGTTTCTATCCCTATCCCTATTGTATCATGTTATTTATTGAGCTTTATATGTTTGAATGTCTAGGAAGTATATGACGCGCATGAGAGCATTGTGTTGTGTTCTCAGCAAAAAGAAGTTGTAAGCTAAACAATTTTTAAAAAGCCAGACCAGTGCTGCAATAAGTCTTGCCCAAGAAACAGGCCTCGTCCCATGCAATCTGGCCCCAAATTCAAAGGGCAGGCTTTCTGGCCTGTACAGGTTAAAAAATGGTTCTCAGGCTTCAAATTGGTAGTAAAGAGAGGGGAAAAAACCATAAATGCCTTCTGCTCTAATGAGGGCAAACAAGCCCCCCTTTTTTATTTAAATATTTATTCAAAAGAATTCATAAATTTGAAATAAGAAAAACAAGGAAGGAAAAAAGGAGGAAAATATTTTTTGCCTTAAAAGGCAAAGCATTAAGTGAACATATTTAATGAACACAAAACAGAAAACAGTCCTTTAAATCAAAACAGGGGTCAAAAAGCCAGTAAATCCAAAGGAAAAGAGCAAATTACAGAAGAATCCAAACTAAATAGACGCAGTGGAGAAGCTGTTGAACCTACGTCAGCTTAGATTTAAGTACTGTTGGGGCCAGTACCTCAACTGCTTAAAAGGGTGGCCTTACCTCCTTGGGCTCCAGATATAGGAGACAGATAACAAAAAAAAAAAAAAAAAAATTAATAAACAGCACAATAAATTCAACAACAATAAATATATAGAATATATGCAGATCAAAAACAGAGTTAATAACACAGTATGAAAAACAAACAAAAAATAAATTTATGCCAGGGGAAATACCCTGGCTGTAAAATAATAGTGTGGAGAACACATGGAAGAGAGTGAGAGAGGTAAGGAGCATGCGCTGATGCGCTTTGTTATTATTTTTCAATTTCATAAGTGGATCATTTTGATGACCATTTCAAGTACTCTGTGTCCGTCACAATCATTCAACCACCTTTTTCTATACACTTTGGTAAAGTAAAGAGTTCTCTTATACTGAACCGTTAAACTGGTGCACATTTGTGCATCAGCTGTAAAGACATACTGTATATTTATGTATTACTAGGGGGCTTTGTCCCCTGCTCACTTCGCTCGCCAATCCCTGGGTATGCGCTACGCGCTAGCCTCTTTGCGGTTCTGCCACTTGTGTATGCGGATGCAGATGTACAATTTAAACAGATTTCAATTTTCATGGGAATTGTTGCATATGTATAATAGAACTATTTTACATTTTTGTGAGTAATTAATCATATTAAAAAATAGTAAAATGTAATAATTTAAAAGTAAATTATGTTTCATGTTGCGTTAAAGTTATTTGTTGCGTAATACGATTTTGTTCTGTTTGGCTTTGAAATTAAAACGCAAATACTTTTTAAACATATACTTTACTGTAAAACTTCAGTAAAAACAATTTTTTGAATTAAATTTTTGTCAATATCACATTGAATTTTGATTCTGTGCTAGGACTTTCATTGTGACAACGCAACGTATAACTGCCCGTGACTGAATTTCATTTCTTTCTCTCTATTAAATAAAATGACTTTTTCAAATGTTTGACTCTGAGATTTGTTAATTGTTTTTGCAAAAGCTATTCTAACGGGAAACTGTTAACATTTTAATATGAATAGCATATCAAGATCTCCTTTGTTGTCTAATGTTAGTCATGGAAGAAACATCCATTTCCGAAGCACTGTTATGATGAAAGTGGATAAATAGCATGCAACAGAGCTTACTAACATACTTTATAGTGTTGCTCTCGAAGCTTTGCAAATTTCTATACCTTTGCCCTGAGCATTTCTGTTTGAGATCCTAGATGCTCATAACTTGAGGCTGTGCTCCATCTCTTTTAAAGCCAGCACATGACCCAGGTACACTTCTTTGGGCCAGGTAAGCTCTTCTCAGCAACTTTCTCAGCCTTGTTTTATGCAACATTAATCAGGGAAATGCAGGTGTCTCTGTTGTTTACCTAAGTAAAAACAAACAAAACACCTTCTACATTTTATGTAAATGGGTGATAATTTTTTACCATATACACTCTCATAGAGAATTGAGAATTTTTTTTTTGTTACTGACTAGTGATGATAGTCTATACAATGACAAAATAAATTTGTCTAACATTGTAACATACCAGTAAACATTGTGATATGGCAAGCCCTCCTTTCACTATTAACACTGCAATGGTTTCTCTTGAGGTTTTTCAAAGAGTGGTGATGTGTTACGTGTTGATTAACACATGAATGTAAGAATTTCACTGTGTTCTGTACATGTGACAATAATGACATACAATCATTTCTTCAATTTTGCTTGTTAATTGTATACTTATGTTCTTTTCAATTAAGATTAGAATCTTTTTGAATAAGATTAGAACCCGAAGCATAGAGACCCTTGAATACTATTGACCCTGCTAATTTAATATCTGACATACGGAGCAATTTCAGATATCTGAAAGCAAATAAAGAGAGGATGCCAACCTCAGTACTGTGGTGAAGCATTGCCTTGTGCTCCCTTTTCAATTGTCAAGCTTCTTCCCTTTTTATTATTTGCATTTCTGGTATCAGGATTTCATTTTGCTTTAGAATCTCACATTAAAGATTTTGTGATTGGTCTTTAGAATTACAGCTTAGATTTTTGTAATTTATTCTTTATCCATTAGTTAGTTCTGGATTATTTTGTGTTTGACTTTTTTCAGTACTAATTCTTTTGTGTCTTTAAGTTCTTGGCTTTAGGTTTGTATTATTATTATTATTATTATTTATTTATTTGTCTAATACCTTTATCCCATATGACTTACATTGAAATTGAATTGGTTTCTTTTGTTTTTGTTTGTTTTTCCAAATAGAGCAGGGGCAGGTGAAATGACTTGCTCATGGTCACACAGTGTCAGAAGTGGGATAGAAGTCCAACCTCTTAACCACTATGCCTGTCTGAAATAGTTACATAATTCTCCTTGAGTGTTTAATTTTTTATTAATCTTTATTTTTTCCTACAGTATATTTGGCAGTTTTATTGAAAATGTATTGCTGGATTAATTCTGGATTTAGTTTTTAAGTTTCCTTAGTATTATTTCATTTTGTATTTTATTATCTAATTTGGTATAAATATATTGTCAAATGAATTAATGCAGCAGAATTGTCTTTAAAGGGACATATGTGGATGGATTTTAATGATACATTACGTTAATCTATTAATTGTAAATGTATTAGTTATTATATCTTTCCACTTGTGGCAATCCACTTTTGTTATCTGTCCTACTACAGTTTCTGAACAAAATGTCGTAGCCTAATGTTACTCGATTAAGTTTACCTTTTTTGTAAATCACATTGGATAAAAGCGAATGCCGAGCAAATAAATTTAAATGTAATGTAAAGAAATTCCAATCTTCTGCCCACAACCAAGAAGATGAGGAACTTGGACTTCTTTGCATGAACGTCTGACCCACCTCCGACATCATGTTCTCATCACACCAGCCTTCATTAACAGTGAATCGACTAAAATAAATGAGGTCTGACATGGGACTTTGTGAAGAAGGTGAAGTGCTGTTGCCTGATGTACTAACACTTCATTGTTTTTTTTTCTTTTGCCTGGCAGAGCTGCTAGCCTGGCATGACAATCCTTTCCAGTGGTGTTTGTGATTTCTTAACAATATCTCTGTTTAATTTTACCTGGACGAAATGTTTTATAATTTCTTTGTTTTTGTCTTCTTTGCTTATGCCTGTGGTGGTTGTCATTAAAACCTTGGAATTACAATGTTAACTATCCTGATCCCCCCATCATAACTGGAGGTCTCCATCATTTTTTCTGCAGGCTGTGCCTTGGCACCCATCAAATTGTCAATCTGCAGTATTCTCTTATATCTTATGCCATTTAAAGTTGCATGTATTTCTAAATGGTTACTGCATTACCAAAAAACAATAAACAAATATAGTTATGACTTTTTTATTTAAAAATGTAAAGGTTTATTTAATATATAAACATATTGCATTCACCAAAGAAAAAACTTTTGTAATTATGATTTGGTGTAATTATGAGATAAGAATCTTGCAGTTATGACCAAGTATATTATAATTACAAGATAAGATTTTGTAATTATGAGGTAAGATTTCATGATATCGAGATCTTATCAGTAAGTCATACTGAAGAGTCATATTTACAAATACCATTGCACACGACTACAACTACAAATTAAACTAACTAATTTTGATAATGGAAGTTTGATTGGAAACAATGTGCACAGACATCACATTTTAACATAGAGGAACACTGATGATACATGAGTTTATATAGCACCAGATTGTTGAATTTGGATCAGCCATCATTTCAGCTTAATAAAGGATAATTTGTTCCAGTAGACAGAAAATTTAAAAAGGATGCATAATGAGAATAAAGACTTCACTTATAGTGTCAGACTCCACATAGCTGTCAAAGTCTAGAAATCCAGTAATCTACACAGCTGCTGGTGCTAGTTCAAACTAACTGTGGAACTGATGTGTTTTCGTCGCTCCAAATGAAATGAAAGAAACATTGAAATACAGCCACATTTTTCATATGGATCAGAGAAAGAGGGATCAACATTTAGATTACATGGATGCTTGAAACAGATGAGGAAAAGGCATTGAGGCTTTATTTTGACCACCCTGAAGAGTGCGTAATTGTCAAAGCAAATATATCACATAATCAATATTACTCTCATGGCAGACTACAGTGAGGCGGAGAAATGTACTCCCATAAAACTGATAATAAAAGACTAATTACTGAAACATTGGAGATGGTGAGGAAGTACATTGATTTTTTTTTAAACATTTGCCTGGAGTAAGAGAGAGGTTACTGAGGGTAAGGTATCAGTTAGCATTGGACATATTGACAGCTCTTACTAAAGAACACAAACACAGCTTAAATCAAAAGATCACTTAAGCTGCCTACACAAACAAAACTTAGAACTAAAAATAAGTCATGAAGCATCCATAGGCAAGGCTGACGGAATACTTCAGAATGTGTGGCTATCATAGTAATAAGGCTCATGGTAAACTGGAATATTTTCCAGTAAAAGGCACACTGTGTTCAAAATATAAACATAAATTAATAATTTTGCAAATGTGTGTCATTATGTGCAAGACTGAAGAGAACACACTATAAGTGTTATTCCAGACAATTAAATAGCAAGGTTTACGGAGATTAAGTTAGATATGGGGGCTGAAGTCGCTAACATTCCTTTGCACATATAAAACAGTTTGAAGAGTGAAATTGTAACACAGGCTAGCATTTCTTGAGCTGTGAGGTTATTACAGAGCACAGCTGAATGTTAAAAGTACTTTTTGAAAATACAGCTATAAAGATAAGAAATGATTTATGGACTTGAAATTTCAGGAAACATTATTACAAAGCTTGGGTGTTTAGTGACCCAACATATACAAACAAAAAAGGCAACCCACAGATAACTATAACTATCTAAACTATCCACATAACTGTGTAATTGAACATCTATTCTCTCAACAATATACACCTTTTTAAACTAGTATTTAATATTTAAATATCTCCCACATAACCAATAACAAATTACACAATCATATTGTGCTACTCAACACATTAATTACAGACCACAGTAACATGTTTGTTATCATTACAAAACGGCTTCTAGTACACGCTGCAGCCAAGTACGTTGCAGTCTAGTGAAACAGGACATATGTGACACCTTCTGTGGCAACAAAAGTACACGTATCATTCTGTATTGCCCCACTCTTTTATTCATCATGTATCTTCCCACTACATGCCTCTGAGTCTCTCTGATTTTTCATCTGTTGTCAATGACAGGATTCTTTCAAGGGCTTGCAGGGCCGATAAGCATCCCAGCATTTATTTTCTTATCTAAACTCATTAATACCTACATAATAAGCAACAAGTTAGGAAAGCAGCTGTAATAAACATATATAGGTACAAAGAAATCCTCAAAAAAAGCACATTATGTTTGAGCACTGTTTACAAATGTAGCACTTAAAATGTTCATGTAAAAATACTGAAACTTTACCGGATTCTGGGTTGCTATTGACCCTGTAAATTTTAGGCAGATAAATGATCATAATGAAATAATTTTAAACTATTTTAGCATATTTTTGGTAGAATATTTTTGTAGATGAAATTAATAAGGTATACCTGGGAAACTACATCTACACTGTATCATATGACCACATGAGAGCTGTAAACAAAATATCATGGATCACTAACAACCCAAGATATGTATACAAGGTTTAATCAAGTTCTATCTGTGCCACCTCAAACAAATAAACAGACAGTTATGGAACTGCATGTTTTCACAGCAATCATGCTCTAAGAAAATTACTGCAAGGTGTTTTTCCACCGTATTCAATATCATTTTAAGAAAGTGCTAAAGAACATAGTCAGGGTAAGTGTTGTGATCTGTCTGTCTCACAAAATTCAAATTGAGAATAAGCTTTCAAAATGTAGACTCAGGCCTAGTAGCAGGAGCCTGTCAGTAGCAGGAGGAATACACAATAACAAAAGCAAATAGTATATTAATATTTAAAGATTTATTATCAAAATATTTACAACAAAACAAAAGTAAAGACTTATACATGAGAGGCAAACCTTAAACAGAAAAAGTCAAAAATGGAAATCCTTAACAGTCCGAAAACCAGAAAATCAGAACAAAATACTTACAAAGTAACATATAGGGTGAAAAACTTAATGACTATCTTCTCCATCTATAGCCATCTTTCTTCAGTTTTCATCATTTTCCAACTGCAGATTGCTAAATGGATTAATCAAATAATACATCAGATCATTGGAAGGCAATTCTGGATTTATGTTTTTTCAGTATAGCCAACTATTATTATACTACTTTGGATTCCTAAAATATTATTATTACACTACAATTTAGCTTCTTTCTGGTGTCCATGGTTTATTGTCCAGACATCCATTTCCCTAACATGTTTATCCAGGGGAGGGGTGCGGGTCAACTGGAGCCAATTATAGCAATCAAAGGGCCCAAGACAAGAATAACACCTGCATCGGGTGGTGGGAAATCACAGGACAAACACACACACACACACACACAAAGAGTCACAACCCCACAAATACATTAGGGCCAATTTACCAATGATAATTTCCCTAACATATTTTATTCTTAACAATAATTTTTCCCATTTTGGTTAACATTGCTTACATATGTATGCTGATCTACTATTGTGCAGCCGCAAATCTGTATTTGAAACAGTTTGTTTGATTCATATTCTATATAGTGCCAATTATGGTGAACACCATTAATCAATAAAGCTTATTTTTCAAGATACTTACTTTACTATTATTTAATATTCCATATAGTGCCTTTCATAGTGAAAGTCATTATACAATAATGCTTCATTTTTAGAGAGACCCTTTACTATTAATGTAAAGATCGGTAGGTATGTCATTCCAAAGGATTTGCACAGGATTAAACTATAAATCAGTGGTAAGAACTGAACATGTAAAGTATGTGGCTTCATGACAAATGTCTTGGCCACTATGTTACACTTGTTCAAACCTTCTTTTTCCAGCCAAAATATAGGAAAATTAAGATTTTTTCTTAAGATAAAGAACACAGAAAATTAAATCTAGGCAAGTATGACCATATTATTCGTATTCTTATGTCTCCGCATTGGTTTCCAGCTAACTTTTGGAGTGATTTAAAACAAAATTCCTAATAATATATAAACCTTTAAAAGGCTTGAGCTTTATTTTCATAAACAAAATGTATGCATTCATATTTAAGCACACATAAGGTAATGAGTCTTATAAGGATTCCAATGGATTAACACATTGCTGTGAGACACTGAGACTTTAGCTACAGGGCCTCAAAGCTGTGGAATGGTTTGCCTGCTTCTGCTCGATCTGATTTTCTCTATTTTAGCATAGCATACCTTCATTAGTGCACCAATTAGGCTGTCCATATTGCAGCTCAGTTTGTTAGTCATTTGACCAAAACTATAAGTAAGATAACCCTTATGAACTCACACTGAATGCCCTCTGTTCTGTTTGTTTTCTCAGTATCCTGCTGTGGCACTTGCTGCCACTGCTACAATGCCAAGCTACTACCTGTACTCTTGGTAATTGATACCAGAGATATTGGTTGAGCTGGATTTCAGCAATATTTAATCTTCTATACTTGTGGATTTAAACATGTGTTTATGCTATTGTGGAAGCAGGAGGCTGGTGTGCTAGCCTAAGTCATCAAAACTTTGAATATATCAGGCTGTGGACCCCCAAGAGTTTTTTCCCCTGCACGAATACTGTGAATTACTTTTATTTTTCTCTACTGACAATTGGCCATCTCTCAGTCTTATATTAATAGGATCTGGTATTACCATAATTTGTTTATGGTAATCATTGAGATTATTTTGTACAATTATGTTATTCTTGAAATGTACTTATGTATGTAAAGGTTGCATTATGTTGTAATTTACTGTTATGATATTATAGTTGTAAATCTGAGTAAGTAGTCTGTTCTGTGCTAAAGTAAAATAAATTGAATTTGTGTCAGTACAAAAATAAGCTAGAATTAATCAGTGTTGGCAAAAATTGGCCCATTACAGATTGTGTTGGAAAATGAATCTCATAGACAATTCCCATAATTACAGTAAAATGACATCTCCAGCCGCAGGCCTTGCACATTTCTGTGTTCATAAATAGAAGCTCAGAATACAAGGACTGTGTGAATGCCCCTACTGAAAAAGCAGTAAACTGCTAATTAAATGGACCTTTTTTAGCTCCCCTCTGTCTGGTTAGACTTATTAGCAGCACAGATTGCAGCTTTTAAAAATAACCTTGTCATTGTGACCTGTATAATCCTTGTATCTTTCTTCATTTTCATTGGCTTTTTAACTGCTGCAGTCTTAAGATGATCTCCTAAATGTAATTAAATACCATGAATGTTACCAGCAAACATGTAAGTCCTTGTAATAAGCTAAATTAATGCATTGCATGAATGCTGTTATCGTTATGAATAAAGTGAGTGTGATACCTTGTGGTTAGAACTCTACCTAGCATGTACACAGATTTGTACCACTGTACTTCAGAGACTGGAGTATTTTTCTTTCTTCCTTTGATGTTGCCCAAATAAGCACCTTCTCATGGTGACCCTGTAATGGAAAAATTCAATCCTGGAAAAGGGAATAGATGGAATGCTATTCTCCTGACACAACAATTGAATCTAATAACAGATACAAATGTTTTATTAAATGTTGTTGCTTCAGAAGCATTTGTTTTTTTGGGCTGTGATGGGCAGCTCTGTAGACAAATGATGCCAAACACAAAAGGAAAGAAGTGATGAGAGATAAAACCTTATGAAAGAGAAAAAGAGAACGAGAGAGCATGTACTGTTTTTCGTAATATTTTGTACAAGTTTGGGAGGAAGGATATAGCCCTAAAATATTCTGGATAGAAAAGAGAGAAAAAGATATAGCTTGGGTGAAAGTATCTATATTACCAGAAGATGCTATGGAACAGGCACTAGAGAAACCACACTCTCCTTAAAGATTAGCACTGAGATTACTGGAGGGCTGTCATGATAATGGAGCACCTATAGAGGCAGCACATGGCCCAAGGTAGGCGCAGAAGGAGTTCCAGAGGTTGGGCACACACTAGGTGATTTTCTCACATGTTATGACATTGGGAGTTTGTGTGCCCACTTAACACTAGAAAGAGCCATGATGACGGTGTATGTGCCCAAAAAGACGAAGCCTTTGATTTCAGTCTGTAACAGCTGGTGTAATGTTTTGCTACCTGTAAAAGATATCGTTGAAGGCATATAAGCAGACACACAAACGCTGGTGAACCATGTCTGCTTGGTATCTTGTTGTCATTTGAATTTTCTGTTATTCAGTTTTATTCTTGAATAAAAGCAAACTTGTTTTGTTATACCTTTGCGAAAGTGTTTGTTTTATATTCCAGTAACCACTTGAATGAGATCGAATCTGTCTCTGCCTCTCTTGCGCATGCACACATTCATACATGAAAACATCATTATTTGAAAACGCTATGCCATTTGAACATGAGTTGTTATTTAAACATGCATGGCACTGTCAGATCTAAGCACTAGCTTGGCGAATTACTTGCATACTAAAGTGACGTTAGCAGCAGGTGGAAGTCCCATTTTACTTATGGTGCCAAGCAGAGTTTATGGTGCAGCTGTCTATTTGCCAGCAAAAGCTCTGTGAAGAAGCTGTTGTTACAGTTCTGCTTTTGTCCAGTCTGACAGCGGTCACAGGACATCGTATCTTTGATTGCCGGTACAGCAAATAATTCTGATATCAACCACAGTACCAAATGAGGTCATCGCTGCTCTTGTGAAAAGAACTGGAGATAAATGGCATCAGCTCAGAGAGGGAGAGGCAAGTTTGTTGTACCACGTGTACATCACTCAGAGAATAAAACTGAATAATAAAAAAGCAGCAACTTTTACAAGTAGCCAAAATTTACACTGGGTGTTACAGACTCAAATCAAATATATGTTTTTATTATATTATAGTAATAATAATAATAATAGCAGCTCACTACTCAAAATGCAAAGTGCCTTATAACCCTTTTGGCTTACTTCTGCACCATCCAAGAATACGTATTAGCTTTTTGTTGATTGACATTTGAGCTTGGGTTTGTAACTCATTGACAACAACTTTTAATTTGAACTTTTTATTTTTTTACTTTGGTTATATTCTTGAATAAAAGCGTACGTGTTTGTGTTTTATTTGGACTAAAGTCTTCACACATTACACACTTCACATTATTATTAGTATAACATGGAAAAAGTTTCTACTTTAGGTATGTGTTCAGCATTTCGTCCCTTGCATTTCTTTTCATCCTACACTTACCCAGATCTTTGTAAACACAGAACACACATAAAATGCATGTATTCCAAATAACAATATACTGTATTATTTACTTTATACAACTCCAGGCACTTCACGTGCAGATAAGGAGCCTTGGCTTTTGCTGGGAGAACTTTTTACCCAAGTTGAGCTCCGTCAAGGTGTGGGATGGGACAGCAGGCTGCTTGCTGCTTGTGCTGATCGACGCATTTACAAAACAAAACACGCTGATGGAGAAGTGCAAAGAAATTTAAGGTGGGCCGGATTACAAGCTTTTTCATAGGCTTCAGGGATTCTAGTGCTAACAACTGATTTGCACCAAAAGCCAATCGGAGGCAGGCATAAGGCATACAGGCCTGTGACCTTTTTAATAATCTCACATGGGATCACTTATCTAAAACAAGACACACTGTAACCCTACTTCATCAAACGAGAGGAATGCACAAGTCCAGATGAAATGTTGGGGTGCCAACCGGGCCACCCCATTTACTGTAGTAATAAGTTTAAACAGAAAAATAACAGACACACAATGGTTCAAAAAGGAACAAAATGCAGAGTCAACTGTTGGCTGCAGTAATAAGGATCTAAAGAGTGGTCAGGTTACAGTATGCAGCGCCATCTGGTAGGTTGATCGTACCCAAATGAGTTCTCTCTTTCCTGGAGCGCCCTGCTATTATAGCGCATGAACCAGAAGGATGTACTGTGATCAGTCCAGCATAGATTACAGTGGTTTTCCTATCACTCAGAGACACTTAAAAGACCACTGTACCACTGTGATTAATTCATAACTTGCTCAGTTTCTCATTCTCCATTGATTTCAATTCATTTTCCAAAGTTCTACAAAATTCCCAAACATTTCCATGATTTCACCAAACTCAAAGCAAAGTGAATTTAACAAGGCCCGCTCATCAATAATCATCATATTTCTCAAAAGAAATTCCATAGAGCTGGTTGTTTTCATGGAATTGCCTAACCAATCTTTACTCATTCTATATGTCCACAGATGTTTTACAGTCATAGGATTAGCCCACTTGACCTATGTCAAGTTGGTATTTTTTGACATGTCAGAAAACCATCAGAAAAGTGCAAATCATTTAGATCTAGTTGGAGCTATCTCAAACTTGCAGTAGCAACATTACAGCCATCAACGACTCTCTAGCAATTTTGTTCCTGTATGAAAAACCAACTCTGGTGCTTGCAAATTGGGTAGAAGTTACATAATGTGCATCCGCCTTTACTTATGTGTTATTTTTAAAGTAACTGAAGGGTCAATGGTGCAAAGACACTAAAGAATACCAGAAGTCTAACCTGTGTCCTAGTAATAAAATCGGTCACCTTGTCAGTGATTCTAGTGTAATGTGAACTTGGGGTTTCAAAATACTTAAGTCCCAAACACACTTCCAATAATCCCCAATAGTAGGTGGGGGGAGACACCCAAAGGATCTTGTGAAATCATTCCAAAATAAAATATTTTTCTTTCACAACATAGTATTCCACTAGATATGATGTTCAATGGAGCACAAAGGCAAAATGGAATTGCCTATAACAAGAAAGGCAATCCTAGGCAAACAAGTCCCATACTAGAAATTCAAAGAAATCCCAAAAAGAGATCAAAAAGTTGAAATATCCAATAAATCCCAAGTACAGAAGAAAAATCACAAAAAGTTCCAAAGCACAAGAACTCACCAAACTCCCATAGTCAATTCACAAAGTCCCACCAGGAACTATAGGAAACCCTCTGGATTTATAGGTTGAAGGGCAGTTCCTGGTGGTGATTGGCAATTGTCCCAAACTTTTGGGGGGAGCCACTCACAAAACACAAGGGAACATCACCAGCACAGTACATGAAACTATCATTAACATAAAACAATAACCCAAAAGTGAACAAAAAATACATAAAACAAGAAAATGAATCCCAGCCACAGGAGGAGCCCTGGCTTAAATACAGCACTTTGTCAGGTCAGGTCAGGTTGAGGAGCATGCACTGGTAGTATTGCCACACACACAACTTAACAAAACAGCTTGGAATCCTGGTTGGCAACCCCCCCAGGCACACAAGTGATCCAGTCCCACCCTCCAGAAATGACCATCTATCTGCTACAGCCAGGTATTACGTGGGCATCCCCTTGGCCTGGTCCAGCCACTTGGGTCCTCAACAATGAGGATTCTGTGAACCGGATCACCCATGGGACATAGTGCCACATGGTCATAGTGCTGTAACTGACACCTCCTCGCGATGCAGGTAATGTGTGTTAATGTCCAAGTATTGACGGTTAGATAGATGAGCAAAGGGAGTTCTTTACTGCACTTTTGAGGCTGACAAATAGATAACCAACTCCACCTGATGGACAAAGGTTCAATAGTTGTTAACCCAGAGGAGATATTTATTTAAATATTTTGATCTCCTGAGAATCATTCTGAATAGGAGGGTTGCCATAAGTGTGCTATTTAATTATGACAGGAGTTGCAAGCACTGCAGATTATCATTTATTCTTGTTTTTATTTCAGTAGCACAATTTTAACCCCACAATAAATAAATAACTTAGCAACAACACAAATTCAAATTGTTTCAGTTTTGTTATTCAAGCAATGTTTGGCCATGCCTTCAGAGGTGATCACTCACTCAGTGGGTGCAGCCTCCTGACAGCAGTCTCCATGACCTGAAGACTAAATAACGAGGATAGAGAGCATAGTGATGCCTCATCAGACTTGGCAGGCTTGACAGTTCCCAAGTGGAGATCATAGCAAACATATTAGTATTCTAAATATTTTTTTAATATCCATAATTGAAAAATCAGAGTCAATATTAGATAGATATGAGAAAACTCAAGGCACAGAATAAAATAGCAAGGAAGCTGAAAGCCACTAAGCAAAGACCAAATTCAAAAAAGGACAGGCCAGAAGTCAACACTGCAAAACACTAAGTTGATAGACATCTTAAAATAAAAGGTTTAACACTAGAATTACCAAAGCCTACGAAAAAACTTTTAAATCCAGCCCACCTTAAATCCCTTCGCACCTCTCCGTCAGCCTCTTTTGTCTTGTAAGTGTGCTGATCAAGACAAGCAGCAAGCAGCCTAATATTCCATCCCCGCACCGCTGCAGAACGAGCACAAAGTTCTCCCAGTTCCAGCCTTGATTACCTCAGAG
The DNA here is from genome assembly GCA_026402145.1 of Polypterus bichir lapradei. Lineage (NCBI taxonomy): Eukaryota > Metazoa > Chordata > Cladistia > Polypteriformes > Polypteridae > Polypterus > Polypterus bichir. The sequence continues at coordinate 21,685,711 of JANRMT010062796.1, forward strand.
TCAGGTACCTAGAGTTATATAGGGAAATAATAGATCTTTATTTGGAACACATGCATTTCATGTGTGTTCCATTTCTACAATAATCTATGTAAACACCTCGTTAAAACAGAAACGTTTTTCATATTTTAGTAATAAATGGCAAAATGTAGACATAAACTATATAATGTGTAAAGCCTGAAGTCCAAAGATCAAATAAACACTTTCACAAAAAGTTCAAGGATGATGCAACAGCTTCCGTGGCACAGCGGTAAGAATTGCTAACTTGTAATCAAGAGTCCCCTGGTTTAATCCTGACTGCCACAGGTCACCCTCATATGTTTCCATCTGTCTTATATTAGTCAGAAGGTATTGCCACCACTCCCTTCTCAACTACTTCCTGTAATGTTGGTGTCCCTGCTTTTTCTTTTGGAGCTCTCCACACAAACGCAGGACATACTGCTTCATGACCGTACCCATATTTTCTCCCAGGCATGACCAATTATGTCAGCATTGCCACTTCATGTCTCTATCTTTCTATTTGGGCCTTATGAGGTCCTACTATTGTTTTGTTACAGTGAATCCCAATTCCTACTATGCCCTAACATTATACCTTGAAACCACACAAATTTCTGAAATCTCAGTTCTTCCTTTTTAAAATTTTCTAGTTTTTACCCAAATTCTGTATGATTTCTTGACCTTTCTATAGCTACTAAGAGAAGAATTAGAAAGATCATTACAAGGGATAGATGTTCAACATATTACTGTTCATGCCAAGTAATGGCAAATATTTCTCATGAATATACTGAGAACAGAATAATTTTAATATGCTGTATTTAATTTTAAATAATGTAAAAGTCCAAGTTTGAATGATATGAAACAGCGCAAAATCAGCAACAAAGAACCCTCTGCCAAAATGAATTAATTGTGCCTATCATGAACAGAAACATCTGAATCCTTGTTTGAAGAAAATACATTTTGAAATAAATGGAAACGTAATGCCATTACTGTTTATCATTATAGACAAATAAATAATGGATGGCACTCAAGTCCATTTATCTCTGAAATGTCTTAGGCAAAAAACTGTGTGAATAAATATATGTACTGTATATATTGTGTATGAATAAAGGACTAAGAGGTATTAAAAAAATCCTCAGGGTGAACCATTAATCATTGCCCTTCATATTACAGGACTCTGAAAACAAACCTGAAATGTAAAGTTTCACAGTGGGAATCCATCCAGAACTTTTTCCAGTCTTTTTTGAAAAATGAGTAATCCATTTTCATATACTTGAAGCCAACATCAATTCATTAAACAGTAAAACAAACAGGCTAAGGATGTTCCCTTTTCAAGAAAAACACTCCTGACTAATCCTAATGAACCTCATATGGTTGGGAAGTGTGGCTAGCCTTTAAGAAATACAATTCAGTATTATCTAAATTGAGCCCACCATATTTGGCCTTGGTATAGAAAAACACTTTCCTCACTGCATCTGGAGGGCCTTTTGTATGGAGTCTGCATGTCATCAAATTGTATGTGTGGCTTGGGTCTAGGAGCTTTGGTTGTAGTCCAAAGAAATGACATTTGGTTCATTTGAGACGCTAAATTATATGAGAGTAAGTGAGTGTGTGTGCTTGACAAAGAACTGGTGCCCTATCTAGATCTGGTTCATTCCCACTGTCTGTTTTTGCTATGTTGTCTTTATTAGGCTTGCACGTAGTCCCAAAGCCCATGGAGGCTTCTGTAAGTCTCCTTCCAAATACTTTTAGCTTGCAGGTAGGATTGACTAGCAATGATAAATTGACCCTATGGGAGTGAGTGTGGATACCTCAGTTTGTAAGCCCTGTTTTGGAGTGACACACCATCCTGTGCCTCTTTTTCTCTCATGCCTGGTACAACTAAATTCTGATTTTTAAATTGTTGTAACCATGGAAAATTTAAATGGAGATTCGAAAAGAATGGATCACTTTCAAAAATGTATCACTCAGTAACTAAGTATCATATGAATGCATAAGATTGTACAGTTGTGCTTAATTTTTGCACTGATTTTTAAAATGAAGGAACATGTCACTGTTCCCTTGTCAACCATCAATGGTGGCATGCCACAAAGGGTCTGGAAGGAATTAGAATAAAGAATTGACATGTGTCATGTGACACGATGGGCGCATGTTGAGCTTTTGTAAGATAAAACTGTAATAGTTCACTTACAACTTGGTGCCTTACACACATTTATATACTTATTTACTAAGTAATGAATTTTTGAGATGGTTCAGTTCTTTTGAACCACTTTGTACATTAGATTAAATTAGATTAAGAATGTTTAAAACTAAATTAAAATTACATAATTCAATGTAAATAGTATCAAGCATAGACATCTAAGGATCACTCATCAGACTCCGCTGATGCTTGCATTTCCACCCCAGATTGAGTGGGGCAATGTTGCTAGCTATATGGTTTCTTTTTCCCTCTGCAGTACCAAGACAACACCAAGTGAGGCCACCTGAGCCCTGCCAACAAACCTTACAAATACTGACGTCCCCGGGAGTGACGTCTTTTGAGTAGCAGACCTCCTTCATGATAGACATGCTTGATACTGAACAGCTTGATAGAGCATTAAACATAAAGAAACCAAGTAAGTTATCTCGGCAGTTTGTGTTTCTTTTTTTTTTTTTTTTGTTATGGCGCATGTTTTACTTCTATTTTTTGGACTCTTGCATTTAATGGGGTGGCCCAGTAGGCCCCCCAACATTTCCTATGGACTACTCTCATTTATCATGAAAGTATTCGATATGTAAACTTGTTACAGTACAGTAGTGGCACTGTTGAATCACTCATCGTTATATCACTCAGTTATAACATTATAATGAGGCCAGTTTTTGAGTAAAATAAAAAGGTGAGGGTGAATTAAAATTCTTGACTAAATTTGGAATTTCTTAGCCTTGTACAAGCAAGTGAATCTGTGTGCATGACTGATGCCTGGTGTCCTGTCAAAGGTGTGGTACTTTCAGAATAGGCTCCAGCCTTCCAGACCCTGAAAAAATTTCAAACTTCAAAATTAGATAGATGGATAGAAGGATGATTTTTTCATGGCTGGTACAGTGAAAACATTTTGTACTGTATTTCTGAGGCGTGAATGACTGATTGGCCACAGTTGCAGTTTGTAATGCAGGGTACCAGGGTACTGCTAGTGCTGGGGCACTGTCCACCTCCCCAGATATTTTAAAAACTTTACTTAAATTAATAAAGTAATGTGAAATAATCATGAAATAAGTTTGTTTCTTTGCACAACATGCCTGGTGTCAGCACATGTCAACATCCATTAAAAATTTGTTCCACCTTGTATTTGTTTAATTTCTGTGTGAATACCTTTATTTCCAGAGTGAAGGATACTGGCCAAATGAGAGTCTATGTAAGTCCTTGATCTTTTGGCAAGCTGGTGACGTGAGGCTGCCATTTAATTGGTTGCTTACAGATTTTCCAGGGACACAGCTCTCTGCACCCCAAACACTCCCACATTGGTTCACATCCTCAATTAACTGTACATATCTATAGATCACCTAGCGCGACTTTAAGAAGATGACAATTTCAAGATGAACTTCAAAAATCAAAGAAAATTCAGTTATTTCTCTAATGAAACACCCCTTCATAAATCATTCATTTGAAGAAAAAAGAAGATAAAAGACCTTGAGCTGGACCAAGTTGACTTAAGAATTCAGCAGAAGTGAAGTGATCGAGGACGAGCTTACACATGAACTTTTTCCAGCTCTTGTTATGACAAACAGCAATGCTGCTTTTAGGGTTATTTTATGTAAGTGATCACTTATCCATACCACACCTTAAAAAGGTTGAGAATGCTGTGGTGTCTAAACCTGTAAAGTAACAACAGTTGCCTTAATAAGAAAAGGCCTTCTTTCACTAGGCATTCTAAAGGTCCCGCAACTATAAGCATTCAAAATATCCATGATGAGTATTCATAGAAGTAATTCAATGCTGTGATATGTAATGTTATTTACTTCATAAAATAGGAACTAAATATTATTAAACACAAACGAGCAAAGTTATTTGCATACATCCTCACAATAGTCTTTGACGCTGTTGTTCCATGCTACATTGTGCAGCTGCCTTTTTTTCTTTTTCATATTGTGCACAAAAAGAGATCTACTCTGGCATCTGAAAATGTGAACAAACATGTGTGCCTTAGCAACTGTTTGAATGTTAAGAAGGAAAAATAATAATGACAGTGGCCTTGAGCAATGTTACAGACATGTCCAAAATATTGTATTTTGTTTGTCATAATTTTGACAATACAGTAATTGGAATTTCTGAAATCCTCTGAGAATTATTTACAGTATATCATGATAATGACATTATTATATTTATAGCTGATCTGATGAGGTAGTAACTTTACATGTTTACCTAATTCATAGTGTACTGTAGTACTAAACACTATCCTGTATAATTCCAAAACATGCAAAGACTCTTTTCTTTTAGTTTGTCTTTTCTTCTTATACATCGTGTGTTTTATTCCTTTGTTTTAGTAACAGGCCTACTGTTTGTTAAGGTCATACAGGTTAAGAAGTTTGAACTGAGCGAAGCCAGAGAATGAGAAAAACATCCACTTGACAGTGTTGCTCCCCATAGGCTATTATTGGTGGTAGTTTGGGTGCTTATTGTGCCAGTTAATTTTTTTTGTTTTGCTTTGTTTTTTGCATCATTGTAAGGCCATATTTTTAGTTTTCTTTTATAATAGTCAAGAAGGATAGATCTTTATTGTTAAAGGACAGGTCCTTGAATTTGTGTGTGTGCCTCTTGTATTGCTTCAGCTTCTATCCATTGCGGTTACTGAAAAATTTTCAAATTGCCTTTACTTTTTGATTTACTCTGGTATGTATATATTATATATATATATACACACACACAGGGGTGGGCAAAAGTAGGTTTACAGTTGTTTGTATGGAAAAAGACATGCAGGTTATGATTATTATCATAGCTTTATTAACTCAATAGCTTTATTAACTTTGCTGACTCATATATAGCATTGTGTAATGACACTTATGTATATCCTCTTCAAGCACTGCTTTGCATATACATTCACGTCTGCTGACTTTAAAGGGAGACTACATACAACTGATGAAAAACATGAAAAGAAATACTTGAGTGGACAGCATAAACAAATGAAAATAATAAATATCGTATAATGACAATAGTAACAATAAATACACAAATTCTACATTATTTCTGCTGATTAACTATTTCACCTATATTATATTATATTATATTATATTATATTATATTATATTATATTATATTATAGTATATTATAAGTATATTCAAAAGAATATACTTTCCTGTAAAATTGTGCTTTACATTGACCAACAACAAAAGCCAAGTCACTAGTAAAGCAGAAAAAAACAAAAATTGATCTAATGCAGGAATGTTTTACTCACAGACAGTTGTATATAGCATGACCATAACTAAGCAGCTCCAGTGACCTAATAAAATTATTTATGCTTATTATCTGACTGACACCTTTATCCAAGGCAACTTACAACATCTGAGGTACAATTGGTTGCATTTGTTTTGTTTTTCCAGTTGGAGCAAAGGCAAGTGAAGTGACTTGCTCACTGTTATAGTGTCAGTAGCAGGATTTTGACTTTTAAAAATTAAAAGAAAAAAGTCCAAAACCTTAATCACTACAATACACTGCCTGCCAATAATATTAGCTCTTGATAAGTAAAAAAAAAACCTGCAAATATTGCAAATATTGTATACAGAAAAGTGCTTAGTTAGTTAGTACTTCTGATAAACTGGATTACCTAATTAACTGAGAGCACTATAACTGATGGCCATTGTCCTACAAAATGTTTCCAGAAATCCGGGTAGCACAGGTAGTATATGTCTCTGTTACACGCTATTTGGTAAGAGATTCACAAAGGCAGTGTTAACACTAGAATCCCTGAAGCCTACGAAGAAGCATGTAATCCTGGGCCACCTTAAATTCCTTTGCACCTCTCCATAACAGTTGCTTTTGTGTTGCAAATGTGTCGATCAGTGTAAGTAGCCTTCTGTCCCTTCCCCCCACCGATGCAGCTGAAGTTCTCCCAGCTCAAGTCTCTTTATCTGTTTATGAGGTGCCTGGAGTTGTAAAGGGGAAATAATTTATTGTTATTTGGAACACATGCATTTCTTGTGTGTTCCGTGTCTACAACAGTCTGTGTAAATGTAGGGCGACAGGCAAGAGTGCCATGGAGGCCGGGAGATCGACACTTCCGCTACACCTAGGAGGGTGGAGGAAGGACCTTCCAAGGATGCCTGGAGTGCTTCTTGGTGCAAGGGCAGCACTTCCGCCACACCAGGAAGTGCTGCCGGAAGAGTGTCATCAGGCACCTGGAGCACATTCGGGTGGGAATAAAACGGGCCGCCTCACTCCAATCAGGGAGCTACAGTCGGGACCAGGAGCAGGACGAAGCTCCCGTGAGGAGAGGAAAGGCGGCCCATGGACACTGAAAGAGTGTGATTGGTGCTGGGGGCAGTGTGTGCTGTGTGGGACTGTGCTTAAATAAATGTGTGTTTTGTAAAGTCGTGGTGTTTGTCTGAAGGTGTTCGGACCCAAGCTCACAATTTATATGTTACTTGTATAAAAGCCACTTCGAACGTTATTTACCTATTTACCTTGATTGATTGATTTACTTATCTTCCTACAGTGTAAAGTCACAAGTAGACCGCAGAGCTTCCTGTGTTCGACATAGGCATGCTGAAAACATACATCTGCAATGCTACTTACTTCAGTAGGCGAATGACTTTAGCTGCAGGTGGAAGCTCCTGTCACACTTTACGCAACTGTTACGGTTCTGCTTTTGTCCTGAAATGGCTCCATAAGCTTTATGACCTTAGTCTCGGAAAGTCTTTCTCCCATGGGATGACTGAGATCTTTTCCTGAATAAGGAGTGGCAAACAAACACATGAATCAATTTTTGAGTAGTGTGGGAAATACACTTTGATATACAAAAGGCATTAGTTTAAATAGCATAAAATATATACTCAAATGATACTCTATCATACAATGTTTTTCAAAGAACAAGATAAGTTTATTTTTTCTGTTTTCAGATAGTTACCCATAACATCAACTGAGTTCTATAACCGAAAAGAAGCATATTGGAAATGTTAGTTTTACAGATTTCCATTACAGATACTTCATATGGGCCCTCTGCACTTCCACTCCAGAAAGGCTGATTACAATTTCAGAAATTTGAAGATGATGACTCATTTTAATTTAATTAGGCAATACTTACATTTAGAGGATAAGATTTAGCCCACCTGCTTCCTTTTGACCTCCTTCATAGAGAGATGTTTAATCCCCTGTCAAGATATGAAACCAAGTAAACACAACTTTCTTTTTCTTTGCTCATTGAAATGACACCACTATGGTAAGGTGAGCCCATAATCCCCTTCTGCCAGATGAGTAGCTCAAACCCATCATTTTATTTCATTCACTAATGGTTCAGGGATGCAAGACACTGAAGTCACCGATAAAAGAAATGGAATCAAGGGCTTGGAAATTTATACTGAGAAGGCAGCTGACACCAGCTGGAGTATCATCAAGATCCTGATCTGAAATCAATGGCATCAACTAAATGTAATATATAGAGAAAGTATATTCATTCTCTGGCTTTACAACCAGAGCTAATTATGACTGTCTCACATAATTCAATTTACAAACTTACTTTTTTAGCCACATACAAAGACAGTGTTTTAAGTTTTAATTTTATCGAAGTGTTCCTTCTATAACGGCCTCGGTTTGCTCATATAACACTCCTTATGAATTCTAATGATCTTGACTGAATCTTCCACTGCTCTCTGAGATTTGAAACAAAAACTTGCACTTCACAGCAAGATCATTAATTTATATTCCATTCCTTGGATTCATGTGGCTGGAGTCAGCCATGGGCAAAGATGCCAGTCAACCACAGGCCAAACTGACATCCACAACTTACTCATTCAGTCTTAATGCAAATGCTTAACACTAGGAACTGACAAAAATGGTGGCCATTAAGACACAAACAATAAACATTTTCAAAAAAGCAATGCACATCTCTCTGTGTTTTATGCCTTTTTTAAAAATGTTTCTTTGGTTTTCTATTACTAGTCTGTCAGTAGGTCTTTTTTTAAAAATGCTTTTCAATATTTGTGAAAGCTTTCTAGTTTTGATTAGTAACACTTTTGTAATTCACTGGAACATTTACATGCTACCTATGCAGGAAATCTCAGGTGGGTGGCTTGTGCTATCAATGACAGCAGCTACCACCAAAACCCCATGTACTGTGAACAAAACAAACTAAATAATAGTTCTCAAACTCAGAAAGCAAGGAAACAGAGATAGTGTTTTAAAGTATTATTGCCAACGATCATATTTTCTTGTGTAAACATCACTAAATGAAAACTTTGAATCTTGAACCTTTCTTTCAAATTTTCAACAGAATTCATAATTATAATCATTCAAAAAGAATAAAGAACATGAGAAAGAATTGTAAACATCAGCATTACTGAAAAGAATTACAATTTCTTAATTAAAGTGGCCTTGACTGCACTGACAATCAATTGGGATCACTTAGACAAACCATCCAAAAATGATTAAAACGTAACCATACAGTCATTCTTTTCTAGGTTTCTGTTCAGATTAAGAAACAAATAAATGATGCAAAAATGTAATTTTAATGGCTCTGAACAGAATGATCTTAATTGAAATCTGATGGTTAGATATGGATAGGTGCAGTTCAAAGAAAGGATGATTGTCTGATTGCGGTACATGGGCCAAGGATTCAAAGATAAAGGTGGTAGTTGCATGGATGAAGGAAATTTAAACACCCAAAGAGACCTTCAAGAGAGCCGGCTTGCTGGCATAAGTAAAAGTTTTGGTTATCATTTATTGTGCACTATCTGTTTCTCAAAGGATACATCATGAAGAGCAGAGTTTCTTCGTAATCCAGTCCATGACAACTGTCAGGTCCAGGGGGAATCTACATCGACAGTTATAGCAGGGTGGGGGTTTCCCCTTGGAGAACCCCCCCCCCCCCCCCATCACCAACAGGCATAGCGGGAGGTGGTGGGGTTTCCTCATTGGAGCATTGCCATCGACATATAGCGGAGCAATGTGGATTGCTTAAACAACCTGCAGCAACCAATTGTGAGATACTCACAAACCATACGTGACCCATTCCCTTGAAATACAACAATGAGTTTCAAAACTATGTGACACAACAGCGGTAACCCATACTTTAGGAAATTGTGATGTGGAGATTAATTGGTATTGATTAATTTACTGCAAAAATCGTATTTTGAGTGTAATTTTGCCTGATGTAATGAAACTTAAAAATGCATTCAATCCGTGCTGGCATGGTACTGTTACATACCATCCATCTATTTTCCAAACCCACTTATTATAAGCAGGAAAGGTGGAGCCTATTCCAGCAAGCATTGGGCTAAAGCCAGTGTGGCAGACTGGGGGAGCCTGCCTATCCAGAGTTTTACCTCCCCTGGAGCGCTAGGGCTTCTTGGGAATTGGAGTTTGGTGCAGCCCAGGTGGAATCCATGGGCACCACCAGGGAGTGCTGTAGCTGCTGCTGAGCCCTACAGAGCAGCTCTTCCACCACACCCAGAAGTGCTGACAGAAATAGGTCATCAAGCACCTGGAGCACTTCCAGATCCATTATAAAAGGAGCCAGCAGCCACTACTCCGGGTGCCAGAGTCGGGAGGAGGAGGATGATGCTTGACGGTAGAGAGTGAAGGAGAAAGAGAAGAATAAGAAAGAAAAGGTGAAAAAAGTGTATTTTGCTTTGGTACTGTGTGTTAGACTTGTGCAGAACGGGGAAGGCATTTCCCACAAGGGAAAAGAAAAATAAATCATGTGTGCTGTGTGAACGAGCCCCGGACACCGACAGGCAGACATGTTGCAATTCCACCACCACACGTTTATTTACAGTATTTACAATGTTCAAAAGTGCACACAAACCCCTTCAAGTCCCCCAAAGTCCAGGCCTCTCTCACTCTCTGCCTTTCTTCGGGCCGCCTCCACTCTCGCTTCTCCTGCTTCGTCCTACTTCCACCCAACTCCAGCCTCGAATGAAGGGAGGTGGCCCCTTTTATTCACACCCGGATATGCTCCAGGTGACCACGGGCCCCTACAGGGTTGGGCTTCCAAGCCCTCTACGCGTGGCCCCCAAAGCAACCAGGGTGGCAGCCCCCACATGGTCCGAGGTGGGCGCACGCCCTCTTCCGGTCCTCCAAGGCGTCCCGGCCGGATCGTCGCCCCTGGCATCCCTGACAGCTGTTATAACTGTATCCTACACCTGTCTGTGTCAGGGTTGGCCTTTACACCAGGAAAAGATCCCCATTTGGAGCACCAGCCCATCACAGCTTGAGTACACACACACGCTCAAATTGCAATTTTGCAATGCCAATTCACCTAACTTGACCATTACATAACAAAATACAGTACATGCCAAAAGTTTGGACACACCTCCTCATTCAATGTGTTTTCTTTATTTTCGTGACCATTTACAGCACTCCATCACTCTCCTTCTTGGTCAAATAGCCCTTACGCAGCCTGGAGGTGTGTTTGGGGTCATTGTCCTGTTGAAGAATAAATGATCGTCCAACTAACCTGACTTCTGCACAACACAACTGCTGGTCCCAACCCCATTGATAAAGCAAGAAATTCCACTAAATAACCCTGATAAGGCACACTGTGAAGTGAAAACCATTTCAGGTGACCGACTACCTGTTGAAGCTCATCGAGAGAATGCCAAGAGTGTGCAAAGCAGTAATCAGAGCAAAGGGTGGCTATTTTGAAGAAACTAGAATATAAAACATGTTTTCAGTTATTTCACCTTTTTTTGTTAAGTACATAACTCCACATGTGTTCATTCATAGTTTTGATGCCTTCAGTGATGAAAATAAAGAAAACACATTGAATGAGGAGGTGTGTCCAAACTTTTGGCCTGTACTGTATATAAAGTATATAAAGGTAAAGCTGATGTTCTGTGTTTTTAAAGTGTCTTATTCAATATCCTTCTCTCTATGCTCAGTAGGAAATTAAGAATCAAATATAATTGTGTACATATGACTAAATGAAAAATGTCGAACCCTGTCACTATGGTTAAAATTCCACCTGGGCTTTTTCAGCCTATTCATGTTTTCTTGACAAACATTGCTATATTATTGCCATGTCTGTTCATGTGCCTGTCTATACATGGAATAGCCCTGGAATCAATCAACATGCCTCAGTAATTCTTCTTGTGTTGCACAATTGACAGGGTCTAACTTTTCATTTGCAGTTTTTTTCTTTTTTTTTAAGGGAAATAAATCGCCAAGTTTTTGCTGCTCAATCCAGGGTTGATTCATACCTCTGCATCTCCAAAATCCTGAACTAGATAAACAGGCTAAGAGAAAAAAAAAAAAAAGATTGAAGAAGGTGAGTATAGGTCCTATTTTCCCTAAAATGTCATAAAATTAAATTATGTTTTGCAGAGAATAACTTAAACATATTGTAGAATCTGGCAGGCATTTATCAGTGTTGTCCTTAGTTGATTTAACATGATGAACCACTGCTGACGGTTTCTCTTTGTTTGCTCTCTTCATGTGGCTAGGAGAGGGGACATCTGATTTGAATAAAATGCAATATTTCTTGCTTTACCAATCTTTGATTTATGCATTTTAAAGAAACCTTGAAGTCAATTAAAAAATAGATGGATAGACTGAGAAGTTGCCAAGTACAATGTATTTAGCAGTTACTGCGCTATGTGGTATTGTCTTTGGTCTATCAAAGAAGACAGCCACAGCAGGACCTGCTCACTTTGGGCCAACTGCAGCAGTTGTATGTTGGGTTTTAGCTCAACAATCGGCATCTGCTTTACAGTCACAGAAAAGGTTTATGATCGAAATACTCATTTCTGATTTATAACTGGTTATACCAAATTGACAGCAACTTCTTAACTCATATGTTTCCAATTAAATGAGCAGAAGTATCACAATACAGTCCTGATTATTTAATTTCCGCACTGTTTTGGCACTAGCCCCAATGCAAACCGTGAAACATGATCTTACTCTACTATCTGTTACTAAGTGATTCATCTTTGCAATAAGTAGAACTGCTTCATCAGAAGGGTATTAAAATGCACAGCTTCTTGGATTCATTGACTCCTGCATTTCATTTCATATTTTAAAGTATTCCTTATTTTTCTGTAGAATGTAAAAGCTGAAGCATGTTAAGGTTTGATGTTTTTGAATTCAAAAATATCAACAACACCTTGGGTGAGGATAATCTGATTTATTTAGTTTTACTCAAGCGATAAATGATCTTGGCAGGCTTCAGGTTCTTTTTGTACCCACCGCTTTGCCAATAGCATGAAATTAGAAGGCACAATATCATAAAAATTGCTTCCCACAGCAGTTGCTGGAAGGCCTTTTAAGCTCACTCTCAAGAGCTGTTATCCTATGCCATTTATCCCCTGGCATCTTGTAATCTCATAGATCCTCTTGTTGTAGAACTTTGCCACATTGTCACAACATGTTATACACCTGCCTTTTGTTTAGCCATGTAAATGTTCTTGCATACCTATTATTGTGTCTGCTGTGCCAAGAAATTAACATACGTGGCATGTCCCTTAGAGCAGAAATGCTTCAAAAAGCAATGAACTAGAAAAAGGCATTTGGAGAATTGTATTCTCTTTAGTGTACTTGCTCTAAAATTAAGTAGCAAAGTTATTAGGAAACTATAAAATTATAACTCACTTTAAAAAAAAAATACACAAATACTGTTATCTCACACTCAAGTATGTCATCCCACTTTGTTTCATTTAGTTCACATTCAAGTCTGATATAATATGCATCACAGCAAAAGTAGTAATAAACAATGCCATTTTCAAGAAGGCATCTCTCAGCTCATTTGCTGTTATTACTATCCTGCAAGGTCCTCTTCAGTCTGGTTTCTGCAAAGGCCATTACTTAAGGAACGCTTTACACTCAGTTATAAATTCTTTGCTTTCTAACTGTTCTTATCCTGTCCACCCCTTTATCAGCTTTTGACACAATTAACCTTTCCATGGTTATTGGGCTAACTCTACATCTTCTCCTCAAAAAGCTCTAAAATGTTTGCCTAAAGGTGTGGTGTTGGACTCCCTTCACTCTCTAGTTTTCATCCATTGGCGTTGTACTTTCTACTTAGGGTTTGTCCTATCACTGCTTTTATGATGAGACACAGAATTGTCTTTCATACTCTTCTTTCATTTCACAGGTTTCTGCCCAGATTTCCAATTACCTCACTGCTATTTCACCATAAAAAAAATAATCATCACCTTAAGCACCTGTCACATTATAAGAATTTTCCACCTACTTTCATTCATAACCTTCATATACTGTACATAATCTTAGTAAGCTGGATACGATTGTGTAGTCTGATAACCATTGCAACTTAGTCAGCCGGGTCTCCAATTTGCCCCAACAAAATTAAACTGGCTTGATTTTCTCTGATGAGCTTCTGTGGATACAATGGCTGAAGACCAAAGAGTACTCCCCTTTGAGTGAGTCCAATGTATCTACAGGCCGACAAACAAGCCAAATGGGTGCTTTGCTTCTTGCAATCAGAAAGGAGGTTTGTTTGTCTGATGTCTTGTATTATTCATACCATGACAGAGTGCAAAAAGGAAAATGAAGGGGCTGGAAAGAATTCATTCCAGCACCAGAACTGTCTGGCAGCACAATAATTGGCTGTCAGAAAAGACTAACTTGCCATATTTTGGAAATGTGAAACTGTGATGGAAGTCCTGTAATCTGTAGCCCCTCCAATTTACTAGTCATGTAATCTGACATCCGAGGCAGTGAGATTCATCATCTACACTTGTTAAGTATCTCCAACTAGAAGTTGTGTAGTATGCTGCACAATTTAAAATTTACTTCTGAAATTTTACACCTGATAAGTCTGCTATCTTGTATGTGTGTCTAGTGTCTAGGTAATCTAATCTAAACACATTTCAAATATCCGTCTATGCCACCCAGTTTTATTAATAGTCTGGGAACTCTTGAAATTTAAAGATAATAGTGCACAGGTTTCTTTCAACTGGGAGGAGAGTAAACACATTTTCATTAGTTAAACAACAGTATTGTTGTCAACTGTTAAGAATTACATATGCCATTGTATGCTGATTAGAAATCAATGTCCCCAGAAAACATTCATTTTTAAAAGAAAGCAGGCAGTTCTGTATCACAGTATTACATGTTGATGAGATACCAATTAGAACAGTCTGATCTTCAAAGCAGGTAAGTCTTTTGCAAGACAGGTAAATATCTATATTCTGTAGACAGCCACAAACAATAACCTGTAACGGAATTATTCAGGAAATTTACCTTTTCACTTATCATTCCAGTCTCAAACAAATGGCTTTTACATTTATTATTTACATGTTTTTTGCCGAAGAGAAAAAGAAAACCACCCAATGTACAAAAACGATCCCTCTGACACAACCCCAGACTTAACCATTGTGTGCCCCGGACAATCTTAGTACAAGAAAAAAAAATATTTTTAACTCTTTATTGAATTTTTGAATAAAATCATGTCATTTAAAAATCTTTTTTTTATATATTTTTTTTCTTATTGATTTATTATCATTTTATTTTTTTGATATTATCGTAGTGCCACAAAAAAGAAATGGAAAGAGCTAGTGATCTCTGACGTGTCCAGCATAGATGAAAAGAGAGAGAAGATTGAATAAGTGAGTCAGTGCCAACAAGGGAGCTGGAAGCCGAGTTTAACAGGGTCATAATGTAAGCCAACATGTGAAGAACCCACATGAAAGAGTAAGCCTCTTCATTGGGTGTGCATAAGATACTTTCCCAAGTCCCAGAAATGTACATCTCTGGTAAGGTATAAAAGCTAATTGCAAACTATGTAATGCACAGAAGCCCTTTCTCTAGCAGCAAAGCAACACTAACCCAGGGTCAGTATGGTTGGCACCATTACCATGCTCACTTTGCAATGCAGGCTGGAAGTGAACAGCACCACTCCCATAACATCAGAACAGAACATCACCCAGAGTCAATGGCCCAGACTGACACCTGGAAGGGAGTGGAGACTGAAAGCTGACCTGAACTGGTTGTTTAAGTTTCCACTCGAAATCACAACAATTCCATTCCAACCAGATATTGTCTTGTGGTCTATCTTTACCAGGACAGTGATCATGGTTGAGATCACCATCCTGTAGGAGGACAGAATGGAAGCAGACTTTGAGAGGAAGACTGGGAAGCACAAGAATTTCCTACAGACATGTGTGAAAACAGTGTGGAATACAGTAATCTACCCTGTAGAAGTTGATTGCAGAGGCTTCTTTGGAACATCCAACCAACAATTTCTGAAGGCTGTCAGAATTGACGGTTCCAGACAAAAAGAAGCAGACCAAGGGTGTTTATGACTTTGGTTTAGAAGAAATGACATAAAATGAGGAGAACAAGGATCCTATGGCCAGCTGTAGGTAGTGGTAGAGAAACACCCCACTAACTTAAGATGTTCCAATGTTTTGGGATTAAAAGTGTGAAACATCAAGGATAGGTGGCCCCCAACTACTGACCCAATATCTGTTCTGTTGGCACTAGAGGAAGTCTGTCAGGCCTACAACAATGCCTAGCAGGTGAACACCTGTGCTTCAATTTGTTTTGTTTTTTCCAGCGTGTGCTCTTGTTTGCTCTTTTTTGTAGGCACTGCCATGCTGTTGTTGACAACTGCTGGTCATGTGATTCAGATACAATTAGGTGTGGGATATCATCAGATTACTGCTATAAAAGATAATGGCATGCTTAACTAGACAACCAAACTTTTCAAAAAGAAAATTCTCTTTCAAAAAGAATTATCAACTGTCACAAAAGCAGACCACAGACATTGAAAATGTTGGGGGCAGCCACCCATATATTGTACCTTGGCTGCAAATGGGCTGATTTGGTTGTGATGTTCACTGGTTTGAGTCCAATGCAGAACTGATTGTAAAATGAAAATATGGCCGCTTTAAAGACAGAGACAGAAAGTGACGTCATCGGGACTGGAACCGGAAGTGGTGTCTTCTGGACTAGAAGTGCCGTCATCACTGGCGCCGGAAACAGAAGTGATGTCTTCAGGACCGGAAGTGATGTAGTCTGTGGCACTGGTACCGGAAGTGACATCATCTATGCCGCCGGTACCGGAAGATACATCATCACTGCCACGGGAACCTAGCGAAATTTCCCGTGGATAGTCTGCAGAAGATTGAAAAAGAGAGTTAGTCCAGTTTGCCACCCTCTGGTCTGGCATGGTAGTACTATCCTTTCAGCTGTCTCCCAATTGCACATGTGTGACAAAACATTATAACAGAATTTATGGACAAAGAACACTACCAATATTTAAGACTCAATTTTTTGCCTGTTCTTTTGGCTTTGATATTCTGGCCTTTCTGACTCTTTCTACTGACTTTTTCACTTTGATTTTCTGATTTCTCTAAAGCCTATCTCATTAAATGTGTTGGCATCTTTGCCAATCCAAATAACAATCCTAACACTCTTGATATTTGGTTTGTAGCAAAAAGTGTATTACTTTATTTTTCCTTAGCATGGAGCTTGAGACTTTCTTTTTAATTCCACACTTGAAATGAAGTCCTTGTGCAATTCAAATCAAATCCCTCTGGCAATCAATCTCCCAAGAAATCTCTACATCAGCAAAAATGTGAGTTTCTCTGTGGGATTGCTGCAGAGAGCCCCTTTTGGTATTCTAAATTAATGACAGTTGAAAGCATATAACAGATTTTAAAGTGCCTCACAAAGACTGATGTCCATAATTCAATTTTACAAGCTCTTGATAGACAAACTTGTGCAAAAATAATGAACCTTTTTTTTGCCTTTTACCAAAGAAATAAATTTTACAGGCATAAACTGCAAGCAGATTATATGTTTGGAGATGTAAAAATAATAGAAAGGTGATGGAGAGCTTTGTTATGTGTTAACAAACCAAAAAATATGTGTAATGGAATGTTACTAAGACAAAAGAGTGGGTCATTGACTTCAAATGTGCCAGACAGTCCCAAGATAAGTCACCATAATTGAAGATGAGATGGAAGTCAAGCAGATATATAAGTATACAGGGTTCATTTGAACGGTAGACCTGATAATGCCTCTTAAACTGAAAGGGAACAAGCGGGCTCTTCTTTTTGAGGTTACTTAGAGCTTTTAATACTGCTGATGGGAATGTTCTACCAGCCCATAGTTTCCAAGGTATAATACTACACTGTAGTTGGCAGGGAGAGCAATTATCAACTCAGCGAACGGCAGACACCTAAATAAAGTGATCTGAAAGGGCAGTTGAATTAAAAAAAATTACCCTAGACTTACTAGAGACAGTGATATAATTTAGGATGAAGGTAAAAGATGTCTTCTTCTAGAGCAGATTTTTCCACAAATGCTTTTCATTATAGTAGGATAAAGCCTCCTCCCATCATATTCATCCTCACTCTTGCTAGTTATAACAGACACATTGGTGAAAGAACAGTATTTTTTATTATTATATTATCTTAGTATTAAATCTACACTGAATTTATTATTTGTACAATCCCAGGTCTTGCACATATGTAATAATTTACACTTTATTTTCACTGTTTTATAACATGAATTTTTACCATTTGATTTTATGTTCTGTGTTGTTGCAGGTGCAAGTGAATTTCTATTGATTCCTCAGCCTTTTCCTTTGTGCAAATCAATCTAGCAGCATGCAAATAAGATGCTGTCACCCTAGAATAGGTATTTACTAACAAGCAATTTGCCTGCAATTGAAATGCACTCTTATTATAGACCGAGAAGATCTTTAAAGAAATTAGATAATGAATGTTGAAGTGAGATAGTTGCCTGCCATGTGCATGGAAGCACAGAACTGATCTGTTTTTTTTTTCTATTTTTTTAGAGTGTAAAGGAAATTAAACCTGTTTCTCACTTAATGAGCTAGTTGTACACAGATTGTTTTCATGGGTTTGTGTGAAGAATTTCAAAGCAGCTGCTCCACATGTTGCCTTTTTTTTTTGCTTCTTTTGATTTCACATGTGGTTTGAAATGACATCATGCATTTTCAGCACCCATCTCTTATCCCCAATTTTTTGTGTTTGAAAAAACAAAAGTCATTTCATTGCCACAGATGCTGTAGTTCTTTTATCTCATTGCATATTTAATGTCTAATGTGACTTTTTGCAGATTAAAAAAATGTGTCAGGCAATGGGTGTTGTCAGGATGTTCCGTACAGATATAGCAATTCCCAGCTTCTCTGTTTAATACCATTATTTAAGATTTTTTTAAAGTTGACCTGATAATTGCTAACTGCTGAAATACTCTATTTTCTGTGTGGTTTCAGTTCAATTTCTTGTGTTGAGACAACCCAAGTAGTGCAACAGGTCAAATTTATTATAAAATTAGAACAGTCGAGACAAGAACAGGCAATTCAGACCAAACAAAGCTGGCCAGTCCTAGCCACCTAATTCTTCTAAAATAACATCAAGACTGGTTTTGAAAGTCTCAAACTTCCTACTCTTTACCACACTACTTGATAGCTTACTCCATATGTTTATGGTTTCCTGTGTAAAGACAAACTTCCAAATGTTTATGCAAAATATACCCTCAACAACTTTCCAAATGTGTCTCCATGTTCTTGACAAACTCATTTTAAAATAATAGTCTAGATCGACTGTACTAATTCCCTCCATAATTTTAATACATCAGTCATGTCTCCTCTTACTATTCTTTTGCTCAAATTGAAAAGCCTCAGCTTGTGTAATCCTTCCTCGTAATTCATTTCCTGTAGCCCTGGAATCAGCCTAGTCACTATTCTCTGGACTAATAATTTCAATGAAAATCTAATCATTCAAGTACACTCCTTAGAGTAGCAAGGAAAAGTGCATAAAGAAAACATTCATTCAAGCTCAGTTTGCTACACTCTGATCTACTCTGATACACACTGGTCCAATCCAGATACCTGGCATCTCTTCTTGGATGTTAGTTCCTTAATGTTTGGGGAATGATGGTGTTCGTCAGTGAGACGACTCCTGTGTGATGTTTTGTTCATCTTCATCAAGGAGAATAGTTGTTCACACAGATATGTGCTGCCGAACATAGAGAGCATTTGAGCAGCTTGGGTACGGAGCTGGGGCATCGTGTCAGGGATGTAACGTGGAAACTGTGCAACGCCCACAGCGTCATACTTTGACTTCAGCGTGTCACTACACTGGAGTTCAATCAGTTCCATTTGGAGGTTAGTTGGTGCGCTTTCCACGTCAACTGCAATCGGATTACTAAGCAGTTCAAACCTACATTTCTGGGCAACAAAGTCAGCAAATCGCCAGGTAAACTCAGCACTGAGTAAGCTGAGTTTTTCAGCAAACTGTGCACTTGGGAACACAGTGGTAGAGATCTGCATTTTTATGGTTTGGCAGCAAGGAAAATGGCCCAGGTTTCCTTGCAGCATCTGAGTCTCCCACAGACACAATTTTGTTTTAAAAGCCCTCACTGTGGTGTACATGTCTGTGATGACACGGCCCTGCCCCTGAAACTGCAGGTTCAGCACATCGAGATGGCTCATGATGTCACAGAGAAATGCCAGCTCAAACAGAAACTCTTTATCCTGGAGCTCTGCCGTGTCTTTTCCTTTGCTTTCTAGATTTCCTCACGCAGCTCGAAACATCTGTTCAGTACTTTTTCTCTACTTAACCATCTCAACTCTGTGTGATACGGCACGTCTGCGTATTCCAAACAACACTCCTCCAGAAAAGACTTGAACTGGCAGTAATTCAATCCTTTAGCTCTTATAAAGTTAACTACTCGTGTCATGGTGCTCATAACATGTTCCATATTCTCCCCCCACATTTTCTCCCGAATCCTGGCCACCAATCCACTCTTTTGACCGTACATTGCGGGTGCACCATCTTCGTTAGTCCCACATGTTTATCCCAAGGTAGCCTCATTTGAGTTACACATTTGGAAACCTCTTCAAAGATTTCTTTTGCTGTGGTTGTGCCATGCATTGATTTTAATCCCAAAAGTTCCTTCATAACGCACAGACTTGACTCCACTCCATGGATGAAGACTGACAGCTGGGCAGTATCAGATATGCTGCTGCTCTCATCCACAGCAAGGGAGAATGCAATTAAATCTTTTCCGTTGTCCATCAGCTGTTCATGTAGATTTGTGGCAAGATCACATTCACGATCAGCTACTGTGTTTCTGCTAAGGCTCTCATTTAAAAATGTGTGCCTTTTATCTGGGCACACGATGTCGCAAACTTTGGTCATGCACTTTTTGATAAACTCTCCCTCATTAAAGGGCCATGCTGATTTTGCAATCTCTGCTGCCACAATAAAACTAGCCTTTACAGCTGCCTCACTTTGTGATATGGCTTTTGTGAACATAGTCGTGAAACCAAACCAAATGTCAAGGTCCTTGTACTTGTCGTGGTGTTTTGTTTCATAGTGTCTTCTTAGGTTATATTATTTGGTTACAGCTACGTTGGCTCCACACACAAGACAAACAGGTCGGTCCTTTGCATTTGTGAACAGATATTCTGCTTCCCACTTTTCTAGAAAGCTTCTGTTTTCCACCTTTCGTTTGGCCATTTTTGGGAGGGGTGGCCCAATGTGACTGGTAGCATGAGGTCGCTAATAATTGTCAACAGAGGAGGGGACGCTTGTGGGTCCTGATTGATGTGCCAACGCACCAGCAGAGCATTCTGGGATTTGTAGTATTAGCAGTGTGTGCACTTTCAAACATAATTACACTGCAGGCCAGATGTAGCCTGCGGGCCTGAGTTTGACATCTATGAACTATGGCCAGTTGACGATGAAAGAGAGGAAAACAAAAACTCATCTATGTTGTCATCTATAACAGACAAAATCTGTCCTGTTAATCCTTAAGCCTTTAATGAGAATAAAATGGGTTTAAACATTCACAAAAGATAATGCTTAAACAGGGAAACATAAGATCATAACAAAAAGCAATGCTACTACATTGAATCAGTGGCTACAGGTCCCTTTTATTATCAGCAGGTTGTGCTGTGAGACTGATGGCAGCGTGTGGGGCTTGTAATCAAATTAAGTCTTGTCTCTCCTCCATCAATAACACAAACACACTTAATGAAAAATGCACGATTAATAATTAATAGAAAATGAGTAATAATAGAACAACTTACAAATTCATATTAAAACAGAATTATTCAGGAAAAGTATCAACAACAACATGCAAAAGGTACAAAAAACTCCAGGGCAACATAGCATATCTTATTAGTGTGCATATACAAGTGGGCACCCCAAGTTTCCCATAATACAACTTTTATTGCACTGTACAACTTACAGCAATTCTGTTTCTGTTTTCTGCAAACATTTCCAGTACTCATCTTTTGTTGCTTTGTGTAGAATATCCTGCAATTTTTTTCTGGATTTCTTCCATGATAGCAAATTGTCTTCCATTCACTCTCAGTTTTAATTTTGAGAACAAAAAGAAGTCACAGGGAGAAAGATATGGTGGATCCATGGGGTACAAAGTAACAATCACATTTTTTTAGTCAAAAACTCTTACTGACAATACTGACAGAGGTGCCTCTGATCCCGACATTGTTTTAGACGCTTAAGTAGTTCTATGTAATGTCTGTTCATGGGGAAACTCTTTAATAACAAGTCCATCAATTTACTAAAATGCAAAATATACAACATGACTTGATGTGTGAGAAAAAAAATTGCTGAAGTCATTTGCACAATAGCAGAATAAATGTCAGACGTATACACTTGATCAACTTAGCACAATGCCACACAGCAGACTAATTAACAAGACTGTAAGCATACAATACCTACCGTTAGTCAATAACTGAACATTACTTCTGCCCTGTTGACCGATTCTGGGCATTTTTGGCTCTCACCTCATTTGGAATTACCATTTGTGGCACTGTTGCCTAAGCACCAATTTTATGCCTTATTAATAGTAAAAACAAATGTGATTGAAAAATATTTCCTTCATCTTAACATTTACTAAACCCTCTTTTTGTATAACATACTTCTAGATTGGGGCTTCGCTTCCCGGGTCCTCTCTGTGTGGAATTTGCATGTTCTCCCGGTGTCTGCGTGGGTTTCCTCCCACGGTCCAAAGACATGCAGGTTAGGTGCATTGGTTATCCTAAATTGTCCCTAGTGTGTGCTTGGTGTGTGTGTGTGCGCCCTGCGGTGGGCTGGCGCCCTGCCCGGGGTTTGTTCCTGCCTTGCTCCCTGTGTTGGCTGGGATTGGCTCCAGTAGACCCCCGTGACCCTGTGATAGGATATAGTGGGTTGGACACTGACTGACTGACTCCTAGATTGCTTAAACCTAATCTTCTAGAATTAGCTGGAGGGTTAATTGCAATACTGGATGGGTTCATTCATTCACACTCACTGTCACCAATTTTGAAACAATATACACTTGTCATTTCACTTACTATTTACATCTTTGGAATGATAAGTAAAACAGAACAACCAAAAAAAAAACAAACCCTGTGATCCATGACAAAATGAAAAGAGACATCGCATAGTACATTGAATCAATATATTCAATGCAGATGCAGTATTGCAGTATTTCTTTTTGATTGAGTTTTCCCATATGTAAGTCTCATGTATTTTCAAATGAAGCTAAATCTTCTGGAGCTTAAAGAAATCCTTCTTCTCCTGTGGCCAAATCAGAACTACTTATTGATCCATATCAATGGTTGACACATCATTATCACTGCAGTTTTATTGTCTGCAGTAAATATTTTTGCCTTTCCCGAAAAAGCTTTCTCACTACTGTATTTGCCCATTCATGATTGTTTAGTAAGTCATCTCTGCAAAGGATCATTTTGTGTTGCTCCAATCTAATAATTGCTTGAACATTCTGGTTGATTTTGTGACCTCTCTCATCAAGCTAAGTATCATAGTTCACTTGCAGTACCAATTTATTTGCGCGAATTGGGCCCCTCCTCACTCACCTGTCAGCCTCGGGGCGTACCTTACATCTGCTTAGCTAGTGAACGAGAGAACGACTTATTGGATTTAAATCATTTTTTTTTCTAGAATTTGCTTGAACATAGAATCATTAGTTCACTTGCAGGAGCGATATATTCATGCTAATCTGCTAACAGAGGCTGTGGACCGAAAGGAGGGGGAAGCGTGATGTCAGGAGTGGGCAGTCAGTCTGCCTCTGTGTTTTGGAGTGTACCTTGCCTCCACTTAGCTAGCAATACCGTTTTGTTTATTTTTAAAGTTTGTCCTGTTTTACTACTACGCGGGCAGAGCCGCAGGGGACAGCTAGTATCTTATATAGAAACGTCTATGCATGGAAGTGTGTGTTTGTGTCTGTCTGGCCTGGAAGTGAGAGGTGGAGTCAGGGTAAGGGCTCCGCCTCCAAGGAAACAAAAAACTCGCTTAGCCACTAATAACACAAGGCCAGCACGTCAGCAAAACGGAACCTCCAAAGAAAGACAAAGTTGCTTAGCCGCTAACATCAGCAGAACGGTATCCCTTTTACTTTTCCTCCTGCCGCTAATACACAAGCAAGGCAAGCACGTCGGCAAAATTAAACCTCAGAAAAAAGACAAAGTCACTTAGCCGCTAACATTGGCAAAACTATATCCCTTTAACTTTTCCTCCCCAAAATGAATCCTTCTAGGAGAGAGATGCCCAGAGTAGTTTGTTTCAATTACCTGACATCTCTACATTTCAGTTTCTAGAACCCCTGGCATTTTACAGCACGGGCTTACACAGCTAGTATGTATATGAATAGGTAGGATTATAGTCCCCCAAAACCCTCAAAGTCACACAAAATCAAACTGGTTTTGAGGATTTGTCCTTCTAACACAGCTGTGTAATAATAATAATTCTTTGCATTTATATAGCGCTTTTCTCACTACTCAAAGCGCTCAGCAATTGCAGGTTAAGGTCCTTGCTCAAGGGCCCAACAGAGCAGAGTCCTTTTTTGGCCTTTACGGGATTCGATCTGGCAACTTTCCGATTGCCAGTGCAGATCCCTAGCCACAGAGCCACCATTATACAATATTAACAAAAAGGCCAAGGTATAGAATGTTCTTTTTAGAATTAGAAATTATAATAATTTATATTTCATTTTAATTTTATAGGTTAGAAACACAGAAGTGGAGGAATAAAGTAAAAGAAGGGTCTGACTGGGGAGGAGGTGCAGATCCAAGCTGTTTGGAGAAGGCTGATCAAGCACATCGACCCCACCTATAAGTGGGAAAAGATGAAGAGCAAGAAGAAGATCCTGAATTCACTTCAAATGTATTTGTTTATTTAAATGAATTTAATTTGTAAACAAAACATTATAACAGAACATAACTCAGCCAAACAAATGAGATTAACATAGTAAGTACAATATGTTTCAAAAACAATAAAAAAAATCTACTTGACAAAGACAGCAATGCAAATACAGAGCCCCCTGTAAAATATCTTTGTAGTTAATAAAGCAAAAAGAAATATAAAAAAGGTATGTTCACTTTTATATTAACGAGTTCTTGCAAAGTTCTGAAAAACGTATGAACAGATTCCCTGTGAGAGATGGCCGGCAGCTTATCCTGGCCAACACATCCAGGACGCTAGATGGAGTCCTCCCTGCAGCATGGAGGTGCCCTGGAGTCCCGCAGGGCATCGTGGGGGATGGAGTTCGACTTCATAGCCCTGCTGGGTGCCGTGGATGCCATCGGGTGATGCTGCAGGGAGACACAGGGATTTCTATTTTCCCTATAGCCCGGAAGTACTCCTAAGTCACGGGGACATAAGAACAGAAGTACTTCCGGGCTGAAGAATAATATGAATCTTCAACTGACCTGGAAGTGCTAGTGAATCACATGGACTGAAGGGCAGGAGCACTTCCAGGACATGGATTATTTTAAGGACTATGGAAAACCCAGCAAGCTGAGCCAGAGTTGGGTGATAGATTGACGGAGCTGCTGGGAGGAGAGGAGGGTTGACTTAGTGTATTTGATTATTGATTTATTGTTTATGGTGGTGTTAGTGGTGTCTACTGTGGCACAATATCAAAAAGAAGAAATTAAAATATTTCTAAGTGCTTTTACTTGGTGTCCTGGACGTTTGTCTGCAGGGTTTCACAGGGCAACAGCGATCCCTAGTGTCACACGCTATAAAGAGAATTTGCTTTTTTCCAATTTGAGATCATATAAAGATCATTACAGAAGATGGACTGGGATTGTCCTAGATCAAATTTCTTTAGTAGGTTTAGATCAAGAGGTAAATCTAGAGCTGCATTTCCCAAAAATAATAACATTTCATCAGTGTAAAATACAGTAATATGAGTAGCATTATGCACTATGGTGGATGACATATTAGAAATGGACCAAATTTCCTTGGCCAATGGTTAAGCTGAGAACAAAAGCAGAGGAATAATCACTCCTCCCTTGAGCCTCTGGATGAGAAAAGAGAAGAAACAGTTTGCATGTAAATTGCCTCAGTAGAGAAGGGATATATTGTGTTTTGTCCATATTGATTAAGTCATCACTGAGCTTCAGATGCATCCGTGACCCTGCCAGTTTAAATGATCAAAAGCCTATCCGCATCTAGCAATGAAATAGCCTCAGGGGGCTTTTGTTTCAGGAGGGTATATAAAATATGCAGAGGCCTTCTTACATTACCAGAGGCTAAATATGACGTGATGAAGTCTGTTTGATTAGGCTGAGCCAATTTGTGTGTAACTTAGTAAAGACACAACTTAAGTGAGTAACATCTGTGGAAATTAAAAAGGGAGGTGACAGTTTTTACAAGATTAATAGTCTTTATTAATTTTTAGCTGAAATTTCAAAAGAGCTATGTTAATATTGAAAGAGAGCACATATGTGCATGTACCATGTTTAACTGGGTCAGTTAAATAATCCAGAAATGTTAATTATACCTCTAAGAGTCTCATCCGGTCCTAAACTTCATGTTTTTCAATGTGCAAAGACTAACTTCAGGTTGTCTAAGATTTAATCTCCAAAAGCTGAAGCTTTCTGAGCAGTTACCAATGAAAACTCTAACCAGGAAAAAAATATATCAATACCTGTAGGTTGAATAAAGATCTCAAGTAAAATTCTGAAAATTCAAAACTAATGTTCTGACAAACAAAAGAGGTGACCCTAACATTACGTTTAATAGACATTATAGAAGTGAATGACTATGTCTTCTCAGGTGACGTCAGGAGCAATAATATCTAGTTCTAATACTGTGCAACTGTGATTTAGATATTTTAATAAACAAATTAGTTAGTTCAGCTTCAAAGGCAATAATTTAGACTCAAGTTATGAATTCTTCCATGGCAGCTCTGAAGGGGAAATTTCAATTTCAAATGCAGCAATTTTCTTTAACTCTTCATGCAATATAGCTGGTGAATTAAATTGCATTATTTTTATGAAACTTTGCATTGCTTTCCATAGTACAGAAAGGTTCTCAATCAATCCAGTGTTAACAGAAATGAATCTGTTTTGAAGGGGGGAAATTGTTCATAAATGTTTGTTAACCAGCAAAGTAGCATTACAGTCCCATTTAAATGACTGAGTACTGAATTAGTACTTTAATGAGATTACTTTTATGATTGCTGCCTTTAAGATGAGTTTCTTGTAACAAAGCTATGTCAAGACAACATAATCCGCGACAAGGTGAGCTCAGGGAGTTCACACTTCATATGAAACTATCAAATTAGAATAGAAAGTTTATTCAGTAGTTAGCACTGCTGTCTTCCAGCTCCAGAGTCCTGTGCTCATGCTGAATCCAGGTATTGCCTGTTGTGAACGCTGGCCCCGGCACAGACAGACGGACAACATTTTTGCACCCACACACTGTTTATTTACACTATATACAATACAAAGTCTAAGTCACGTGCACTCACAACCCCAGTGCCTCCAGCACCGATTTCCCCAATGTCCAGGGCTCACAGTCCTTTATGCCTTCCTGGCCGCCTCCCGTCCTCTCTCTCCAGCTCAGTCCGCTACCTCCCGACTTCCACCTCCTGACTGGAGAGAGGCGGCCCCTTTTATGGGGACCCGGATGGGCTCCAGCTGCTTCCCGGCACTTAACGCTGGCCACACCCCTGGTGTGGCGGAAGTGCCGGGCTCCCGGGATAATTAGGCACTGGGGCGCCGCCTGGCGGTGGCCACGGGCCCCTACAGGGCTGGGCTTCCAAGCCCTGTACCCGAGGCCCCCTGCATAACCAGGACGGACGCCCCCACTCGGTCTGGAGGAGGCACACGCCCTCCTCCGGTCCTCCAAGGCGTCCCGACCGGGCTCCAGCCCCGGCCGAGGACCACACGGGATAAACCGGCATCGGGCTGCTGCCTGGCGGTGACCACGGGCCCCTACAGGGTAGGGCTTCCATGCCCTCGACCCGTGGTCCCCAACAGAACCAGGACGGACGCCCCCTCACGGTCTGGAGGAGGCACAAGCCCTCCTCACGTCCTCCTGGGCGTCCCGGCCGGGCTCCAGCCCCGGCCGGGGACCACACTGTATATAGTTTGTTTGTTCCCTGTGAGTTTTCCATCAAGAACCCTGGTTTTCTACAATCATCAAGACTTACATTTTAGGTTAACTTGTAACTCTAAATTGTTGAGATGTGGTTAAGTGTGAATGTGGGTGTGTGTGAGTGATCCCTGTGATGGACTAAAATAACATGTCTGTACTGCATAAAAACATCTCAAGAAGGCTCACTGTCTCTTGTACACTAGTGATCATAGAAATCCAACAGTACTTCCAAGCACTAGAAACCAAACTCAAAAACCCTCTGTTATCCACCAATGGGAAGATAATACAAGCACACAAGAAGTGATCCATCGAAACTGTGATGCTACAATGGAAGGTTGAGAGACATCCTTTCTATACCTGACATCAGACAGAGTCATGGCAGAGCTGTACACTTGGAGAAAGAAGCAAGTATTGTTTCCCAAGCTTAAAAAACAGCAATAAATATGGAAATTTGGAAATTTGTTGGGAAAACAGGAATAAGAAATACAAGGTATGATGAACAAATGTTTCTTTAAATATTTGTCTTCTTTAAGCCATCTCTGGAGAATGTGAATTCAGCCAACATATGTGGGTTTGCAGACCCTCTTTCAGAATATGCTGTCTGTCAGTGCACTTCAGAAAGTATGACTGGGCCAGCTATGTTTGATAAGAAAAATGGGGCTTTTTAAATACAGTGGGCAAACATGATTTCTACTTGGTACTTCCTACCACCTGACACATTTGGATGAGATCATTTAAACCTTAGTGATTTTTAAATTGGTATCAAATTTAAATACGTTTATACAGTTAAAGTAATTGTTTGGTAAGAATTTCTTGCTACTTTTTCTAGGCTAGACGATTTCAGGGTGTAAGTGACTTAAGTGGTAAATTACAAAATGACAGTGGAAAGTGGGAAATTACAATACACAAAACACAAAAACAGTAAGGACCTTTAGTCACAATTAGTGATGAGCAAGCATTGGCGAGTTTACTTCTCTGTGAGTTCCCTAAAATCACGGAAAATGTTTGTGATAGACGACAAACTTGGCAAACAATTTAAGTCAACAAGGAAGGACTAACTGAACTAAATATGACTAGATTAAAATGGTGCAGTTGTCTTTGAAAAGTCCCTGACAGCTAGGGAAACATCTGCCAGCTATACTGGACCGATTATTGTGGCTAAGAAGGTGACTGGAGCTGTGCAGTAGCAGTGCCAACCACTGCACCATTGTGCCTCCGTGAGATCAAAGAAGAAAGTATGCAGTGAGAAATGCGCAATCATAGATTTTGTCAAAATAAAGTGGAAATACCAAAATCTTAGGCAAAAGTCACAAAAAATATGTAGGTCTTTTAAAGGCAAAAAATTAAAAGTGATGTGTCACGGTTGAAGCCACTGGCTTGTTCTATTTTTTGAAGTTGGGCTGAAGGCTCTCTAAACCCTCGGTTTTCAACCTTTTTCATGATTGTAGGTTTTTCATAGTCTGAGAATACTTTAGATCAGGGGTGTCGAACTCCAGTCCTGGAGGGCCGCAGTGGCTGCAGGTTTTTATTTTAACCATCTTCTTAATTAGTGACCAGTTTTTGATGCTAATTAACTTCTTTAGCCTTAGCTTTAATTAGCTTGACTCAGGCCCCTTAGTTGTTTTTTCCTTAATTAGCAGCCGGACAGTAATGAGACGTAAAACAAGCAGGACATGAGCAGCTTACCTGTACTCATCGAACAAATCCTGAAAATAAAGATGAAGGTCTCAGTAAGGTTGATCCCTCAGGTTACCAAAACATTTTAGGAGTTCTTGGGAAAAAAAAAAAACAGAATATCAACAGTTTTGGAAATGTCTGATGTGGCAAAAAGAGAGCAGCAACAAGCCATGGAATTGAATAATGGGTTTAATTAACAGCAAGAATCATCTTTTAATTAAGGAACTGGTTGGAGTTTGAAGCCCCAATTTAGCTGGTCATCTGTTGGCTCATTTCATGTCTCATTTCTGTTTGGCTGTCATTTAATGAAACAAAGAATCAATTCAGAAGACTTAATCCTTAAAAACAGGGCTATTAAAATAGAGGGAAAAGAAGTTAATTAGCATTGAAACCTGGGCACTGATTAGGAAAAGGCCTGGAGTTTGACACCTGTGCTTTAGATGCCTTTTTTTGCAGACTTAAAGCATGCCTTCATGTATCATCTGACCTCTCTGTCATAAAGCCCACATTATTGGAGTGGCGCAGCTGTGATATCCTTCTAGAAGTTTCTCCCACTTTTATACAGGTCCTCTGGCACTCCATCCTGGGTATGATGTTAAACTGCATCCAGCCCTCCATGTAGGCAATCCAATCTGCAGGGAAAAACCTGGGGGTTAGTGGCAGAACTGGCACTCCAGCCACCATAAAAACAAAAACCTCACATTGGTTCCATTCCATCTGAACTAGTGTGGTACTAAGGTGTCACCAGTTGCATGGCTGCACTCAGGTCCTAAGGTTTGTCGTGTGGTGGGTGCAGCAACGTGCTGTATCATTGCATGCTCTTAACCTACCTCTCTCTCTGGCGCTCGGCCACAGTGACCATTGGTTACTTGGTCACCCCTCTTACTATTTGACTGGATGGCCAGCTTTAGGAAGAGTCATGGCCGTTCCAAACTTATCCCATTTAGTAATTATGGAGGGTACTGTGCTCATGGGAACCGTTAATGCTGCAAAATTTTTATTAGCCTTCCCCAGATCTGTGCCTGTCTCTGAACCCTACAGGCAATTCCTTCAACCTCATGGCCTGGTTTTGTCAATTGTGGAGTCTGCTACAAACAAGTGTGTGCCTTTCCTAGTAATATAAAATCATTTGAATTGACCACAAGTAGGCTCCAAACAAGGTGTAGAAGCATCTCAATGATGATAAATAGAATGTGAAGCACCTAAGCCATATTTCAAGCATCATAGCAAAGTGACTGAATTCCTGTGTCAATGTGATAATTCCGTTTTTTATTTTGAAATTTGCAAAAAGTCATAAAATCCTGTTTTTACTTAGTCATTCTGGGACATTGACTGTTGTTTGATGTGGGCAAAACTGAAATTAAATGAATTTAGCACAAGGTTGCAACATAACAAAATGAGAAAAAGTGAAGGGGTCTGAATACTTCCTGAAGGCACGGTACACACCCACACTTATTTACTCATGCATGGTCAATTAAAAGTCACCCATTTAGACCCACCCAGCTCAGATGTGTTTTTGATGTAAGAGAAAAGCAGACTATCTGTGCATGCAAAGAGAATGTGCAAAGTCGAAACAGACAGGGTGCCTGGGTTTGGACTTGAGACTGTGGACCTGTACTAACCACTGAACCACTGCACCAACAAAACATTTTGGAAAAAGGTGTTTACTTAAACAGTGCTGTAACAGTAGTGCTTTGGTATTCTGCCCAGAGGGGACTGGGCGGTCTCGTGGTCTGGAATCCCTACAGATTTTATTTTTTTTTCTCCAGCCGTCTGGAGTTTTTTTTTTGTTTTTTCTGTCCCCCCCGGCCATTGGACCTTACTCTTATTCCATGTTAATTAATGCTGATTTATTTTGTTTTCTTATTGTGTCTTTTATTTTTCTATTCTTTATTATGTAAAGCACTTTGAACTACTGTTTGTATGAAAATGTGGTATATAAATAAATGTTGTTGTTGTTGTTGTTCTGCATAAGATCTGAATATTTATGTGTGTGCATTCACTGTTGTTGTAATTGCTGTGTTACAAACTTTTTCTTTTCTGATGCTAATTATTTAGTGCACATTAACCATGAGATATCATTTTTTGTAGCAAGCATGTTTGTTTGGGGATTGTTATCTAATGCTACCTGATTCAGACATCATTTTTTAGTTTGGAAGTCCGTATAATAATTAGCTTAATTTCCTGGGTATGTAACTGCTTTGTTATCTGATGCTGGTCTTTTAATGATACCTACAAAGGTAATTAGTAACTGATAATTAGGGGTCATCAAGCTTAATTTGCAAACTAGTCCTGAGAAACAGTTGCAATTTTTCTGCATTCAAATATTTGAAGGCCATGTTTTCTTACAGAAGTGAACTGTAAAATGTGATAGGATGATATGTTGCATATGTAAGTGTTTAGGAGTCAAATGTTATAAATAGGAGATTTCCAGCCACAATGAAAAAAAATGAATTGACTGCCCGCAAACCACTACAACAAAAATAGCCAGTTTTCTATATCTAACGTTGTTCAGTACATCTACAAAAAATAAATATAAAAAAATTACAAGCACCATGTTTCAGCAGGTATAAGGCTTGACATCCATGGGGGTCTCCAGACATTCTCGGTTGTTAAAATACCAGCTTTCAAAACTCTACTTTTCATTTTCCTGTTTAATTTCAAAAACATCTCTGCATATATAGCGCTAGCTTCAGGAGATTCTGCTCAAAACAGCATGGATATGTTCAAAGAAGCGTTAGTATACACAAATTTCATCTGTAAGATTTTTTTCTAAAGCATGTAAAAAGCAGCTATAGTTTAGGTTAAAACATTTGTTTCTAAAGTAAACACAAAGTACTTTTAGATAAGTATAATTTTAGAAAGTACTTATTTACATTTCCTTGTGTATCTTGTTTATGAGATAGCATCGTTAAAGGGTTGACATTCCAACCTTTCAATGGTTTTCAATGAGTGTTTTTCATGGATATTTATATGCTTAAGTTACCCCTGAACACAATTTGATATTTTCCAGCATAATGTCTCTGGCATTCTTCTCTCATGGATGTATCAGTTAATCACAATTTTGTTGGTACTCTTATTACAAACTAAAAAAATGGGAACCCTATTGAATTGGAAACAAAATTAATTCAGGGGAATTTCCATTTTTCAGAAATAACCCTAGCAGGTTTTTTTTTTTTAATCACAGAAAATGATTATAGAAAATTAAGGGCTACGCATTTTGTTTGAGTCCCGGGTTTGCTTCCTGGGTCCTCCCTGCATGGAGTTTGCATGTTCTCCCCATGTCTGCGTGGGTTTCCTCCAGGTGCATCCGGTTTCCTCCCACAGTCCAAAGACATGCAAGTTAGGTGGATTGGCGATCCTAAATTGTCCCTAGTGTGTGGATGGTGTGTGTGTGTGTGTGTGCCCTGCGGTGGGCTGGCGCCCTGCCCGGGGTTTGTTTCCTGCCTTGCGCCCTGTGTTGGCTGGGATTGGCTCCAGCAGACCCCCATGACCCTGTAGTTAGGATATAGCGGGTTGGATAATGGATGGACGGACATTTTGTTTGAATGTTTTTCTACATTTCCAGGCTTTTATGGCCAGCCATTATTTCGTATTTACAACAGTGAAAGATTTTGCAATAGGCCACTGCAACTTGAAGGATTATTGCCCACTACAGTACATTCTGTCAATACGGTGCCTTGAGACAGGAAGGATTGTCACCAGCCTACTGCCAGATGCATCATCCCTCACCCCTGATTGTCATAGCCGAGAAAGGAGCTTGGTTCCCAGCACCCTGAAGTAAAATAAGGCATTTTGATTCACTATACTTTATTAATTCCTGATGGGAAATTGTCTTATTGCTTGATCTTTGGGTGTCAGAGCATAGGGTCACCCAGAGCAATTTTTAGGTTAAGTGCCTTACTCAAGGGCCCAGCAGAGAAGGATCCCTTCTGGCAGTAACAGGATTTGAACCAGCACCCTTCCAGATACCAGTGCAGACCCTTAGCCACAGTACTACCACTCTGACCAGCAGGCAGGAAAGCACATTTAATAAGTTTCACTCCTTAAATGTTATTCAAATATTATATTAGTATAAAAATAAGCCATGTGATGATTTTAATACTGAATACTGACATGTGAATTAAACAGTACAGTATATAAAATAAGATAATAATAAATAATAATTACAAGTCAAAATGTCAGCAAAACTGACAACCGGAGAAAAAAGTCGGCAATTAGAAAACCTGGACTTTTTGATTTTCCTTAAACAGAGTCTCCTTAAAACTTTTAAAGTCTGGACTCTGAATCCCATTTTAAACCCACTTTTGTATATATTTTTAAATGACTTCTATAAGTTGATTTTAAATTTTGTATCTTTACTGACTTGAGTCTTGTTTCTTTTGGATCATTCTTTTAGAATCTTAAATAGGTGGGAGCATGCGCTGATTACAGCACGTTGCCGCACCCACCACACGACAAACCACCCAGATTGAGATCCAAGTGCAGTCTCAGCACCACACTGAGGAGTTTCAGTGTTTTACAGAGACTGGTGTGCCAATCCTGCCACCCCCAGGTTTGCCCTACATGTTGGAGGACCTGAATGCAGGGCTGGATGCAGATTGACGTTACACCCAGGATGGAACAATTGCAGGTTAAGGGCCTTGCTCAAGGGCCCAACGGAGTACAGTCAGTCACTTCTGGCATTTTACGGGATTCGAATCGGCAATCTTCTGATTGCTGGTGCAAATCCCTAGCCTCAGAGCTACCACTCCACCTGTCTTACATAGATTATTAGTTTATTAGACCTGGGGGTAATTAGGATCCAAAAGGATAAACTGCCTGGAAAAGACAAACGTTTATTATTCTGGAAATCTTTTCTAATCCAATGTGAAGTTAAGCCTTTACGTTTAGGGTGTACAAAAGAAAGAGTAGAGAAGAAGAGAGGAAGAGAATGGAGAGCAGGGAAGGGAACAACCTCTTGTTGACAAGACCTCTGGGGACTGAAGCAGCTCTGTGCCCAGACTTTTAAAAGACTCATCTTCCATCACCTGAGTTTTCTATAGTATTTTTTAATAAAGCTCTTTTTCAAATACATTTTCAAACCTTTAAAGTCTCTTGTTAAATACATGTCCTACTTTTGCTACCATCGGTTTGACTGTGTTTTTGTAAATTTTTCTTTATATTACCATTAACTGTATACTGTTTGATTGGGTCAAGGTACATAGTTAAGAGCACCTGGTGTGTGAGATTGCCATATTCCAACAAATGTTAGCATCTGAGAAGAAAGCAACATGGTGAGTGGGCACACACTTTGGTGATTGGCATAGGTGTAGCTCAGGCCTGAAGACAACCATTTGGGCTGTCTGCACAGAGATGGTAAGTCTCTTTGCTTGAGGCAGCTGTCTATGTGCAAGTAAGGCACACCTACATGTACAGCACTATAAGCAGATACCTAATGCACATATAAACGAAATAGTTAAGATTTAATGCAGTGTAGGCGAACCAAAATATAATATCTTCATTATAATATATTCAAGGTATAGAGATATAAGCTCCTGGTGTGGGTAATTGCCATATTCCCACAGTGGTTAGCAGCTGAGGGGAGACACCTCCAATAATAAAAGCAGCACGGTGAGCAGGCACCTGCTTTAGTGACTGGCACAGGTGTAGCTTAACCATTTGGTCTGCTTATGCTGAGCTGGTAAGTCTCTTTGCTTAAAGCAGCTGTCCACGTGCAGATAAGGCTGTACATATTGAGTACTATAAAGCAGATATATTAAAAACAAAATTCCACACCAATGTAAATAGCTAGTGCCATAAATGAAAGGATCATCTGGTAGTTCTGCAATAAGAAAAAGATTAGCAACATATCCAACATGTGTGCTGGTGACCAGGTGCCGCTTGTCTTGTTACTTGAAGTCTGGGCAGTGACTCAAAAGTATTTTCAGTTTTACTTCCCACTCCTCTCTCTGATCATTTCATTTCTCTGATCTTATATAACTATACTTAGATATGGTCTTGTTTTTAAAGAAATGTTTGCCTTTATCTGGAGCTCATAAAAATAAAATCTTGCTTCCAAAATCAGCCACTTTTGGAGTACACACTTCTGACTTCAGAAGTAGGGAGGCTACAACAACAACAACATTTATTTATATAGCACATTTTCATACAAATAATGTAGCTCAAAGTGCTTCACATGATACAGTGTGGTCTGCTTGTATACCTTAAAAGGCAACATCCTTGAATAACTTACAAACAGCTTCAGCTTATACATTTATACATTTAAAACAATTCCTAACTCTTAGCAGTAAAAATGAGCACAGTCAAGTAATATCCAACACACTAGGCTTACAATTCTGCAGAAGTTTTCTACATTTTTTACTTAAACTATTATCATAACATTTAGGTGATTCTTATCTCAACACAAAAGTAAATATAAAAAAAGTGCATTTTGCTTATAACATAAGAGAATGTTTTAACATAGAAAAGAAACAGTGTCTTTGTAAAGTCATTAAGTTACAATTTAAGTTACACTTTTAAATGTTAGAAGAAAACTTCTTTTCCTTTTTGAAAAGTTCTGCTCCTTTCTCCTACACCCAAAAAGCACGGGAGGTCATGAATAGTTAAGGAAAAGGTAGCCATAAAAGTAAAAATGGTTAAAGAGCTGGCAGCAGCATGCAGGTAAGAGGTTGCCAGGAACGAAAAGGGTAGAACAAGTACAGCAAGTTATACATTAGAACAATTGTGACAAGAACAGGCCAATTTATCTAGATTATTCAAAATAAAGTCAAGATTTGAAGGTCCTTGCAGTTCTACTCTCCATCACATTACTTGGTAATTTATTCCATGTGTGTATAGTTTTTTGTAACAATTGTGTGAAATTGCCCTTAGTAAGTTCCCAGTTGTTTCTCCTTGTTTTTGCTGCAAAATTTAAAGTAACAACATGAGATCTACTGTACTAATTACTTTTCACAATTTTAAACACTTCAGTTATGTTGCCTTTAAACCTCTGCTTGCTTAAACTGAAGACGTTTCAACTCCTTCAGTCTTTCCTCATTAGCTATACCCAGCAGTCCTAGAATCAGCCTGGCCTTCTGTGGATGTTCCCAGCACTGCTATGTCATTTTTGTAATACAGAGACCAAACCTAAACACAGTACTCAGTGTTAGGCCTCACTAGTGCATTAAATAACTTAATCCATTGACTTGTACTTAACACATCATGTTATATAGCCTAATGACTTAAATACATTATAGAGATATAGACTTAACCATGCAGTGATAGTGTTCAAACACATAATTATTTCAGACCAGGAAGATGTGCACCTCTACTAGGCAATATGCCCTATGTTTGACCATGGAAGATGCCCAGAGGATAAATTAGCATCTGGCCATTAGAGAGCAACATATGGTTCCAACTCAAGACTGTTCCACAGTGTCCTTCTGAAGATGATGTGCAGACATACTGAGCAGAAGGCATCTGTTTCCTCAAGTCCAAGTTAACCGCCATGTGTACATAATATATGGTATACATCGTACAATGAAATTCTTACCTGCATATCTCCTCAGAGCACTAGCAATAATACAGTATTAATAAGGATATGTTACTTTAGGTAGCTTGCTATCCTAAGAAGGACTGCCCACCTTTGTCACGTTAGAATAATGATTGTGTGACTGTGACTTCCTTACAGCTGGCATTGAGGCCACTAATTTGAATAATGGAATGCCAACTCACATTGCCACATGTTGCTGACGCCGTTTTGATGTCATTCTTATCCCCGCCTTTCTAGGCTGATACGAGAATCAGTATGATTTAAATTCACAAAGTGTTTTTTTTTGTATTACATTATTTCTTACAATAATTGTTCTTATGATTGGTTATTCCTCCCCATCAGATGGCATTACTTGGTCCTTGACTGGAAGGAGTTGGACTGTGACCATTTAAAAAAAGGCAGCAAACAGACTGACTACAAGACCTGCTCTTTTATATGTTACAGAGCTGGTGGAGTGCAATGGTCTCCTGGGTAGCCAGAAGACCCTGTGGCCCTGAGGTTTTATAGATTTTCTCTGATTCGTTAAGTAGGAGGAACAGAGACCAGGTTAAAGAGTTCATGTGACAGAGAGAGAGTTAGGAGATGAAGAATGTTAAGGACAATATTTTGGCGATATTGGCATCGTTTTGGGTCTCAACCGTGGCTATATACTGTTA
The DNA here is from genome assembly GCA_026402145.1 of Polypterus bichir lapradei. Taxonomy (NCBI): domain Eukaryota; kingdom Metazoa; phylum Chordata; class Cladistia; order Polypteriformes; family Polypteridae; genus Polypterus; species Polypterus bichir. The sequence continues at coordinate 21,723,113 of JANRMT010062796.1, forward strand.
TGACGGCCATTTATTACTGTAAAGAGTGCCAGCTGAAGCTAAATTTAATGAAGGGACTACCATATTAAGTGACTTTCTTTCTAATTGTTCTTTGTCATGTGAACTACTACATGGAACAACCTGCCCATTGGGATTCTTTCATTTGAGCAAAAATAATGATGGTGTATGGTCATCCCAAGGCTGTCTGATAGTAGTAAGAAAAAAATGTAATCCATTAAGATTTAAGTATGAGTCATAGTCACATTGGACTGATAATTTTGAATCCAAATAATTTAATCTGACCTTAATTCTTGTCTTTCTTTGAAGCTCATTACTTACATTACTTTTTTCAGTTCCTCAATTTGATTTATTAATTCAAAACTCCTCTTCATTCCTTTTGCATTACTGAGAAAAATGGTGAGACTGTGGTTAGGTTTCATTTGGCTGCATGGAATCCTTTTTGAACAATTGTTTTCACCATGAATGTTTTTCAAAGCAACGACTTGATGAATTTACACATATGGCTCTGAACTGATAACTGGCTTCATTGTTCATTCATACTACCTACTGTAAACAGAAAAAAACACTGAAGAAATAATTAATGAAGATAAAAGTTAACAGCATCTATTCATTTTCTTAATCAGGTAAATTGAAATGAAGTGGAATATTGTGAAGAATTGATATTAGTCTCTTGTCGACTAATCGTCTGTCTCTCTCAGAACTTTACTGTGAGTAAATTTCTACTTGGCTAACTAAATGTACAAAAATAAAACAAACATAAATACCAAAAATGTAAGATAAGATAGGAATTTAGTAAAGGAGCAGGTTGTGATAAAAACCTGAATCCATAGTTCTTTCTACAGCACCAGGACTGAGAAAAGTTAATGTAAATCATGGCCACCTTTCAAGTGCAACTTTCAGCCAGAAGCATAGAATGTGTGTTCCAAAGATGGCTGCCCAAATTATCTGTTAGATAAATTTACATATCTTGGCAAAATAAACTTCCTGAAATGGAAGTTAATGTTTGAGATGTTTTCCTGCATGTGAAAAACTATAGGAAGTCAGCAAGAATTTTGGAACATTATTTATGAGATCTAGTGGACTTTCATTGTTACAGGAATGTGACAACATTCACAAAGATGTCAGACACTGGCAGAAATATTTCTTTTTGACTGAATGCACTGTCATTTGTATGATATTTATTTTTTATTACTTGCCATTTATAGGCTCTCACCATGTACGTGTGGATTTTCTTCCTGCTACTTCAATTTTCCTCCCTCATCCCAAAGACGTGTTAGGCACAAAGGTGATTCTAAATTGGTCCCACGCAGGTGTTAGTGTGGCAGTGTGAGTGGCTTCTCTGACTGGTGCCCTCTTGCTGCCTTGTGACTGATTCTGAAGTGGTTGACTCTGGCCTATCGGTAACCTTGGTCTGAAATAAGAAGGGTTAACTATGTCATGTTAAGTTATAATCATCACTGGCTAATATAATGGTAATACAGCTTATTGTCATGCTAAGATTATTTTGTTTTGCTTTATAGTTGAACATTGGATACATTAAATTTAATTTCATCCTATACAAAATGCTAAACTCTCTCTGCTCTTGCTACTCTTGTGACATGACCGGGAATTATTATAAATACCTGATTGTGAACAAGGCCCAGTTCTACCAGATAAGACAAAGCTGATGCTAACTACTGAGTCAAATGCAGAGGTGTCTCCTTTGGCTTTAGTTGTGAAAGCATCTGACATTTGCACAACATCTTCAGTTAACTGTTTCATCAACCTTCTCTTTCTTTGACTTAAACGGTTTGCTTTCAAATATGAAAACAAAATATCAGACTAATGCAAAGTTAGTAATGTAAATGGACAAACATTGATGTCAATGAAGCTTCAAGCCTGGTTATCTGGTAGGAACCTCATACAGTATGTGAATTCTAAATGGTGTATATTGAATGACAAATTACCCTGTAATTACCAAGAGCCACATATGCATATTTGGGGTAAGTATGAGCTTCTAGAATCCACTGCAAGGACCTGGGTGGTCAAATTGGCTACCACATACACAGAATGTTATGGTAATTGCCATTAGGCCCAATTTTCTGAGTCAACCCCTAAAAGATAACTTTGGTATTTTTGAAGCTGAATTGATTTCTTCTCAATCATGGTACGAGTATATATTAATTTGGCACATGGAATTGCATTCTAAAGTGAAGCATAGTTTATACATTTTAAAAAATAATTAGCCTGCGCTTGCATTTTATAATGGAGTTAATAGGTAACAAGGTTCCAAAGTGAAAATAGCACGAAAACTTACCAAATATGTCCATTTTGAAATAGTAAAGTTTTTGAGTTAAGTAAACAAGCCTTCTGCATTTCTGAGACTCCCTTGTGACAACAAAAGTAAATGATGAATTATGATGATTTATTAAAAATAATAAAATGGCAAAAAAATGATCAAAAGAACAATAATTCAACTAAAACAGAAATACAAAAGAAGCAAATATTTTGAAACAAACAAAATGTAACGTGTACATGACTGATACCCTGATATATAGGGTGTTCCAGATCTAATTATGCAATTTTCATTATGCTGTAACTTATTAAGTTTACTACATAGAAAATCACCCGAAAAATCCCGGACCATCAAGAAGTGTACAAACTGACGATATGAAGAATCGTCTTTGCGCCGAACTGGAATCATCCCCGCATAAATCAAAGTCATTCAGACGATCTGGATCTGCATAATTAGATCTGGACCACCCTGTAGATAAACACCCTGCCACACTCACTTACACTGTGGCCAAATCATCTAAACAGCACATTTTTGGGAAGGTGAGAGGAAAACAGGAGCAAAATCCATGCAGACACAGGAAGAATATGCAGTTCAAACCCAGGATGGTGAACTTATGAGACAAAAATGCTCAGCTCTGTGCTAGCATGGCTGCCTGGTACTGCAAATGCACTGCATTACTATTTTATACCATTGTAAAACTCTTCAAATAAAGTGCAAACTATGAAAAGCTCTGTAGGAAACGGAGTTCCTTTGATGACCTTTGGAATCCTTTTTTCTATTTTTTTTTTACTCTTTGTTGCTCTGCTTAGTTTTCACCTCCTGACATCAACCTTTAACGAGGACAGCAGTAATTGAGATAACAGAAGCTTCAAGTAGCCATTATTTTTGGAATCTAGGATGCAATTTCACTTATGCTATGCAGACGTCTTGGATGCCAAGGAAACAACCTTACATTTTGATAAACTTCCATAATATCATTTCCAGTACTCTTTTTTTGTTCTTTTTCAAAGCCTCTAAATTTGATGAAGAAGCAACGTCTGACGAGGCAAAACACACATTGGAATTCCTCTAATAGACATGAAGTCTGAGAAATGTCCAGCATAAGTTGCATGTGCCATCATTTCAAGTACAAACCATTTCTGAAAATGGTCCCATAATAACTAATAAACAAGACCCATTTGTTTAAAATGACAGAATCTCTTCTTTGCAAGTCAAACATGAATAAATGGACATGAACTGAACTGTGAATTTAAGGAGAAAGCATTTCTTCACAATGTATATTCCTTTTTTGCACAGCTAAAGAAGGCCAGAGTTGACCGTGCTCATTTGACAGTATGAATGTCTACCTCTCTGGTGGCTGAAGCTGATGTGTGACTTGCCAGATGATGCAGACTGTTCCCCATGGAGAAGCACTGCAAAAACACTTAGCTGCCTCTAAATCAGAAAGCTCATTTTTCCTTTATTCTTGTTACTCCTTAGCAATCAAAGAAGAAAAATCTTATGACTTGAAATGAATAGCAGACCTGCACAGATGTAGGAAGGCGTATGTATGTATCTGTGTCTGGAATTTTATTTTGCTATTTAAAGTACTATATCAATATTAAAGATTTATGATGTTACCTTTTAGAGGTCTGTAGATCCAGGCTGGGTCAGACCTGCAGTAACTACTTTTGAACAAATGCATTATATATTTACTGTACTATGAATGTATAATTAAATAAACTTATTTGCAATTGTCACTGATCCTTGAAACACAGTATGCAACTGGCACAATGAATGCCTTTGCTAAATGTTACATATACAGTACTGGAATAAATGTCAAACTTCAAGAAAAACCACTCTGCTCAGGTTTTGATTGAGCAAATTTAGCAGAAGCTGCGTGTTATCAAAACATTTGAACTTTTTGCCAAGCCTGCCACAATAGTACTTATTTAATCAAAGTAAAATATACAGTAAATCTTTAGGGATGTACTGTACCTTTAAAATTTTATGTCTTTTAGTATTGAATAAAATTCTATTGTCACAAAATGTCTTGAAAATGTTAAAGTGTAAACTTATCTTTTTGAAATCTCGATATTGAAGCACTGCCATTGTCCACAGCCATAGGCTCACCGTCCCATAAATGATAAGAAGGCCCCTACTACTCATTAAACTTTAGCAAGAAAAATCTGTGTTTTCTAAATTGTTTGCCTTTGTGTATCTAGCATCTGACTTTACATTCACTTAAAAGGTATGGTGGTGGGATACTTTGGCTAAAAATACTGCAATTTGTTAACCGAGGTTGGGCATGTAATATGATAGCCATTTGTCAACCAATAATGCTCAACAACAGTCACAGCAGTGCCATCCTTGCTTGAAAAAGTGACAAAAGGCACTGAAAGTGTCAACACATTGTACATAGTACACACACTGTGCACAGATTTACTAAGGATCCTAGACATCTTTTCAAAAATATGTTGCTCACACTAAAAATTAAAGTGTCCAGGAGATGCTTAAGCAAATGAAAATAATAGTTTTATTAAACATTAAACATTGAAGACTATGTATAAAAAGCAAAACAAGTTTTGCTGTCACCCTGAAAGTGACTCTGCAAATATATTGAGTCTGTCTGTTAGGATGGCTTAATCAATGTTATGAATGTGGAAACTAATCTATTTTAATTGAAATATGTTTTGTAATTGCCAAGTGTGTAGGTTTGAACATGAAGGACTCTAGACTCATATTTCTTCTCTGTTAAGTCTTTTGTGGTGAAACATCACACGTAGTAACAAAGGATGTGGCACCAGAAATTGTATCATATGACGCCACCATTAAAAGGTCGTTTACAACAGTATGTCCAAGATTTTGGATTAACTGTGAAAATGAATTGTGTGTGGTAATTTCTGAAAGGATATTTGGTTATAATGTATGGCTTTATGTCTTGCATTGGTTTCGGTAAAAGATTTGTTTGTCTTTATTCTATTTTATCTTTGCTTGTTTTTAGTTTCTATTTATCTCCTGGTTCTTTACTTCTACCCAAGTGGCCTGCTATCTTCCATCCATCCTCTGTAAAGTACACCAACATGCTTATTGTTTGACTAGAAGAAGGAATCTAAAACAAGGAAAGTTAAGACACTAGAAAATGGGATGCAGTTATAAATCAGGGAAAGATTGTTACTTGAAAAGACAAAATATTGAGATAAAAACCTAATCATAAAATCAACTTAGCTTAAGATTTTTAACCAGAAACTGTAAGGATCACAACAAGGAGAATTTTTAGGGTTGGGATCAGCAATCGTGGATAGGATATCAATGGAAGCCTTTTATACTGTTGCTATGATGAGGTCACAGACACGCATTCCCAGGCCATTACCAAGGTGACAACAAAATACAATACAATACAATTTATTTTTGTATAGCCCAAAATTGCACAGGAAGTGCCGCAATGGGCTTTAACAGGCCCTGCCTTTTGACAGCCCCCCAGTCTTGACTCTCTAAGAAGCCAAGGAAAAACTCCCAAAAAAACCCTTGTACGGAACAAAAATGGAAGAAACCTTTGAAAAAGCAGTTCAAAGAGAGATCCCTTTCCAGGTAGGTTGCGGTGGGTGTCAAAAAAGGGGGTAAATACAATACAATACAATACACAGAACAGAACAAATAATTCTCAATCTATACTAATAAAAGGCAAAGCCCTCACTGACTGACTGACTGACTGACTGACTGACTGACTGTTTGACTCACTCACACACTCACTCACTCACTCACTCATCACTCCAACTTCCCGTGTAGGTAGAAGGCTGAAATTTGGCAGACTCATTCCTTACAGGTTACTTACAACAGTTAAGCAAGTTTTATTTCAAAATTCTACGCCTAACAGTCATAACGGTCGACAACACCCGCCATGTTAAACTTTGTTATTTATGGCCCCATCTTCACGAAATTTGGTAGACGGCTTCCCTGCGCTAACTGAAACCGATGTACGTACTTATTTCGGTGGTATGACGTGACTGTCGACCACCATATTGAACTTTCCAACAGTCTTTGTTGCCCTCACTGACTCACTCATCACTAATTCTCCAACTTCCCATGTAGGTAGTAGGCTGAAATTTAGCAGGCTCATTCTTTACAGCTTACTTACAAAAGTTAAGCAGGTTTCATTTCGAAATTCTACGCGTAATGATCATAACGGTCAACAATGTCCGCCATGTTAAACTTTTTTATTTATGGTCCCATCTTCACGAAATTTAGTAGGTGGCTTCCCTGCGCTAACCAAAACCGATGTACGTACTTATTTCAGTGGTATGACGCCACTGTCGGCCGCCATATTGAACTTTCCAACGGTCTTTGTTACCTATGGGCCCATCTTCAAGAAATTTGGTACGTGGGTTCCCAACGCTAACTGAATCCTACTTACATACATATATACATCCATAGCCTGAAGCTCGGTCGCCGTGTGAGGCAGCGCTGGGTCCCCCATCCCCACGCCTCCCACGTTGTTGGTTGTCTGCCTATATAAGGCCGTCCATCACTCCGGTCTCTTCATTCCCTTCCTTGCTTCGCCACAGTATTCATGTCTTCCTGCTGATAACTGCAGTCTTTTTATTTAATCCACGGCTTCTCCGCTGTTTTATTGATCGTTTATTACGATTATAGTTATTGTATAGGTATTTTAGACTTAGTTTACAATGTTCAGGTACCCATTTCCTTTATCATTCCAACCGTACCCCCATTAACATGTCTATCGAGGTGATCACCATCGATCAAAGAACTGTCGCTTACCAAGTGGTTTCCATGCCCGGAGATGGCGCCTGCCTTTTCCATTCTCTGTGTTACATATTGCACGGCCATATCAGGCTCACTCTTGATATCCGGAGGAACATTGTGTCTTATGTATTGAATGACTGGGACAGGTTCAAGGTGTGGACTGCTGACGGTACAGGAGATAATTATACTACACAGGAGCACTATAAGAGTGAAATGCTTAAGCCCTTCACCTATGGTTCTGCATGTAAGTTGATGGCTGCCGCTGACTTGTTCGGTTGTCGCTTTCAAGTGTACCAAAATGGCCAAATATTTTACACCTTTGGACAACCGCCAATGCCTGTTAAACATCTTAGATTCACAGGTGATGATTTGAGTAGTGGACACTTTGATGTTTATAAATGTTTAAACTCTCAAAAGCTGGATGCAAAGTTATCGATGAAACCGGTTGTATGCTTACAACGCTTGACAGATGCCAAATGTCACTTCAACACAACAAGTCCTGCAAATACTAACGTAATTGAAACAAACCATGAAACTCAAACCGATTATGACAGCAGCAATCCAAGCTGTGAGATTTGAGGCAAGATTGCTTTTCACATGGCCAACTGTACGTTACATGCTCAAGAGTAAGCCCAGCGCACAGCTTGGTCATATTACAACCGGAGGGCCGAAATGACAACGTGACATACAAAGAGATCCTTAACAAATAATTATTGGTATATTTTCCCTCAGTTTAAAAAGGTTTACTTTTCTTCTTAATAAAAATTTTAAGGCAGTACTTCACCGCTGCAAAGCGCGGGTATTTTGCTAGTACAGAATAATAGTGCAATAGAAATATTACAAGTACAGAGCAGAATTTAACAGTAGATGATATCCCATATTATGATTTGGATTTGTTCAGAGTCCTGGAGACCTCAGACATCAACCTGTCTGCCCCTATTGGCCATTCCACAGCTGAGTTAACGCTGGCAGGGGCGGATCTACCGGGGTGGCACGGGGTGGCAATTGCCACCCTGAGAAAAAGCCTTGCCACCCCATTTGCCACCCCAGCACTAGTATCTCAGTGTTCTAAAAATAAAAGAGTTTCCTCAACCGATTTATAGCAGCAATGCTCTATTATGATGACATAAAAATAGCATATACCTGTAAATAATAGAACAAAATCGTCTTTCTATTAAAGCGTAGTCCGAACAAACGACTCTTATGAACTGCTTCGTTTTAGTGAATCAAAGACATTTAGTGCAACCAGCGGGATCATCACAGACAAATTCCGGCATTTTTAACAAACCGAAGCAGTTCATTTTGATATCTTCGCGTATATCAATGACTAACAGTTTAACTGTAAACTATTTTCAAAAGTATGTTGTTCAGTAGCTTGCATCTTCATGTCCGAACCTTTGATAAGTGGCGTCACGTGACAACAACGCCGTGTCCAGTCCATCGATATGCTGGAGTTGAGAAACAAAACCAGGTACTGAATTACTGTCATACTTAACAAATGAATGTTTAATTAAACATGTCTTAGTGTTGCATGAGGTAGATGCTTGCTAGTTATATGACAACTAAACAGCAAGTATGTCTAATCAGTTCTATTTAACGTTAACCTGTATTACCTTGTTAGCTAGTGCAGCAATCAAAATATTCCATAGGAGCACATGAATTTACTGAGTTATTGTATAGCTTAATGTTTTCATATGTATTCATTAGGGAGGTGAAATTCTTCAGTGTAGTGTATGTTTAGAAAGCTATAAAGTCTAAACTTCATACTTGTTGCATCTCCCAGGATACTATGAAAAGAAAGGCTGACATCCAGAGTTTTTTTAAACCAAAAAGAAAAGGAAAATCAGAATCAGATACTGTGGGAGTGGAAGGTGAAGATAAGATAGAAAAGGGTACAAAAGAAGTTGTGGAAGACAGAGGAGGTGATGGAGTGTTGGACGAAAGAAATATAGAAATGGATGACAAAGAGCTAGAAAGAAGTGGAGAAGCAGAAGATATCCAGCATGAAGTGAGTGAAGAGGTGGAAGAAAGAGGGTTAAGAGAGGAAGAGAGCTCAGACATTGAAAGAGAGGAGAGAGAGCTTGAAACGCCAGCACCCTGTTTGTCAGGTGTCCATGGTATGTTGTTCATTGTGCTTTTCAAATATTTCTTTACATAAATAAAAAATAAGCACAACCTATTTGGTTTATTTAACCTATAATCATTTAAAGAACCATAGCTCAATGTATGTTTAACCTTGCTTATCGTGGTTACAGTCAGTGTTCTTTATTAGATATTGTTGAGATATATGCCTAAAAAAAAAAAAACCTTTAGACAAAGGTTGCTGCAGTAGTAGCTGTACATGAATGATTAGGTGTTAAATGTTTCATACTGTAACATTTAAATATAAGTGATTTTTATTTTACTTTACTTCTAGGTATATCAAAATTTAGGTCAGAAGGCCCGACCCAGCCAAAACTACATACCTTCCCAAAGAAGGCCTTTCCAGGCGGAGTCCGGAGGAGCTTCCGTGCTGATTGGTACCAAACACATCCATGGCTTGAATACTCACAGTCTAGAGATGCCTGCTACTGTTTTGCATGTAGACATTTTTCTCTTCCTGATGCTCCAAAGAGTGTTTTTACCTCCTTTGAGGGGTACAGTAATTGGAAGAAGGCTATGTTTAAAGATAGTGGGTTTTCTTCTCATGCCAAATCTGAGAACCATGTTAACACAATGGTAGCATGGGCAGAGAACAAAAAAATGCAGGACAAAAATACTTCGCTGTTGGGTGTCATGGATGAACATTACCAGAAAAAGGTAACAGAGAATCGAAAATACATCAAAACATTGGCCGAAATTCTTGTCCTAACTGCTTCTGAAAATCTAGCCCAGCGGGGTCACAGAGAGTCTCCAGACTCAGACAGACGAGGTGTTTTTCTGGCCATGCTAGATTTGTTGGGCAAACATGATCCCATTGTTAAAAAGAGACTTGAACAGCAAGCTAAAAATGCTAAGTATACAAGTAAAACCATCCAGAATGAAATACTGTCTTGTCTGGCAGAAATGGTGAAAGAGGAAATCATGAAAGAAGTTAAAGAGAGTGTACAGTTTTCTGTGATCGTAGATGAGACTAAAGATGTTCAGAAAAAAGAGCAAATGTCAATTGTTCTGAGATACTATTACAATGGTCTGATTTACGAAAGCTTTCTAGAATTTCAAGAGGCAGAAAAGCTTGATGCTGCTGGGTTAACTGAGAAAATATTTGGCTGTTTGGAAAAGTATGGTTTGGAGTACAAGAAAAATCTTGTAGGTCAGGGGTACGATGGAGCTGCTGTAATGAGTGGGGCCCATTCAGGTGTCCAAGCGAGAATAAAAGCAGTGGCCAAGCATGCATTTTATGTGCATTGCAGTGCACACAGTCTCAACCTGGTCATAGTAGATGCCGTCAAAAATGTGCCAGACGCTGGGAATTTCTTTTCTTTGTTGGAAAGACTTTATGTGTTCTTGTCTGGATCTTATGTCCATCAAAATGGCTTGAAGTACAGCGGAACATGTATGATGGTGTATCAAGGGAGCTCCAGCGACTCAGTGATACAAGCTGGGCTTGCAGACATGTAGCATGTCGCAATGTCATGGATAGATTGCCTGCTATTTTGCAAGTGCTTGAAGAGCTCTCGGATGAGAACAATCCTCAAAGAGCCGTTGAAGCAAAAGGCATATTGGCCCAAATTGATGTCAGTTTTGTTGGATGTCTTGTGCTCTTTCGAAAGGTGTTGAGTGACTCTAATATTTTGTCTGAGATGCTCCAATCTAAATCTGTTGACCACTCTAAGGCTGTTGAACTCATTGACGCACTAAAAGAAACACTGACAAATTATCGCTGTGAGGCTTTTTTTGAAGACATATGGTCAGAAATACTTAATACGTGTGAAAAGAGTCACATTTCAACAACATTTCACACCCGAAAGCGGTCAAAACAGATGGCTACAAAATTTCAAGATTCCATCGTTACTTCCACACTTGGACAGCATGTAGAACCAGACAGCAAGGAGACTTTTCGAGTCAAAGTGTTCTACCCAGTCTTGGACACCATGATTGGGGAAATGGAAAGACGTTTTTCAGATACCGATTGCAACATCATGAAAGGCATTCATGCTTTAAATCCGTCAAGCTGTAGTTTTTTAAGGGAGGAAGAGATTGTCTCTTTGGCTAATGCTTATGAGTCAAGTGTTGAAGATATTAAACATGAGCTTCACCAGGTAGGGAGAGTCCTAGATAGACTTAAGATGAATGGAAAAGAAAGTCCTACTACTCTGATGGAGTTTGCTCATTTTCTGGAACCATGTAAGCTTGTTTTCTTTGAGCTGTTCAGGTTGTGCAAAATAGCTGTAGTGTTACCAGTTAGCAGCGCAACATGTGAAAGGAGTTTTTCAGCTCTGAAGATAATCAAAAATTACCTAAGGTCTACAATGGCAGAGAGTAGATTGTCGAGTTTGGCTATTCTCAGCATTGAATCAAAACGCACCAAGGCCTTGAATTTAGATGACTTTGTTAAAAGATTTGCTGAACAACATGGCAATCGTCGCATTCAGTTACAGTAGGTTCAGTTACTTGCATTCTTTAGATGTGAGTAGTAAATATGTCTGCAACTGTACACATATGCACCAAAGCTGTTTGTTGGATGGTTTAATAGACTGCTGGTCATAACCTTGTTACACCAAAATTTGTAATTTAGTTTTCGGTCCATCCAAATTTGTTGGTTTTGTTAAAAAAAGAAGAGATACTTGGATTTAAAGGGACTTTTGTTGCTTTACTTGCACTAAAATTATTGAATTTGTTTTTATGTCTCATCCAAGATATTTGAATACTTTAAAATGTCATTTTGTTGCTCTTGTTGCACTGAATACTGTGATTTATTTTATTCATTTTGAAGACATATGTTGGTGATTTAAATGTGGTTTCTGTATATTTATTATGTGTTTTTGACTTAACGATCCATTGAGATTTTGTATCAATGTGCAGTCTGCATTGTTTGTCATGCTTAGTAAATTAAACTTGGCATAGACTTTGCGTAAAACGCATAGGTTTGCGTAAAACACAATAAAGAGAAGTTAAATATACCGTACCATCTCATTTAATTTATCTGACTTTCCAATCCAGATATCAGATTCAAGTCAATCACAAATCAGCCTTTATTTCATTTTTATAGAACAATGTAAAAATGTGCACCCTAGTGTATACACCGAATAAAGAATAGCATTCCTTGAATCCACAAAAACCATGCAAGGATGCTTGCTTCAGTGTTGCCACCCCTCATAATTTTAATGCCACCCCCTTGCCACCCCATGAATAATTTTCTAGATCCGCCCCTGCTTGGGCACCTTCAAAACCTGACCATGTTATTTTGGAGAAATTACATTGTATCCTGAACTATGAATCCAGGAAAAGTCTGGTTTTCCCATTTTTGTATTTTTCCCCTTCATCAGGACTTTCAATCCTCGCTTGTTCTGAAATTCCAGTATTGTCCAACCTTTACTTTCCTGGGGCCTCATGTATAATGCCGTGCGTAGAATTCGCACTATAACATGGCGTAAACACAAAAGACGAAATGTGCTTACGTACAGAAAAATCCAGATGCAGGAATCTGTGCGTACACCAACTTCCACGTTCTTCCGCTACATAAATCCTGATCAACGTGAAAAGTAACGCTCGTGCACGCGCTTTATGTAACGCCCCAACTCCTCCCAGAATTACGCCTTTTTGAATATGCAAATCAATATAAATCGCCCTTAAGCTCACTCTTCTGTGAAAAGACAATGGAAAAATCACGGGGGAAAATATAAGAATTTCAGCGAATACCAAGTGGAGGCAAAGGAAAAACATAATATTTGTTCAAATAAACCGTGGTATAATCAACAAAAGGAAGTTGATCGAGTGACATAGCGTGTTGGAGAAACTTGAAAGCTCACGTTCACAAAATCGCACAGTGCCGGAAATAAAAAAGAAGTCACATATCAAAGTCGCCGTGAAAAGGCGAGTTGTAGCCCACTGTCTGAGTGTCATATGAAAGCTTATTAGGGTACAGAGAAAAAAAGGCACACAGTGGGGAAAAAGCACGAAATGTCAACTTCAGTCTCGACATTTCCACTTTAATCACGTAGTTTATTTTGTCTTTAAAGTAGAACATCATAAACTTCATCTTAAAATCGTTTAATTAACCAGTTTCTCAAATCACATCGTAATTAAAGTAGCACGTTAAATGCTTTGTTTTGTATTTGATCTTCTATGTGCTCTATGTGTGTGAATCACTACTTCTTAAACCGGCAATCTTCTTCAAACTAGACACAGAATCCATTACATTCGCGATATTACAGCTCTATGAATAACTAAAATACTGAGATGTATACGTGATATCATTTTTATGTTGATAGGAGTTAAAGCACGTTATTAAGCATGAGTTACACGGCGCAGTGATTGTGTGCGACCTTCGATGAAATTATTTATTGCAGCAGTAGCCTACTCGGAGGCGGCTTTAGGCTTGTGGTGGCCCTGGGCAGAGGAAGAATTGGTGGCTCCTTCGCCCGCCATTGTCAGTAAGGTAGCTTATGCACCGTGGATGGCCACGTCCGTTGCAGACACTGCATAGCCGCCTCGTGCTCATGACACAAGCATTTAACTTTTGCCGAAATTTGATTTTCTTTCCCCAAATACCCAATCACCACACACTCAACTCTGTAATAGAAGTTAAGCCATCTATAAGCTTAGAGCGCCGATTCTTCAAAACGTTTAAGGAACATTGAAATATCTTTGTAGTACATGTTTAATTATTCTATCCTTCATGACACGCCCAGTGAAAAATATAGATTATTTAAAAGAAGTTAAAGTTTTATCTGTATAATATAATAAACATATTTTGCTGCATTTCACCTTAAAAATGGTATCGTCATCATATGTAAATACACGCTTTAAAAGTGGCTCAGGTTGTGCGATATTATAACTGTAGTGCAAGTTTACAGTGGGGTGATTGCACTTATAAGTACAAACAGTTCTACAAGGAGCAATTGATTAAGTGCATTTAAAGTTCTTGGGATGAAACTGTTTCTGAACCGCGAGGTCCGTACAGGAAAGGCTTTGAAACGTTTTGCCGTGGCTGAGACAGCGTGTACTTGAAGCTGTATACCGATAATTCTCTTTCCGATCAGCTGCTGCTGTGATTCACACTCAGATACAGTGATATAAATACTCCGAGTGGTGCAGTGAGAGTAATATGGAAAAAGATGATTCGCTGTGGCAACTCCTAACGGGAGGAGCTGAAAGAAGAAGAAGGTGCAGTGAGAGTAACAACGCTAAAGCAGTTATGGTATTTGGAATACTATGGCTATTCCCTGGACCATTATACTGTTACAAGTTAATTACAATCAGATGCGTTACACTAATAAACAATATGCGGTTAGTTTCAGTGTATTTATAAAGCCGCGTCAGGAAAATAAGGTGTAACCACACAGGAACAGTAGCATTGCTTTGACACTGGGTGCCGCCAGTCTGCAAAACCGAGCGGAGAACTTGCGTATGACAAGGTATGAGGTACCGTGGAAAAGTGCGTGGCTTTACACCAAGTGTAGGTTTTATACATCGCGATTTGAACGTGGAAAAGTTCTTATGCAACATTTCTGTGCGTACGCACCGTTTATACATGAGGCCCCTGGTCTGTCCTATCAGTCCTTCCCTCTGGTGATTTTATTCTTAAACAAATTAGGCGAATAGAATTGACAAGCTTTGTTGGACAGAATAGCTTGTTCTCATCAAAATTGTTCCAATGCACTAATGGCACTACTCCATTATTACAAAAATGAAAAGATACAGAATATATACATTTAATGGTGGAATACAAAAGGGGTCCCAAAAACGGGAAGAAAGTGGGTTAACATATTACAAAAATAAAGGAGAAGTAAAACTAAAATGGAAAGAGTCAGTCACTGTGGAGAGAGGAGAGAAGAGGTGGGACTAGAAAGCGAAAGAAAATTATTTAATCCATGGAAATAAGAATGGAACATTTACGATTTTCCACGATAAATATGAGACGTATGGAAGAAAGGAGGATTCTTAGCATTATTTTTTTATATTCTAGCTCATTTAATTGTAGAAAATACCATTATCTTCAAGTATTACCTTTGTAATTCTTTTTTTTCTTTTTCTAAATCACATGATGTAAAAAAATATTGTTCAGAGAATAGCCAAGGTCAAAATGTATCATTGTTGCATATTTAGCTGACAACTTTTCCCAAGGCAGCTTACAATATCAAGAAATATTACAATTTTTTTATAAATGAAGCACAGGCTCAGGGTCACACAGCAAGTCACAATGATGTATACTCCAGCACCCTAGCACTAGAAGACACGTTCTGACTACTTAAATATGAATAGAGTAAGCACTATGGAGGCAAACAAGAAGTTGGACAGTAGAATTAAATGTTCAATGTAGTTTATTTTCTACAGTGCTCTTCACTGAGTGCAGGCTCAGAGCACTGTAAGAGGCTGACAGATAAAATGCAATTACTACTTTACACAATACTAATTACACGATGCACGCACATAAAAAAACAAAAAAAAAAAAAACAATAGAATGATATGTCAGCTAATTAAGCAAGAGAGGCACTGTTCGAAGGTGTGCCCATTCCTTCATTGAAGCAGCCTTTCCTGATAAAAAGACACAGGAGAAAGAAAACTATAGCTGTTCTGGTATGGAGTTAATTAGATAGCTGGGAAATATTATAAATAAATAAATAAATACAAGAGAGCAAAGAGTAAAAACGAAAGGATATCAGTAGCCAAAAATAGGTGAGCACACAGCAGATGATTGAGCTGATGCTTTATTGTTTTTGGTGTTCAGGCGTTTGTAACAGTGCTTGGATGTAACTATGTCATAAAACAATAAAAGATGATTATTAGAATGTCAAATCAGTCATTCTTGTAACTGTCATGTTTATGTAGAAATATATGCAAATTATATCTTGTCATGCCTGGGCTGATGAGGCTGGAGAAGACTAAGCAAACAGAACTTTTATTGTGATGGTTGCAGGAACAGCACTCATCCTTTATTCATCAAGGTGCCTTAGTTCAAATTTGGAGCAAAACAAACAATGTCCTAGTTGTTTCCATGATAAAAACTGCAATGCTTGAGTTTAAAATAATTTGTAGGTGTCTTCCTTGAGAGTACTCAACTTGAGAGAAAAGGACAAGAGAGAACAGCACAATAGTTGAGTGAACAGGCTTTAAAGAACCGGAGTGAAATGCGATGAGTGCTTTACACGGCAAGACAGCTACTGTAGCGACAACTGACATCACGAGAGTGTGTTCTTTTAGCATAGGCACACTTTCTCACAGAGTGCTTTCCCTATAGATGAGTTGGCTGAAGCTGTGTTACAGTCATGATATCTATACACTTAACTGGTAGGAAGATAAGGTTAACTAGAGGACCTGTGAAGAATATGCATGAAGAAGGCTAGAAAGGTTTTGGTAGCTGTTTGGAGATGTGTGTTATGATCTAATTCTATTTTGCATTTTTAGTGACTTATTAGTAAAATATTATCAAGATATTTGGCACCTATTTGCAATTTTAATTCATGTAGACTCTGAATTCTGAAATATATTTTGAAGTAGACTATATATACAATGTTATATGTATTATTGAGCTGCCTCTGACGCTGTTTTTGTTTCTTTACAGGTGCTGCCTTTTGTGGCACTTGGTGCCACTGCCCATCTGCCAAGTTGTTTGCTGCCTAAGGTAAAGTCATCTCTGATGGAGGATCACAGGAATCATCAGGTAGAGGGATCCTTTTATCAGATTGGCTGGCCCAGCGTAATGTTTCTCTGGGCAAAGAAACATTTTGTAACATTTGTGCAAAACTAATTTTAGTCATATTCTATCTGTTTTCCCATTTTCTGGTTTTCATGTTAGCCATTTTTATGGAAATATTCATTATACATACATAATGCTATATGCTGAAAGCAAGAAAAAATAAAATTGTAAAGTACAAGCAAAAATAAAACAAAACTAAAACATTTCTAATATACACAAGAAAAAAACACCTGAAAGACACCCACTCCCACAAACTAGAGTATGTGCAGAAAATAAATAAATGCTCTTAAGCAGAGAGAGAGAGAAAAACATATATCACATAGTAGGGAAAAAGTGTTAGGAATCTTATACTTCATCAGATGAAAGGCAGATGTTATTAATTATAGCTTGCCAAGCATTGACATTTGAAGCAGAAGCGCGATTGATTTCCATTGCAGAATATTCAAGAAGAATAAGTTTATGGAAGAATAATTTCCATTGAGTTAAAGAAAGAGACAGATTTTCTCTCCAGCAGGAGGCCGGGATTAATTTAGTAGCAATCGTTCATAAAGAGAATATTCTCCACATGTGATAAGATAAGGAAAGAGACGATAAATCTAAAAGAAGAAACAATTGAGGAGATAGCTGAATGTCAAATGCTAAAAACAACATAGGCTATGGATGACCAGAAATAGAAACTTTTTCCACAACATGTGAATAAAAGTCTCTGAAACTGTTGGAGTACAGAGTGGGAAGAAGTGATCAGAAAAAAAAAACACATAATTGTTTACAGAGGGTAATGTTGAGTAAGTAAACACATTTTGTTTTAATTGACTTTTCATTAGATTAAACAAGAGTCATCAATCACAAACCTCTTCTTCTTCTTCTTTCGGCTGCTCCCGTTAGGGGTTGCCACAGCAGATTATCTTCTTCCATATCTTTCTGTCCTCTGCATCTTCCTCTGTTACACCCACCACCTGCATGTCCTCTCTCAGCACATCCATAAACCTTCTCTTAGGCCTTCCTCTTTTCCTCTTCCCTGGCAGCGCTACCCTTAGCATCCTTTTCCCAATATACTGAGCATCTCTCCTCTGCACATTTCCAAACCAACGCAATCTCGCCTCTCTGACTTTGTCTCCCAATCGCCCAACTTGAGCTGACCCTCTAATGTACTCATTTCTAATCCTATCCATCAATAAATATAAATATAAACATTGAAGATGTGAAAAATAATGTTAGATCAGAAACAAAACAACCTCCTTCCTAATGACACTTTCCATACACCCATCCCACCCTGTAAAAATGGGAAGAAGATCAAAGTCCTTGGGTGTGCAAACTGGGGAGAGGCAGAGGAAGCCAATGGGCACCAATAAAGAAGAGAAACAAGTTAAAATCGAGACTGGAAACACAAAACCAGGCTGCTCCTGACCAAACTGAGCAGTTAATCCATGTCAGTGAAAGTTTGCAGCAACTGTTCCTAAAGGAAATAGTCATAAAAGTAAAGGGAAAAGCTAAAAGGTCCAGGAAATGGAATGGAATGCGAGGTTATAGCTTTATCGTACAATCATAACAATTTCTGTCATGTCAAAAATTTCAGTCAGCTGTCTTCTGTGTGAGCAGTCACATGGCCCAATCTTCTGATTTGCTGTCAAATTTCACAGTGCATCGATCGTAGTATATTGTGCATTGGATATTGCTATTGTCATGCTCATTATTACATTTTTTATTTAAAAAAATGTAAATATCACATCGCAACACAACATATGCAACTAAATGGGCAATGACAGAAGTATCTTAGGAAACCGCTAATGGAAGAACCTGAAATAAACACACACAATGAACATTTTCATAGACTATGTACCTCTTATTCTATCTGTGAAACAGACAAACCTTATTGTTGTGCCTCAACCATCCACATGTCCAGTTACTTGTTTTACTTTCCTTGTACTTTTAGAGCACAATACGGCAAGAGTCAGGAACACAGCTTGTTTCTTTGTTGACATTTTGAAAAGCCTGTGGTCATCATGTTCTTTTGAATGGATAAAACTGTCAGTCAGGGCCATTTATATATATATATATATATATATATATAGTCTAAGCCGTCATCTTGTGGCATGTCAATTGGACTGAACATGCTCGTGGAATTTGAGCATATATATGAGTGGTGGCTGCATTATGCAGTATGAGTAGTCACATGATCTTAGTAATACAATACAATATTTTTTAATCTCCTTAAAAAAGAAACTCACTTAGTAATAAACCACTTTCTAGTTAAAAAGTGTGAGATCTTTGAAGGCGTACAGTCCAATACTTGATTAAGCAAATATAACAAACAGATGCTATGAATATGACATAATACGTAAGTTGAACCAAAGTGATTAACTGAAAGAGAAACAGCTGTGTAGCGGAACAAAATCTGGACAAGGGCCGATCATACTAAAAACAAAAAGTTGCAGTAAATGTGGCAGTTTAACTTACAAATCTTACACCATGAGCATAGTGACAAGACACAAAGTGGCCATCTTGCATCATGAAGGTCTCTCCCAAGCAGAAATTTTGTGCAGAGAGGTGTTCCCAGATCTGTTGTCTAAGCTCAAGGCAAGGGTCAGGACCAGGAATACAGTGGTCGACCATGGAAACCAAGTGCAGCAAACAAGAAATGCAACAAGCTTACATCCCATGGAAATGAGAAGGTGTCCAGCCCCACTATCAGCATCAGAACAGTCAGAAACCACTGAGACCCTGAAACATCTATCTGCAGCCCAGAAAAGTCTTCTCAGAAGTGACCTTCAAGGCAGAGTTTAGACCAAAAAAACATTAATTCGAGGTGGAAATAAAGGCAAAGGACTCGCCTACATATTAAAACACAAGGACTGGGGTGCAGAAAAATGGCAGCAGGTACTCTGGGTTGATGACTCAAGCTTTGCTTTTTTTCTCTCTAACAGAAGGCTTTTGCTGTCTGTCAAAGGGCTGGATAATGGTAATTGGATGAATATCAGCAGGCAACAGTGAAGTATGTTGGAGGTACCCAGCAGGTTTAAAGCTACATTTCCACAAATGGAGTTGGTTATTTGATTTAAATCAATGGCCCTCTCACTACTATGATGTACAGGCAGATTATTACCCATCATGCAATACCATCAGGGATGCATTTGATCTGCCCCTACTTCATTATGCAGCATGACATTGACCCGAAACACATAGCCAAAATCATAAAAAACTATCTTCAGTGAAAAGAGAAACAGGGGATCCTGAAACTGATGGTATGGTTCTATAAAGCCCTGATCTCAACATCTTTGAGAGACAGAAGCAAGTAAGGTAGTCAAAGTCTACAGTGAAACTTTGGGAAGTTCTCCAAGAGGCTTGTAACAACCAACCACGTACCATCAGAAACTGCATGTAAGTGGACCTAAGAAATGCTGAAAAGAGTGGCTAAGCAAAGTATTGATTGAATTTGTTTTTTTCTGTGTATGGCATTTTCTATGATGTTTACTGCTTAATAAAATACTATTCATTGCATTATTTTTAAAAGCATTCCTACGACTTTTATACCATACCGTACACAGTGTTTTCAAGTTACAGCATTTCTTCTTAAGATTGACTTTTCAGTAACATTTGTAATCTACTGATAGAAACTGCCCCTGAATCTACTTATGCGAGTGCTGGTCCTATTTCATTTGTCAGAAGGGAGGAATGAGAAAAGGGACCTTTCTTTGCCTTTCTTCTAGTGTTTTTGGAGGACAGATGCTATACAAAATTGTTTATGGAAAATTAAGTAAACATCTATTGATTTCTTGACTGACATTCAAAGTCAAAAACGTATATTATGAAGCAATGAAAGGCAATATTTTGATAATGATTCCCTACCAGAAGGACTTAGATCAGATAATTTGTGTTTGTTTGTCTTGGTTTTTCATTTTAGTTGAAATTTATGTTCTACAATATATGAAAGTAAACAAAAAGGCAGACTTATGCATTTACTAAGCACAAATGAGCAAGACAGTCCTTTGATTTCAGCCTGGAATGTTTTCTGTGTTTACATTTCTCTAATGAGTTGCCATAAAGTGCATACTGGTTTTAATAGCTGATCCTTCTTCAGATAAGGGAAAATTATATTCTTATCAGCAAAGTCTGAAATCACTGTGTGTTAAATAATCCTTGTAATCTGTACTTTGAACCCAAGGGGTTTGCCAATCAGTCATAAGTGCTGGGATCAGACGCTAATGATAAATATCTAAATATCTAATAATGGGAAAGGGAAAACCACTGTTGACTTTAAGAGCCTCATTTTAAAAACTGAGTGAAGATATTTACACATCTGAGCTCATATAGATGGCGTGCTTATTAAATGTTATTTTGTATTTTAACTATACAGTACTTGTGGGTTTGTACGTCTGTAAGTAGGTAGCAACCTATATGACAATAAATTTAAAAATGTATGTTTAAAGTCATAAACTATTACTTACGTATATAAGGAAAATAACAGTTAATCACAAATTTGAATACCTTCCATAATTTTCAATCATCAACACCACTTTAACAGCCTTTTCCCGTCAATTTTTGTAGTCTTGGGTATGGTTTAGGGTGACCTCCATTCTTCTTGTTTCATCAGCCACCACTTCCATCCTTATCTTTTCTTCATCACAATGCACCTCTTCAACTAATCATTTTTGCCTTTTGCTGCACATGTTTAAACCACTTCAATCTGTTTCTCCTCTGTCCCTCAAATCAAAGAGGACATGTAGCATAGTGGGTCCACAGCTCATGTCCATTTTTTTTTAAATAAATAATCGCCGCACTCTCGACTTAGAGAGGGGGCATAGTATTTGTGGCCAGAAGTGGTTCCCGGGTGGATTTGTGATGCGGGCAAACCTCACTTAAGTGCACAGGTGAGGAGTCGTCCGCATCCATAATTGTTCCCGGGAGCTGCTAACTGCCACATCTGATCCACGTCCCCATGATAAATAGAAGTGCAAGGCGGCTAAAAAGGGAAGGAAAGAGAAAAGAAAGATGGAGGTTGCAGGAAGGAAGGCAGGAAGCAGCAAGGAGAAAGGCGGTGTGAGAGAGAGAGAAGGAGAGCTGTATACAAGAGCTGGGAGAGGCAAGGCCAAGTGGAGTGTTTAGCCGGCACCCAAGGGCCAACAGTAGTGGTCGCTCCTGCTGAGTGCTGGTTTAGAGCAGGAGTGACGGGGAGAAGGTTGGCTTGCCACAGAGAAGGCAGCAGGAGTCGGGGACTTGGAATAGAAACCCCAGTGTGAGCGTCCTGGTCGCTGGGGAGCCCAAGTCTCGGTCTAGGTGAGCAGAACCGGATCCAGGGATCGGAAGGCCACCAGACCAGTAGAGCGAAGAAGGTCAGTTACAGGTAGGGCGACTCCCCTGTTGTGAAACCCGATGGGAGAAGCAGGGGAGCCGCCAGGTAAAAAAGAAGGCACCAGGCTTTGTTTTTAAAGAGACTGTTTCCAGCCGTTGTTTAAACCTCGCTGTTTTAAAGGATTTTTTTTTTCTATTGTGTTTTTAACCTCCACCCTTCACTTGTTTTTATGGATTATTTATTTGAAGACGTTTAAGATGCACTGCATTTTATTTATTTGAGCACTGTTTGGTTTTGTTGTTTTTAATAAAAGCACTTTGAACTTTTTGCACCATCCACTTGCTTTGTTGTGCCTCACTGCCAAGCTCATCGGTGACATTACCGACAGTGTCGGGTTTAGGGCTCCCAGAAGCTGAATGGGATCATGGAGCAGAACCCACAGGACACTGCGGCAGACAGTTTTAAGGCTGGATACCCTTCCTAGTACCAATATGATACAGTCGGCTTTTACAGCATTCAAGAGGGATGAATACCCAGGTCACAGATGTAACAGTATTTTTCATTAAATATAGATAATTGTCTGCAGCATTTGTCAGTGTTCAATGTTAACAATTCTGTGATCTCATCAAGTGGGAGTTTACCTTTCTAATATAAATATCTGATAAAAAAAAGCAAAATCATTAAATATGGCCTAAGAATGTGTTAATCTCCTAAAGGAGACTTGCCAGCATCTAGTTACAAAATACATTAAAGACTAGATACATTTATTAGTGAAGTATTGATATTCAATGGGGACTTAAAATTGGTCTTAAGATTTATTGGACACTTTAGAAAAGGAGCTATGGAGTATATGTTACTCACTTACCACTATGTATCAAGACCTTAACAATGTCATTGCTTGTGTTTCATAGCAAAAAGTGACTAAATGCCCTATAGCAAACTCTTGAAATCCCCTTTCAAAAGCTGATTAGTACATGCAACTAAAAATTCACTGTTTTCTGTACATGTGACAACACTAACACTATAAACTTAAACCTATTAACCTATACAGTCAATTCTGATAGATAGATAGATAGATAGATAGATAGATAGATAGATAGATAGATAGATAGATAGATAGA
>JANRMT010062796.1:21760903-21773853 GCA_026402145.1 Polypterus bichir lapradei
ATATAATATCTTCCTTGTTTCTGAGGAGTGCCATCACCTCTAGCTTAAATGATAATCGTTCAAAACGAACTATAAAAGATCTTGGTCGGGGTCTGACGGTGTTTGATCCGCGTACGCGGTAAGCCGCTGCTATCTCAGATTCTGCTTTAAAGTCGTCCCCGATTATTTTAGAAAAAAGTTCAGCTGCGAATTTCACAGGGTTTGAACTTTCTCGATTCTCCGGCAGACCTTCAATTCTGACATTATACCTTCTACTGCCATCTTCTAAAGCCGCCAGTCTGTCTCCAAGTTTTTCTCCGAGTTTTTTGCATTCGGAACTGACATTTATTGCTCTTTCTTCGGCACTGGCAGCTGAATGTTCGACCATTCCAATCCGATTCGTGAATGTCTCCTTGAGATGCTCCAATTGATCAGTAAGCGTGCTCAGTTTAACCGAGTTTTCCTGAATGCGCTCTTCAATTTTACCCAGCACCTGTCGAAGTTCAAGTTGCACCTCTTGACGCAGCCTTTCATTTGCCTGTTGGAATTCCTGTCGCAGCCTTTCATTTGCCTGTTGGAATTCCTGTCGCAACCTTTCATTTGCCTGTTGGATTTCCTGTTTCAGTCTCTCATGTGCCTTTGCCCTTGCTATCTCATTAGCCTTCTCGCTTTTCTTTATGTCTTGCGTGAGCTCAACAAGCAACACCTTCAGTTCAGATAGTTCAATTGTGCTTTCTTGTACCGTAGATGAAGCAGCAGACTTTGCTGTAGCCGGTGTCCCCGCTGCTACAGGCTCGCGTAATTGCGCAATTGAAGCCGTGGACTTCGAGGCCCTTTCCAGTTTCATGTGATCTTCTCCAATCGGCGAGCTATCCAGATCTGCACTCACGATCGCACCTTCGCTCCCCTTTTCTCTCTCAGCCGGCGACGATGTAGCGGACCGTGGTCCCGAGGAGTCTGTGCTTTCGCCCATCTGATCCAGGTCTGTCTCTCAAAGCCCGTATCTGGAACTGGGGCTTGCTGATCGCAGCTTGGGTGTAGCTTTAGTTTTCGATTCTTTCGAACCCCCCTTCTTGTTGGCCATGTTTATATGTGCTTACATATACTGTAGCAGTCCCTCTCGGGTTGAATAAATACAGGATATCTGAGGATAATAAGCAAATAATATGAAAAATAACACCACTGCTAGCGGAGCTCCACTTCAGACGTCCATCTCTCGCATCGGACGAGACCAAACACCCCATCGGACGAGACCAAACCCCCCGGTATAAACTTATAAAGTTTATTACATAGAGAATTCACAAAAAATTATTTTTGCTGCCGATAGATGGCAGCACCTGCCCTGCATTCCAAAATGGCGGGGAGACGGTTGTCAGTTGAACAGCGGGTGCGATGTGTTCGCTTTTTCATAATTGCATAATTAGATCTGGACCACCCTGTATATTGGGCTACCAGACACTGTTCCTGAGTGGTTTATTTCATATTTACTCTGTCAAGTCATTTTCAGCATGTACAGAAATGTGACAATAGTATTCAATTCAGTTAATTTCTGTATAACTGCCTTCAGTGAACTAATAGTAAATGATTGTAAATTATTAAACCATAGTTTAACCAAAGTTAATTAGCAGCAAAAACTGGTCACAGATAAAAGGTTAGAATGAACACCTGCAGCCACAGTAATGCTCCAGAATAGGAGTTGTGGACCCATGAGCTAGTCCAGATGTTCGCCTTTCTCCTCGTTCCCTTATGGTCATGTCTGGATTCTTCCATAAAAGTCTAAAATGGATTAAACTAGTAAATAGAGTGGAAGCGGATTTTTAAGGGCAATACAGAAGACAAGCCTGATGTTGCCTTTGTCAAAATGGGAGAAACCAGTAAATCAATCATTAAGTTCAAATAAGTTCATAGGTCAAAACAAAACTAAAGTTGAAACCAGGAATGTCTATACTGGATGCTCAAAAGCTAAGATGTTCCACTAGATCTTTCCCTACTTTTCCTATCAAGTTGACCACCATGATGAAACAGGTCACATGACATGTGCGGTATCTTAATAGGAGCCACATAGCATCATAGTGACTAGACAGACAAAATGGTGGCACCCATGAAAATCAAAAACACAAAGCGGCAACAGCAAGAAAAATTCAAACGCCTAAAATAGCAATGAAACAATGACTCCAAAATAACATTAAAAATAACACACAAATGATAAAAAATAGGTCATTATTTGCCTAATCGTGGCACTCCTGGGTGTTCTACAAAATCATAAGTACATTCAGTACAATTTAATAATAAACAGATTGTATCTGTTTATTGCTGAATCCCAAGATTTGCTGGTGTCACTTTCACAGGGAGAATCAGTAGCTTCTAAATGTAGCAGGTCTACGTTTGCTTTTTTTAGGACTACCACAACTCTTGCAACATAAGTATTTTAGTAGTCACGGTTCAGACAAGTACTTATATTTTAAATCTGTTGATACCACATTGGAGGCATAAATGTTATGTTTCAGTTGGTCTAGCCAGGTACAGCATAATAGCACTGTGGCTTCTGATGTCTGTCACCTCAGCATTCTTAGGTCCTTTTCAATTTCTCAGCAACTGCTTGCTTGTGTGAAGTTTACAAATCTTGTCCTTGAGCTTCTCTACCTTGCTGTATTGTACAAATATGATATGTATGCGATTGAATCTTGTGATAGAATAATTAAATTCTTATCTAGGAATGGTTTCTGCCTCACATCTTTTGAGTTTAGAACTGGTTCTGGTAGCCTAGTAGAAGAAAAACTGAACATACAAAATGAAAGGACTGAAGTTTATATGGCTATATGGATGAAAGGAACCTTACCTAAGTGTAATTTAGAGAAACTTACCATGATCAGTTGGATGAAAACATCTCATTAAGATACACATTAATTTAAAAAGGGAGTAAGATTATATCAACTGAAAAAGAGTTCAATAAACTCACTATAGTACTAGGAGATTTGATAACTAGATTGCATCAGTGAGTTGAATTTTTATAATAATATTTAATAGTGAGCCCACTATTTGCCATTAAAATGCTGAATACTTTTAAAGACTGACTCTTGTAATCTATTGAATTCTCCCTTTTTGTGTAATATGGGAAACGTGATCATTCTTTTGGCCTATACTGTATTTCCAGTTGCAGCACTTGCTGAAGGCAAGGCAAATTCCAGGCCAAAGCCAACGGCGTTTAAAAAATAATGTCCGCTAGACCAGAGTTCCACCACGAATAAATCTGTGATATGCCAACAAATGCCTACAAGTAATTGCTGGTTTCCTAGGGTGTTTGATTGATTTAATTTGAACTTCTCGCTGACACAGATGTTGCTTGAATTTGAATGACTTTCTAAACCAAAGTTATATTTAGTCTAAAGTGCTTTTTTGGCTTGCAGACAAAAATATGATGACTTTTTTTCACAAATTAGTTTCTAAAGAAGCTCTAGGAAATGTTAACCTTAGCCTAAAATAAGAAAATTATCCAGTGTAATTCAGGCTGGAAACCAGTCCATCAGATCCCATGCAGACTAGAAGGGTTATTGTGAGGTGCAGGATATACAAGATCATTTGCTTACATGCAGGAAAATCCAAAAAACATTAAAAGATGAAAGAAGCATTAAAAAGTGATAGATAAGGACTGGACTGGTATTCTCAGTTTTAGAATACAACATTAGTTAGAATTGCATAGACACATGTAACAAATTTGATACCTCCTAGTTTGATGTTTTTTTCCAATCTCATATTTAACTTTCATATACTTTCAGGAGCATTCTCAATAATTTTAGGGCTCAAATGACTTTTTATTTCTTCCACATTCAATCTGTATATATTGATAGGATCACTTTGTTTTGAATAGTTCACTAGCTGCTGAAGAGTATTTGCCATAGTGAATATGTTGTGCACAAAAGCTGTGAAAAAGTAAATATGTCAGAAAGCCATTATAAGTGGATCATAATTCTTCACTTTTTGAGGCACTTTTATTATGCAAGGAAATGTGATTTGCTCTTGTGGAGTTTTGCACTTTTATTTAAGAAAATGTTCCTTATTTCCCTATATGCATTACAGTAGAAGAGTTATAATACATCGATCAAATTCACATTGTTATGAACAAAGGACAAAATACATTCAATTCTGTAAATAAAAAGTTAAGATTTGATCATCATGACACACTAAAAGCACCAAACGTACACAATAAAGAGAAGTAATGAAAAGCCCATTATGTTACACAACCTCATACTGATTAAAACTTGGATTAAGTAGAAATGTTGTCATAAGCCAAGCAAACTTACTTTAGAAAAACATTCAAGAATTCTTACCAGGTTCTAATTAAGATCTGCACAGTTCTACACAAATAAAATGTATGTTTTCTTGTATTAGACAATATAAGATAATAATTTTACTTTTAGTCACAAAGGGTTCATCAGCATTCTCTCTGCCAAGCAAGATTGGTTGAAGATGTATAAGAAATGACTGCAAGTTTACCACTATATAGTCTAACCCCATCTGATATAATGCCAAACACTGGTATAAGAGGATTTGGGATCATGGTAAATATGATGTTATCTGATAGATAATAAGATATCTTTGTCTAAAGTGTCTTTAATTTAAGACAGTCCCAAAGCAAATGCCCTAGCAAGGCTGGTGCTTCATAGCATCATTCACAATTAAGGTCTAATCCCTCATATACTTTTGATAATTTTTATCTGTAGAGGTGCACCCAATATATCATTTTCATATGAATTAGAGCACATTTTAGACAGATTTGTGAAGAATGAATGTTATGAATAATCAAATTCCACTGCTTATCTGAGATATTTATAGAAAAGTTTCATTTCCAGTGTTTCCTAAGATTGCCTAGCAATGACCACTTTGACAGTATTTGATAAAATCTAGAAATGCTACCAATATTCTGCTCATTACTAGTTAAAATATTTTCAATAATATCAATGATGGAAGTTGCCAATTGCGCTAAGTTGGTTTACCAGTAAGGTATGGAACTACTCTACAGGACCACCAGTCATAATTGTGGCACTTCCCAGTTGTGCTCAGCCATTGTCAGGTCTCTGTTTTCTATTGCATGTCATACATTAGTATGAGTACATGAAAGATGAATATACAGAAGAACTTGAAACCTGTTCTGGTCGTTTCATTTCAGTGTTGCTGCAACATTCTAACAGAAACAGTTTATAGGTACCTGACAAATCCATCATCTTTATTTGTGTAGAGATGATAGATTTTACAACAGATAAAATAGAACATATATTATTCATATATTTCATCAATTATTCTCTTATAACATAAAGTATGTATTTTTCTTTAAGGTTGCCTAGTCATGCACCCCATCTATAGGCAATGACAATAAGCTTTCGCTCTGACTGCCCCCACCTAACCACATCTACAGTGTGTACCTTTTTATTTTGGTTTAATGTTAACAGTCAAACAAAATATACAGTATATATTTTGTTTTTAATGAGTAAAGTAATCACAAGCCTAATTTTCTTGCTTAAGTGCTTTTTTATTTGAAATTTGTAATTAAGAATAAAAGTAAGTGAAATATCCACTGGGCAGGAACATTAGAAGACAGGCACAGATCACAGATTTATGATGTATAAATACAAAATGAACAAATAAGATAAAGGCAAAAATTCAGAAACCCTAAACAAAAATCTAACTTGTAAACACAAGAGACAAAAAAGCTTTCAAATGCACCAAAGCACATGACAAAGGCTGAATGGTTCGATTTCTGATCAACTTCAGAAGGGTTCTTTCTTCATTTACTTGTCAGACCCTGTGCCTGTTGACATGGCTGGGAACACAAGTGGGTAGCTTGGAAAGAGAGGGGTCACACAAGTCAACCAGACCAGTAATCTTGAATTTATTTATTAAAATATAAAAGTATATAAAAGATAGAAGATCCAACACCAAATAATTGAGCCCACAAGGTATCAACGAAGAACAATGATGAAACTTGAAAGGCTACTTATGTAGCGCCTTGACAATAATTGAGAATCAGGTGATCAGACTACTGCAGGAATTGGTGAATAGCAGTTCAGTGTAAGATGAAAAAAGACAACCTGCTCAGCAGACAGCATCAAGAATTACATTATAGCCACATTTTATTTCTAATTCCCTTTGATTTTAAGAATGACAAGAGAGCATAAACATAACTGTAATAAGATTATTTTAAATACTCTGCCAAACTGTCATAATGGTAACTGTGCACCTCGATGTCCAGTCCAGTACAGGTCCTGCTGCTCTTTTAGAGCAATTTGGTGTGTTATTTATCTTAAATGGATATATTATATACTGTATTAAACAAAGCTCCTTCATTCACTAGCACTTTTTCAAGCCCACAAAAGTTTAACTCTAGCAGTACATTTACAATAAATATAAATTAGAATGGCAAGCCAGTGTTTTTATTTACCTTCTTCTGAAATAAGATGACTTTTATTTGATGTCATCACAAAGCTATATGATATATGGACAGAAACAGAAACATGTCAGCTGATCGACACACTGAATTTCAAATGGATTTTGCTATTTTCAGAATTTTTTTATTGTTGTTGACCTTGATGCATTGATTTAGCACCTTTGTTTCTATGTGTTTCATCTATGGATAGCCAGTAACTTTCCATTACTAGCAACTGCAGAGTTATGAAATCCTCCTGAAAGAGGACAGCAAGCACTGGCTTTGTGTTCCCTGTTTTATTTCTGCTGTAATGTTTGTTGCTTTGCTTGCGAGCCTCCAGTCCTCCTGGTGCCCTGTCTGTACCATTTGGATATCTGTGATATTTTCATTTGCAATTAGTTTGTGGGATTGGTCTAATCTCATGTCAGTCAGGGCAGTAGACATGCCTGCAACCTTGCCAGAGTAAATTTGTTTTCAAATTTTAAAATACAAAATACCCAGAGCTACACTGTAGCTATTTGAGCTACAGTTTTAAGTTTTATAAATTTCACAGTGATGGTATATTTTGCCCTTGCTCAATAATAATAATAATAATAATAATAATAATATAATTCTTTATATAGCACTTTTGCCTTTGCTCAAAGTGCATCAGAAATATTCCAACTGGGTACAATAGTGCAGCTGTGCAATGGGTGACACCTCAGCACCACACTGCAGTCAGTGAATTTTGTTCCTTTAAATTAGATATTATTAGCTCCATTAGATAAATGCTCTAGATATACTGAATGAAAAAGCAAAAATATGACACCCTGATTTTGTATCGGTATTCCACTTGAAATACATTACTCCAAAACAACACTGTCACTTATTCTTTTGCCAGGCATATTTAACTATTATATTACTCTGGTTAAATTAATATATAAATACATAATACGCTACCGTGGCTGTTTGTTTGTCTGTCCAGGATTTTAAATCACCTGTAACCGTTTGGCCTATTTACCTGATATTTGGTACACATATACTATATGACCTCTACTGTTCGCTTTCAGGGTGAGATGAAGTGGGCTGCTAGAGTGGAGAAAAGAAGAGCTGCTCAGGAAGCAGCAAGCACATCAGCCTCTGAGCAAGCGAATACTAAACATACAGAGAGAGT
Source organism: Polypterus bichir lapradei (assembly GCA_026402145.1). Lineage (NCBI taxonomy): Eukaryota > Metazoa > Chordata > Cladistia > Polypteriformes > Polypteridae > Polypterus > Polypterus bichir. The sequence continues at coordinate 21,768,457 of JANRMT010062796.1, forward strand.
CTGAAAACTAGGAATGCTCAAGTCAAGTGCATTCACTGCACGTTATCGTGCAGTGCGCCCTTACTGGTATATAATATTGTACAAGCATAGGACTGCATTCAAACCCAGTCCCTGTCTCTGTGGGATATGGATGCTTTCCCAATGTATTTCCATTGGTTTTCTCCACTTCTCCCCCACTTTAGTTTAACTGGTGACTCTGAACCAGGGACGTGCGGTCAGGGGAGGCTCCGCCTCACATGTCATCATGAAAAGTAAAAAAACTAATAATGGTAACAAAAATATGTCCACTGGTCTGTGCTATAAATTTGTTTTCTGTGTGATTCCAATAATTTTGATAATTTTTATAGTCAAAATCGCTGAATTGGTGCATTTCCTGTTCAATGTGAGGTGCGGTAGCGATGAGCCTCACCTCACCTCAGACTGCGCTCTCCCTCACACACTGCGTTGACGCATGCAGTTGGCACGTGCCTGTTGCTGTCTCTCTGTATGTCGCCAAAATAATGTTTACAGACACGTTTATTATACACCCTGACTTTCCACAGTCTGGCTAATATCTTTAATGAATGTGCGTGGCATATCTTGTCTTGCTGATCGGACACAAAACTGCAGTGAAAAGGCCCAAGGTGAGGCAGACAGTACCGTGCTGCACTGAAGGGTGCGGATGTGAGCCCAACAGGTGCTTGTTTCTGCTGTTCTTCTACACAGAGGTGCAAATAAGTTAGCGATATCAGAAAGTCAAGTGCACTGCAGTCCGTTTTTTTTTTTTTTTTTTGTTCTGACTGACTGCCAAATTGGAAGATTAAGACTTTTAAAACTAAAGGAAAATAAAGAGGACATTTACAAGAAAGTGAAGGAGATTTTTAGTGGAGAAGGATAGGCGCATGGACTTCATTTACAAATGAAGGTAAGACCACAAATGGTTTTCAATTTTATAAAAATTGGGATCAGACTAAGAAAAAAATCCAATATTTAAAAACTAAATTTTGACCTTAAATAAAAATTTTTTTTGTTTTTTTTGTTATCCTTTTGTTGAACAGTCTGTATTAAAACTGATTAAAGCATCAGCATTAAAAGCTTTTTAAAACAACTGAATATTTCAATTAAGGTCAAAATTGAAATCAGTTTTTTTTTGTACACCACTCAATAATTTCATTTGTATTGAATGAGTATGAATCGTGGAATTGCAATGGCAAATTTAGAACACATGGAGGGTGCTGAGTAAATGCGCTCTTTCTGCTGTCTTTCGCTGCTATAAATGTAACAATCTTTCTTAGCCAAATATGAACCTTACCTATGTATGTGTAAACAATGCTGAAGAGATATAAAATATAACCAGTAGTCAATCATGGCACTTTACTGCTCTGAACTGATGTGGAATGTACAAGAGTGTGACATCTGGTGTCCATTCCGGATTTATATTAATGCCTTGCACCCAAAGCTGCTTAGATTGGATTCATTTCCCTGTAGCACTACATTGGAATACATTAGTTTAGAAAACGGAAGACTAATTAGTTAGTTAATTCGGCCATGGTAATTTCTTGTATCATTTTTCCATTTTTAGAGTAAGCATTGATGGCGCTCAACTGATTCCTCTAGATGAATTTGAAATTTATTAATGAACTAGCCACAGTACTGTGACAGTATATGTCCTGCTTCATGCTTCCTCTTCTTGTTGTGGGAACCTCTTGAACCCGACACCATTGATAACGTAATTATAATGTAGCTGTGCAATGAGGACAAATCACACTGAGCAAGGGAATGGTGTAATAGGTGTTCAGTGCTTGTATTAAAAACAAAACCAAAACAGTGTCCAAAATGCAGTGCTCAAAGTTAATAAATAAATAATCCATAAAAGCAGGTGCAATAAGTGGAGGTTAAAAATGAAAAAATAATCCTTTAAAACGAGTTTAAAAATAGGCTGGAAGCAGTTCCTTTTTAAACACCCAGTGCCTTCTTCGTTTAACTGGCAGCTCTCCTGTTTATCCCAACGGGCCTTGCAACAGGAGAGTCGCCCTGCTGCCTGAAGCTGCAGCTGACCTTCCGCTGGTTTGGTTGCTTTCTGTCCCCTAGCTACGCACAGCTAGCTGTCTTGTTGAACCGAGACTCAGGTTCCCCAGTGACCAGGATGCTCACACTGGGGCTCTCCCTCCCTGCTGCCTACATCTACATTCACCAGCTCGCTTGCTCACTCCTGCACTGGCTCTCAGTGACTCCTGTCTTCTTCTTCCTCCTCATTCTCCTCTAACCTCTATACTTTCTTGCTTGTTCTTTTTCCCTTGATCCTCCTCTGCCAGTCCATACATATACAGCTCCATGGGTGCAGCGTTACAACCATGCACCAAGGAAGCCGATAAAGCAATTGGGAAAGATCGCTCCTCAATGTGCAGGTGCGTTTCATCCCAATTACTCCATCAATTCCCTGTGGATGCATGAGCACAAGACTGACACGGCCAATGGATTATTTAAAACCCAGCCATTCTTTTAGAGCTGCGGACCCACTATACCACAGGTACCTGTCAAAAAGGTAAAAGAATAATTTTAGTATATGTGCTATCTCTTGCCCAACGTGTTCCATCAGTGTATTTCCTTAGTATTCACGTATGTCTGAACGTCTCTTCAGAGGTACTCCCTCTGCTTCTCAGACTCTCATTTTTTTTTCTGGTTCCTTTGTCGCCTACTGTCAAGTTTCATACTTTCTGCCTTTGAATGTGACTCTCTCAGCATGGCTCATATGCCTTTTCTCCTCTTCATGTGTCTAACACTTGTATTTCCTCATTCAGTCCCTTCACTAAAGCCAATGTGACCAAGCAGATTGCTCTGAGAGACTGGACATACAGATCTTGGTGTTTTATTATGTAGTATATAGATGTTTATTGATTCATTTTTCAGACTCTTACTTCCTCAAAGATCAAGGTTGTTGCTAAATAAATGATGAACCTTTAGCAACATTTTTTCCAGAGTTGCCTTTTGCACACTTCACCTTCAAAAATGCAACAGCTGTTCTTTTGGCAGCATTTACTTTACCTTTCACTTACCACATAACGTAAAAGCCTTCAAAACACACCAGCTGAGCTTTTCCAAGTCAATTGACGTGTGGCGTGGGCCAAATAACTTGCTAAACACAGCTGGTCTTGGCTGCTGGTAAGTGTCTCTAGGGGGGAATGTGGGCTTGGAGTCAAGAGCTATTCTGCACTATGCCAGGGAGTGTGGCAGTCAGGGCTTCATGCCCAAGGAACTCATCACATTTAAATACCAATAAAAGAAACCAGTTCCGGTTCCTTTCATACTACTGTAAACGTCCACAACAATTACTCTGGTATGATTGTGGTTCTTGTAATTATAGTACATGATCTGTCTGCTATACTGAATGAATGATTCTATGCTAATTCCACTGGGTGTATCGTGCATGGCACTTTATGGTGTAATTACACTATAACTAACACATGCTATTATTATAAGCTGGATCAATGCAATAATCATGAGACTTAAGGCAACAGCATGACTTTGCAATTGAACAACTTGCTCTAAGTGCCAATCTGTGCTAGCAAGTTTCTCTGTTTTTGATTCACAGGCAGGTGTTTAAGCACATGTCTGTGTTTGTGATATCTAGACAGAATGTGCCTCTACTTTTCAGTACCAGGCAGGATCTATGCAATACTATCTTGAGCTCCAGCCAGTCAGGGCTGTCTTAACGCATGGGCATGCTGGGCAGTTGCCCGGGGGCCCCATGCTAATCTATGTATGTTGTGACTTGCTGTCAATAAATAAATGCTATACTATACTAAACTATTAATATTTGTTATTGTGTTACAAGTGGGCAATGGCATTCACCTCTGATTTAGTATCACAGTCACCTCTGCAACCTTACAGGCATGTATGTGTGTGGATCTCATGCACTACATAACATAAAAGCGTATATGTTAACGTCATTTCAACTCAATTCTCTGCAAAGAAATTTTGTGAATGTTTGTGTTGAACACTTGATTAATAATAAATAATTTATAGTAATTTCATACTGTGCCACCTCTATCTGTATGGTTTACTAATTGAGTATCATTTATATGTTAAACTTTTTGTGTTTTTCAAGGCTCATGTTATATTGTTCAAACGTTCATCTTGATAAATTTTTATTGTGCAGCATGTTTTTTAATGTTTAAACACTGATTTTGTTGGAAGTACCAATACAATAAATAAATGTTTAATTTTATCAACCATTTACATTTTTATTCCAGTGAGTGGTTGTGTAGGTTGGGGCCCCGGTGCACTGCTTTGCCCAGGGGCCTATAATGCTGTTAAGACGGCCTTGCAGCCAATGTACATGCAAGATGTTAGGTAACAACTGAAATATGGTGTACATTTAGAAAGTGCAAGCACAATACAAAGTGCAGAATTAAGCTGCAAGTCTGATTTCTACATAACTTAGCTATTAGGTCCGGTGATTCATTTTAAGCAATAAGATAGAGAGATACTAACAGATGATATGACAGAAGTCTTTAAAATTTGAAGGAAGTAAAGTGGATGTTAGCTGAAAGACATGCTAACTCTTTAAAATTCCATCGGCTCGAGTGCCTTTTTGACATTACTAGCTTCATTCGTGCATGTAACCTAGGAAATTCGCAGGTTAACCATCTTAGAAATTTTTGATTCAATTGCTCACACATAATAAGGTTATCTGGTAGTTTCCAGGGTCTATAGCATTCACACAAACTTAATTTTAAACATGAGAAAATTTTCTTTACACTCAAAACTATAAATACAGCTAATAATGATAATAACTGTTAGTTACATTTATATAGCACTTATCTAACCTACTTAAAGCATTTTACATTCACAGTGGGGAACTAATTCAATCACCACCAATTTGCAGCATCCACCCATACACTACGCTCATCATACATTAGCTATTAGGTGGTGAAGGAGAAGTATAGTTAGACAATATGGAATAAGGGATGATTATGGGGCCACAATGACCAGGCCATAGTGGCCAATTTATCCATGACACCGGGAAACACTCTACTCTTTTTGAAAGACCTTTTATGACCACATGGAGTCAGGACCTCAGTTTTCTCATCTGATAGACAGCACCACTTTTTCATCACAGTTTCCCAGTCACAGCACTGGGGTATTGGGATTCACACTTGGACCATAGGTTAAGTGCTGGCCTCACCAACACCTGGTTGCTCCCCAATCCAAATATTGGCTTGGCCCGAACATGCTAAGCTTCAGGTGGATAACCTGTTCTGAAGTACAGATGGTACAGCTACTGGCAATAAGTAGTATGGTAGATGGTAAGACTTTTGGAACCTTCAAAACACAAGCTGATATATTTTTGGGTGAACACGATTGACAATATTTGTTGGACTGAATGTTCTAATATTTTAATATCAAAAAATCTTA
>JANRMT010062796.1:21773863-21810261 GCA_026402145.1 Polypterus bichir lapradei
TGTGGGAAGAAAACTGGAAGACTTCGAAGAAAAACAAACCAGACGCGAGGAAGGATGTACAAACTGCACATAGAAAACATAGGAAATTGATTCCAGGATGGTAGATCTATGAAGCGGCTACTGAAACACAAAAAATGTTTATGAAAATAATAAACTATAAATATAACAATACAATTTTAAGGCACAATCAGTTACACGTGACTGTTTTATAGTTTCTACCTAAAATATATGTCCCAGGGATGTGGAAGACAAAGCAAAGAAGCAAGAAAAAAACTCAGAAAGACATAGGGAACAAGTGCACATTTCACATAGTGAGATGGATTTTTAAACCCAGGATCATTGAGTTGTGCGACAAAAGGAATTAGGCTGCCATGCTGTCTCATTTCAATGGTTACAGAATATACAGTAAATGAAAAAGGTCTATGGTCAACTCCAAAAGGCATCTTTTCCAATCAGCAGTATATCTCACAAGCCCTGCTCTCTTCTCCCATTTCCATTCCTTGTCATTCAGCAGGAGTTACTTGGAGCAGTTGGTCACACCTGGTCCTTGGGTGCCCAACAGGAGCGACCCTGCCACAGGAGCAGCATTCATTTACTCCACTGTAGGCCATCTTCTGACTTTTTGACTCCAAGTTAATGCACCATTTCAGCTACATTCCTGCCTCTTCTTCTTCTCTTCACTTTCTCTTTTAACCTCTGGATTCCTCTTTCTCTCACTCATCTCTCTCACTCTGATGATCTCCCATCTATCCTGCTCAGGCTATTTTTCACTTTAGTGGGTGCAACTGCCTTAATTATGAACACCATTGAGCTAATAAGGAAATCAGCTGAACAGAACCAGCGCATCCCCGAATTTCCTCATCAACACCCTGGGGCCGCTCATCCACAAACCACATGTACCTACACCCACCTGAAGCTTCAGCACACTGTTTTGTTTCATTTGTTTTCCTCAAATGTGTCTTATCACATCCTTACAACTAATGTTACTGACCCAGAATTAAAAATGTTCTCAGGATAGAGTCATATGACTGCAGTATAGTACACAGTAGTGAGATGCATTCCCCATAATTCAATAAAAGGGGATTTGAAAATACCAAGGATGAACAACAAGGATATCTACTGAGAGACCATAAGATCTTTAGTGGTGGATTAATCTTGTTTCATGTTTTTTTTTTCCTTTTTTAATTACTTTTTTTTTTTATTCTTATTTTATTTTGCAAATTTTAGCCTTGAATATGCTTTTGTTTTTTTCCTTTTGATACTTGTGCGTTTATTAATATGGTCTTGTTTAATAAGCTTTTTATATGCTATGTTAATATTGTTAGTTATGTGTTTCTAATGGCCTTTGTTTTTTGTATGTTGAGCCTAAAGAGACATGGCCCCCTGACTGCACTAAAAACTGATTGTTCCCACTTCGTTCTTCTGTAGTTGCTCTATTTTAATATAAAAATTGGATTACCAGAAAGCTAGTTAATCCTGCACTTTCTTTGACACACTGTTTTAAATTACTCAACTAGATACTAACACAAGAATAAAAAGTATGTGTGTTGCTCTGTTATTTTTATATTTAGTTTGTCAGTGTAATACTTTTGCAAAGAAGAGTAAGAGCTAAACATTGTATTGGAATAAAGAATATGTTGGCATAATAAGTATTAATCAGTAGAATAAGCTTTAGAGTAGGTTGAGGAAGTTAAATCATTGCTGACTTGGTGTTTTGTTTTAAAGTCTTTTTTGATGATTAATAATCTGTTGAATTCTTGAAGTAAATTGGGATTTGAATCGTCTTCATTGTGGCACATCATTTTTTTGCTTTATCAAACTTTTACTATGTAATCACTGTCATGTTGTGTGTGGCTGCAGAAAGCTTTAATTTATCCAGTAGCATTGGGCACAAGGCAGAAACCAACCGTAGAATGGAGCACCTATCAATCATACTTCATGCTTACATATGTTTCTACACTCACTAATACCTAACTGAATTAGAATTGTTAACCAGTTTGCCAGCCAGCTCATAAGATAGTTGGAAGAAACCAGAAAATGCAGATAAAACCAATGCTTATCTTAAAGGATCCTCTGCTTGCCTAATATTATATAAAAACCAGTGCATGTACGCGTATATATTACAATCTCAAGATGCCAGTCCACTACAGATTCCAAGGATTAATAAAATAGCAGTGGGGTGTTGTACTTTTCGCTACAGGGTTACAAAGCTCTTGTTCCTTACATAAAATATGGGCCTTTGGTTTCAGCTTTTAAATCCAGACAGAAGACGTACTATTTTAGGATACCCTGATTAGAACTGCTGTTTATCTCTGCATATTGTATTTCTGTTTATGTTTTTGTATTAAAGGCTACGCATTGCAATAATTATGAACTGCTACTAATTCTTCTTTGTTTTTCTCCTTTTCTCAGTATTCTGCTGTGGCAGTTTTTACCAGTGTTATCCTGCCAAACTTTTCTTCTGTTAAAGGAAAAGATAGTAGAAATACTGTACTTTGGAATCCAAGGATAAAAGTATTCAGTCACCTTATTGGACTGCACAACACAAACTTTTATAATACTGTGTAATACTAAAGATGTGGCGGATAGCCAGTTGACCTTGGTCACTATAACTGTGACTGTGTATGAGTTTGTATTAAAACAACTGTGGATCCCCCAGAGGTTTGTTTCCATCAGGGATGCTACTAACTAGACTTTGTGGTTTTCTCCCTTCTATTTTCATCTGGATATACCTCAACAATGACAATAATAGACATATTTTTAGTTATGTTAATCAATTTGAAAATGCTTGCTTCATTATGCATAATCTTATACCCTCTATATGTGTTACTTCTATAATTTGTATTTTACTTGTAAACCTGTTACAGACCTTTGTTCAGCAAATCCAGAGAAAAGTGACTAGACTGATTTCAGCCCTGTGGGCAATATGTTAGCAAGAAAAGATGCATTAGGAGCAGTTTAATCTTTTCGGTACTTTCTACATTATGTGAGTGCAGAATTAATTGTGTCCTCCAAGTGTAACTTATCTTTACTCTGCCTCTGTGTTCTGTTTTGCGGCTTTTGTGTGATACCATGTATATAGGATGGCCACTTGAATCTGATATTGCTTCGGATACTGAGTTCCATGAAATTCTTGATTCTAGTGTTATTTCATATTCCAGTTTTGTGGTTTTTCAGGATTTTGACCTTTACTTCTTGTTTTCAGCTTTATTTCAATCGTAATTTTTAGCTAATTTTTTCATCACTTCTTTATTATGTAATTGTCTCTCCCAGTTTTGTCTTCCTGCCAACTCCTTGGTGATGAAATTACCTTGTCCCTTATTCCTGTGTTACCCTTTATGGCTGGTGACATTGTTTTTATTTCTGCCTGTGTTTTCTCTGCTTATTCCAGGCAGACAGACAGGAATCTCCCCAAGTGACCCATAGCCTCCATCTTCTCAAGCATTTTCCCCACTGAAAGGAAATCTTTAGGGTTCTAAGTGGAGAAAAGATGCAACGATGAATAGTAACAAATTGGACTGACAGAAGCACATAAAGTGACTAGGATGCAAGTGTAAACACAGCAGATCTAAGCACCATCTTTGATTGACAAAACAATACTTATTGATGGCACATCAAATACAGTGGAACCTCAAGATACGAACACCTCTGTATACAAGAAATTCAAGATACGAGGAAAGTATGAGCGAAAAATTCGGATCTAAATACGAGCATTGGCTCGCGTAACGAGCCACGAGCCAGGCTGTGGGTATGTGTGACACGTTTCCCGATCTGCCTCGACTCGGGGATTCACCCAAGCTGATGCTGCCAGCCCGTCAGCTCACTCAGTGTTCCTTGTTCTCCCGTAGCGTGAGGATCTACGCGTTTGTGCACTTGTGATTTCATTATTTCGCTGTAGCAGTTCGCCGTATAAGCGTATCCAAAAATATCGCGGACATACAGACGGAGAATAGGAGACTATTGCCCTCAAGAGGAGAGAGAGAGAGAGGCGCGCGTGAGCGAGCGAGATAAGGAGAGAGAGTGGCGAGCGAGCGAGAGAGATAAGGAGAGAGAGAGAGATGTGTGCGCGAGCGAGAGAGATAAGGAGAGAGACACGCACGAGGGAGAAGAACCATCAGCTCAGTTATGATCACATGACGCTCAGCAGACAAAGTGTATCCATACTACTCGTATTGCAAGACATCGCACGTTTTATCAAGTCAAAATTAATTAAAAAATTTACCTCGTCTTGCAAAACACTCGTAAACCAAGTTACTCACAAACCGAGGTTCCACTTGTATATATTATTTATCAGTGTTATTTGTTAGGAAAATTGATTTTTATGTTGATATTTTTGGGGTTGCGGAACGGATTAACTGGATTTCAATTATTTTCAAGGAAGTTTGTTCTAGATACGAGAAATTCGCTATACAAGCTCAGTGCTGGAACGAATTAAACTCGTATCTCGAGGTTCCACTGTACCTAAAAATGAGAAATAAGTCCCTGAAAGTACCTCAGTACGTTTGTAATTAGTTCAATAATATTATCATTTTGATTCTTAGAGCTGATAGTGATTTAAAGCCTAAAATCACCTTTTGTACTCTTTTGTATTTTTAGTTGCGGTGAAAGCTATTGTGGCACAATTTTCAGACACCACATTTAATAAAGATTAGCTGTGACTTGCTGTTTATACTGTTCATAGAGAGTTAAATATCTGGGTAATTCTGTACTTTGATTTATTGTGCTTTCTTCAAATCAAAGAAAAATTCTTCTTGAATGTCTGCTGGCAGGGTCACACAACACGCATCCAAAACAATAAACGCAGCTACTTCTTCTAAGCTGCATGCTTAGAATTCTTATTTTTTATTTTTCCATGCTTCTTTCCCTAAAATCTGACTTCTGACAAAGCTGAACTCTTTTATTTTTTGTGAAGACAATGATCCTCTCAGCTCTCAAACTTCCAGCACCTCACCCACAGAATGATTGATGCTACTCCTCCTAAGCTAACATCAACTTGATGAAACTGAAAAAGTGCAACCTTCTCTCTATTCCCCCCCCTCTAGAGTTTGCTCATTCTTTCCATGTTTTCTTTGGGTATTTGGTCTTTTTAACATCCAAAAGATGAGCAGTTTAAGTTCACTGGTTATTCTAAAGTGGTCCTGTGTAAGTAATTTGTGTGTAATTCTTCAGCATTCTGTCCAAGTTGGCCACTGCTTTGTGCTTGATACTGTGAGGAGATGTTTTTGACTCCCTTGTTTATTTGTAATGGAAAAATCAGACACGGAAGATAGAATGATGTATGGGCTGTTTTTACATCAAAAAAGATTACAATATAAGAACTTACTTTATATAATATTCTTATACCAGCTATTTAAACATGTAAGATGTGTGTATGCTAATAAAAAATAACTTAATAATAGAGACATGGGAGAAAAAGTATACTTAAGGTCTGTTTGCTTCAAAATTCAAATTATTTTTATATAAAGACCTTTACAGTAGTATGGCTACTGTCTTTTAAATTCCTAGAACATAAAAGCTAATTTATAACAACTAGTGTCAGGCTAGGTGACAATGTATGACATGAATGCAAAAAGAATTGTGTGATGAAAATAATGAGAAGAGAAATGTGCAGAAGTAAATGTAAAAAATTCAGACATCAAAGTCTTATAGTTTTACATCGGCTGTCTTCTCCTTGCATACCATCTGAAGTCAATGAAAAGTCTTATCATGCAATATGTGTACTTTGGTGCTGTTAGTTTATAATGTCCATTTATGTCTTTTTCTTCCGTTCCTCCATATTTGCTTTACTAGTATTCCTATATTATGAGTCCCCAAAACTTTAATGGTTTCACACAGTCAAGGCCGGGCCATGAAATATGGCGTCAAAGCAATTCCCTCAGGCAGCCCTTTGGTAATGTTAGCATTTTCATGTATTTTTTTATAACATTAGGAAATAATAAATTGCAATATAAAAAACAAGTGTGAACCTTAAGAATTACATAGTCATCCAACACCTTATTTATATGCTCATTTCAGCCGCTTGTATTCACGATCTTGTTCTTTCGGTCACTACCCATAGCTCATGACCATAGGTGAGGGTAGGAACGTAGATCGACTGGTAAATTGAGAGCGTTGCCTTACGGCTCAGCTTCTTTTTCACCACGACAGACCGATGAAGAGCCTGCATCACTGTGGACGCCGCACCAATCTGCCTGTCGATCTCACGCTCCATTCTTCCCTCACTCGTGAACAAGACCCCGAGATACTTGAACTCCTCCACTTGGGGCAGGATCTCGCTCCTAACCCTGAGAGGGCACTCCACCCTTTTCCAGCTGAGGACCATGGTCTCGGATTTGGAGGTGCTGATTCCCATCCCAGCCGCTTCACACTCAGCTGCGAACCGATTCAGAGAGAGCTGAAGATCACGGCCTGATGAAGCAAACAGGACAACATAATCGGCAAAAAGCAGTGACCCAATCCTGAGTCCACCAAACCGGACCCCCTCAACACCCTGGCTGCGCCTAGAAATTCTGTCCATAAAAGTTATTAACAGAATCGGTGACAAAGCGCAGACCTGGCGGAGTCCAACTCAACCTGGAAACGGGTTAGACTTATTGCTGGCAATGCGGACCAAGCTCTGACACCTGTTGTCTGCAAGTCTCCCTCAGAAAAATACGCATTTGAGGCATTGCAATTCATTAAACATGTAACAATTGGATTGTATTAGCAGGGTTTTTTTGTTTTTTTTTGTATTTCAGATTTCTCTAAAATAATTAAAGCTATGTCACATAAGTGAAAAATATGTTATCTTTGATTGGCTTTATAAATAAACTGTAGTAGGGTACCACTCGATTGAACTCACCAGTATACCAAGTAGCTTACAGTGATGGTGACAGCACAATTATAATTTTACTATGCAGCCCAATAAACCAAAACTGTATACATTATACAGTATTTAGGGTCCTGAACTAAACTGACTAACCTAATACGATAATAAAAATAATTAAAAATGAAAATATAATGATTAGCTCTAAATATTTAGCCATGAATCTTGTTTACTGTATCCTCATTAATATATGCAAAGAATGCAATAACTCCACTCAATCAATGCAGAGACTGACTATGGAAAATGTTTTGCAGCATGACAGCAGCAAACGTGAAGAGTATAATTATCAAGTCATTGACCGGGGTGAGCAATGGTCAAGACATTTGCTGATTTTTAATGAGAGTTTTAATTAAATCTGTCTTTAGCAGTGCATTTAAAGTCTATAGTTGCATTCCTGTTGCCTTGTCAGTCATTCAGTTTTACTTTCCCATGTTTGTGTCTACTATGAAGGCTATGCCAGTTTGAGGGTGATTACTTCATTATTATTATTACAGTATTATTTTTATTATTATTTACTGCATTGTTCCTGGATTTTTATCTATGTTGTAGCCCATAATTGTTTGCCTCCTCTTCCCCCAATGTTTATGACTGGTTGACACCCATGCACTTTGCATTTTATCTATACTAATAAAAAGCAAAGCACTGACTGACTGACTGACTCACTCACTCACTCATCACTAATTCTCCAACTTCCTGTGTAGGTAGAAGGCTGAAATTTGGCAGGTTTCATTTCGAAATTCTACACATAACGGTCATAACGGCCGACAACGTCCGCCAGCGACAACTTTCTTATTTATGGCCCCATCTTCACGAAATTTGGTAGGCGGCTTCCCTGCGCTAACCGAAACCGATGTACATACATATTTCGGTGGTATGACGCCACTGTCGGCCGCCATATTGAACTTTCCAATGGTCTTTGTTGCCCTCACTGACTCACTCATCACTAATTCTCAAACTTCCCGTGTAGGTAGAAGGCTGAAATTTGGCAGGCTGATTCCTTACAGCTTACTTGCAAAAGTAAAGCAGGTTTCATTTCGAAATTCTACACGTAACGGTCATAACGGTCGACAACGTCCGCCATGTTAAACTTTCTTATTTATGGCTCCATCTTCACGAAATTTGGTAGGCGGCTTCCCTGTGCTAACCGAAACCAACATACGTACTTATTTCGGTGGTATTACGCCACTGTCGGCCGCCATGTTGAACTTTCCAATGGTCTTTGTTACCTATGGGCCCATCTTCAAGAAATTTGGTACGCAGGTTCCCAACTCTAACTGAATCCTACTTACGTACATATATACGTCCATAGCCTGCAGCTCGGTCGCCGTGTGAGGCGGCGTTGGGTCCCCCATCCCCACGCCTCCTACGTTGTTGGCTGTCTGCCTATATAAGGCCATCCGTTGCTCCGGTCTCTTCATTCCCTTCCTTGCTTCGCCACAGTATTGACGTCTCCCTGCTGATAACCGCAGCCTTTTTATTTAATCCACGGCTTCTCCGCTGTTTTATTGTTCGTTTATTATGATTATAGTTATTGTATAAGTATTTTAGACTTAGTTTACATTGTTCAGGTACCCATTTCCTTTATCATTCCAACCGTACCCCCATTAACATGTCTATCGAGGTGATCACTATCGATCAAATAACTGTCACTTACTGAGTGGTTTTCATGCCCAGAGATGGCGCCTGCCTTTTCCATTCTCTGTGTTACATATTGCACAGCCATATCAGGCTCACTCTTGATATCCGGAGGAACATTGTGTCTTATGTATTGATTGACTGGGACAGGTTCAAGGTGTGGACTGATGACTGTACAGGAGATAATTATACTACACAGGAACATTATAAGAGTGAAATGCTTAAGCTCTTCACCTATGGTTCTGCATGTGAGTTGATGGCTGCCGCTGAATTGTTCAGTTGTCGCTTTCAAGTGTACCGAAATGGCCAAATATTTTACACCTTTGGACAACCGCCAATGCCTCTTAGATTCACAGGTGACGATTTGAGTAGTGGACACTTTGATGTTTATGAATGTTTAAACTCTCAAAAGCTGGATGCGAAGTTATTGATGAAACCGGTTGTATGCTTACAATGCTTGACAGATGCCGATTGTCACTTCAACACAAGTCCTACAAATACTAACGTAATTGAAACAAACCATGAAACTCAAACCGATTATGACAGCAGCAATCCAAGCTGTGAGATTTGAGGCAAGATTGCTTTTCACATGGCCAACTGTATGTTGCATGCTCAAGAGTAAGCTCAGCCGAACTGACAACGTGGCATACAAAGAGATCCTTAACAAATAATTATTGGTATATTTTCCCTCAGTTTAAAAAGGTTTACTTTTCTTCTTAATAAAAATTTTAAGGCAGTACTTCGCCGCTGCGAAGCACGGGTATTTTGCTAGTATATATATATATACTAGCTAATTACCCAGTGGCTTCGCTCACTGAGTTCAAGGGGAAAATATAGTATATAAATTATTAAACAGTAAAACGTTAACATTTAAGAAGTAAAGATACATTGAGCACTATTGGAGTGCTTTAGGGTAAAGTACATTTTAAAGGTGCTATAACACAACAGGTAACTAGCACTAACAGCATCTTAAATGTATTTGGATCATCTCTCAGTAGGAGATCCATTGTGAAAGGCACTACACGACCGGTGTGGTATAGAAATAACATTTTGTATGTAATCCTCCAAATTTCTGCCTGACAACGTTGCACTATGTGCCTGTGATTTAAGAGAGAAATTTTTCTGAGATATGTGGACGCTGCCATTCCGTGCTTAACGGGCAAAAGGCCCAAACAATTCCCAAGTCCAATACTTTACATGAAGAGGTCGGTTCATCTTCTTAGATGTAAACCCTACATGTTGTTAAAAGAATTCATCACAAAAGCAACCTTGAATGTTGCGGGGTTTTAGTGACCCGAACCGAAATTAAGGGACAGTAAGTAGTCATGCAGCGCAATTTACAAAGAGAGTCTTGCTTCGATGGTGCCGATTACTCTCATTCGCAAAGATTTCCACTCTCCCAGGAGCCGATGGAGCACTCGAAGTGTCACAAACAGTGCAAGAAGAGAGGACGCTGCCCGAAACTGCAAAGCTCTCGACCCGGTGCAGGAGCCCGACATTTCATGTCTTTCAGCATCCACTTTGTTCTCATGACCCGTCGCTGCTGAAGGCGGTCTTGTCTTCACATTGTTTACAGCTCGGCACAGTTAAAATGTAGAAAGACGCGAAGCTTTTTTCCTCATCTCTTCTACTATCAAGTATTGGCAATTAAAAAAAAAAGTTACAATGTGGCAGTTTCTGCAACAGTGATGTGGACGAATAAATAAAACTTCTCTTTCAGAACGAACCTGGCAGTGAACGGCTCAGCGCTGGAGTACAGATAGAAGGGCTGGGAGAGGGCGACGCGGGGTTCACTTCTATGGGATAGATCGGCGTGTTTGTATTTATTTCTTTTCAGTATCAGTAAAATAACTCTCACATAAATAATAACAATTCGTAAAGACGATATAAAAATGGCGTCCACAAACGAAGTGATTAGTTCCTGTATTATAATATGTTCTGTGGTCATATGTACAATGTAATTTCCATTTCGCGTGGTCATACGTAATTTCTGTTTCAAAAGCGAAAAGAATTTTATATATATAGATTATGCCATTTTGTTAAAGTTTGTTAATTTCTCTAATCTGTTTAAGCTGTCAGTCACAATGTCTTTTGAAAGTCTTTTAAGTTTGCACCATGTGGGATCAGATAAAAAGGGCAGGTGTCTTTTAGCTTGCAGGACACAA
Source organism: Polypterus bichir lapradei (assembly GCA_026402145.1). Taxonomy (NCBI): domain Eukaryota; kingdom Metazoa; phylum Chordata; class Cladistia; order Polypteriformes; family Polypteridae; genus Polypterus; species Polypterus bichir. The sequence goes on from JANRMT010062796.1 coordinate 21,784,529, forward strand.
TTTGAAACTGCCAAGGGATCTAGAGAAGTGAGCAGGAGGAGTGATAAAAGCAAGTCTCAGGCCCACATTCATTTTCAATTTATACAATTATTATAGGTTTCCAAAATGTTTTGAGTATGTGTGTACGTGTGTGTGTGGAAGCCTGCATAGGTCAGACTTATTGACTTCAAAAAGCATTTTAAACTGGGCAAGATATTTGCTTAGAAATATGGCAGATCATTATACACTGCTCAAATGAGCTTTAAACATTTTCCAGAAAATGAATATGCCATGAGCTATAGCACTATCACTTTTAAAAGTGTAAGAGTTCCAATCAGAAAGTAAAAAGTGTAATAATGTATTCAACATCACAGTTTATTTATCTTCCAATGGAAAACTGTTGAAAGATTACTGATGATGCATTTGGCTCCGCTAATTCCTTACCAGTCATTCAACCAGTTAGATGTTTGGTTTTAAAAGGTCACTTAAAGCAATTTCAATTTAATTATTTTTGTACAGTGCTCCCTAAGTACATGCTCAGAGCCCTTATACAAATTTACAACTTTAATGTATTAGTAGTAAATTAGTAAACCAGAAAACATTGATATACATAAATGCACAAATTAGGTAACACACACATAATCTCAATGATTCACTAAAGCAAATAATGATGTATTTAAGATATGGCCTGCTAACAAAGGAGAACAGCAACAAGTCCAATAAAATGTAACTTGACATAAAAAGTCTAAACAAGATCAGACTGCTCCTTCATTTTAGAATCAGTAAAATGACAAAGGATGTTATTGTGTTTCTTGACATTGTATTATGCTTACCTTGTAATTTAAGAATGTGTCTTTAAAATGAATCATGGAATCATGGAAACTCCCTATCACATTAAAAGGCTTGTTTTGGAGACAGTTATGTATCATGGTGATATTTGACATATATTTTCCAAATTAATCAAAAGTATTCAGATGCAGAGATGCCCATTCTGATCCCTTACACCACAAACCCCCTTCAGATGCTTAGGCCATTTTAGGCCCCTACCAGAGAAACAGACAGAAAGTATGAATTGAAAAGAGTACGAGGAAGGTGTGGGGTTTCCGGAAACAAGCTCCACTGTCTCTTGGAAACAGACACAACCAGTATGTTTTTTAAATAGAGCCATGTGGTCAAACATGATGTAAGCATCCATATTTCTACTAAAGAAGAGAATGTTCTCTAGTGGAACAGGTACATGTGAAAAAGAACTGCTGCTGCCATTAAAGCAGGGTAGTATTTTATGAGTAGGAAAGATGTTTTTTTTTTAAACCAAAGCCAATTTAGGGGAAAGATCTTAGTTTTCTCTGTCATGCTTTATATGAAGTACATGTCAGGTTTCAGTCCTCCAAACTCCATCTTGTTAGTTACTACTCTGCCAGTGTCAACATGAACTCAGTCATGTAGCGTTTTATAAATCAGCACATGTTCACATGCAGGAGAATTATATACTTCCTTTGATCAAATAAAAGGAATTTGCAAATAGGGAAAACAATACAAAGTGGTGAATTTCACGGTGTAAGGTTCTTGGATGTGAAAACCAAGCAGTCACCAAAATGAGTTGCTGATTATGAAGGCAAATATTTCACCTATCTTCACAGTTACATTTTAAAGATAGTTTGATACGTTAACTACAGCTGGAGTGTACTGCAATGACCTCCTTTTATAAAGATGAAAATGAATAATTACAATTGGTGTGGAATGGTTGATACAGTACTTTAGTTTTCATTTTACTAACACTCAACAGATGATTTTACAATACAATACATCTAATTGTGTTCAATAATATACAGCAGAATCAAGTACATTAACTTTGATGATACTTATTATGTACACAAAAAAATGAAGAGTAAAATGAGCAGGAAACTAAATCTAGTGGACAACTTCAGTAATTTTTAATTTGAAACTAAAAACTGTAATAAACAACAAAAGAGATGATGAAGAGTTGGGGCACTGTGATAATGTAATGTAATTAGTTGTAAAGCAACAACAAATAAGCATAGCACAAATAAGAGGTGGTATCTTTTCATACATGAATCAACATTTGACTGCATTAAAATTGCGGTGGAACCACTTTTGAGGCTGGAGAACAGGAACAGTCAGGTTCAGGAGGTTGGGAAATGGAAGTGATGCCATTGGTGGTTCGACTGTCAATCATTTGTTCTGCAGAGGGAGGAAGAGAAAAGGCATTAGGTGACAGTGCCAACCCCTGGTTCATAATGTAATTAACTGTAGAGGAGCCCTGATGTTGTCTCCCTTGTGCATGTGTGTGATAACACATTGGGTCAAATGAAGTAAACAAGCTGCACAGATTTGTACAGGGGTGGCTTAAACACTTCAACACAGACATTAGCTGTGAGGATTGTAGCAGGGTGATGCCTTCATCTGACTGATTGTGTAGTAGGCTGCGTTCTACACATTTTACACATTTGCAAAACAAAAGCAGGCTAGTTGGGCAGTAATAAGGAGCTATGAGCTTCTTGGCATTTTTCAGAAAAATTTACGAAGGTCAGGGACAGTGAAAAAAATCGTAAGCTTCAGGGATTCTAGTGTTAAAGTCTCAGTGCACGTTGATCTATTATGGTGTGCATTTGTGTGTGTGTGTGTTCATTTTTTTCTCTTCATCATCCAATATGTGTTCTGGTAGAGCAAACAAGCTGTCAGTTTTCTTCACTTATAAATGTATTTGGGCTCGTGTGTAATTGCCTCTGTGTGCGTGTTCATGTATATTTAAAAAGATTTTGCATCTCGAAACCTAGTCATGCAAAAAGTCTGCAAATCAATAGGCCTGTTCCCATGACTAAACATACTGGAGCTCAAAAATTCAGGTTAAATAAACCATTTCTTTGGTGGTTATGGTTAGTCATAGGTCAAACAGTTTTCTAAGGATATTCAGAGAAGTATTGGACCAGACTGGATCAAAAACTATAGATCTGAAGCCTGTAACCTGACAGACATGATTTAAGTTAAAGTTATATGCAAGTTTCCACAAATACATACACACCATGCTACAATCAACTTTTCTCCAGGTTTTGAACATGATAGAATGAGAATCTGAACCTAACTCAATAGTGAAATTTTGACCCCTTCACCAAACTTGCATTTACATGGAAATAAAAAATGGACAATTCTTAGCATTTACCTCCTGACCTGATGAATCAATGGTCTGATACTACCCTAATTATCTCTACCCTACACCCACTCCAAATTAAGCCCCATCTAGCACACAATCATTATTCTAAAAACAAATCGAGGAAATGCACTGGACTTGATGAAAGCTTATCTATCTTCCAGCCTCTAAGAACAAGGTCAACACCCCCAAGCTCATCAGATTACCACAACACTGTAAGAGGTGTCTGACTCTCAGGAACAAATTTTCAATAGAGAAGAAAATGAGATTTTTCTCTGTGAGAAAGCCATATATAAATCAAATCTAAATTCAGATCAGACTTCCATAAAGACAGCCATGCAATGGCTTCAGAATTTGATATATACTATACTGTACCTTTTGACAAACTGTAGTTAAGATCATATGTAAATTTTTTCAATAGCAGCTTTCATTTTTCTGTCTACCATGATGAACCCCGTATTTATTAACCTCCTTAGGGATATGTTTAATCAAAAACACTGAGTTTTTTACAACAAGAAAAAATGTTATATGTAATGGAAACATGTAAGTACCAAAACATAAAAATACAAAATACAAAAATACAGCAGGGAAGGTATGTGAACTGCTGCACTGATGCAGATTTAGTACATGTACATTGTGTGACATGTTTTGAAACCAGCACACAGTCCAATATTGCAAAAGTGTATTTCGAAACTGTCATTAGAATAGTATTTCTGTTACTTGAACATGGGAGTGTTAGGTTAGTGACTGAGAGACAAACCTCTTGTGTTACAGTAGGCCACCACAGAACAAAGCTTAGTGATTTCATCATTTCCCCTCACCGTTACTACATTATAAACAGTACTTAGGCACTAACATCTTTCTTGACCTTCTATTTAATTGCAGTCACTTTGCCTTTTTGCCACGTGCCTACTTGCGCCATGGTGAATTTTCGCAGGACCAAATCCACTAGGCATATAACAGCAGTTTGGTCATAATGTGCCATAGGCGTCAGTTTCACGATCCATGTCAGCATCTGATGGCCAACTCACATTGTCATCACTATCATTTGATTCAAGTAACAATTGAGTTTTATTTTGTTCTTAATCTGACTTTACAGCTTAATGTGTATTGGTTGAAATGTCCTCCCCATTCATGAATATTGATGAGTCACCTTAGAGTGGCAAAATACATAGACATATTAATGATTTTTTTGCAGCATGATGCTATTTCTTCTACTACATGATGGCAGAATACTGTCCTGAGAGTCATTCAGTCTTTACACTTTACATTGGGTCATTACACATCACCGCAAGTCTGACTCAGGAATAACCAAATTTCCAAAGAAGTTTGAGCCCAAGTCACGTTCAGGGTTAACAGTAAGGAGGAAAGCAGTTATCATCATGCTGTATAACTAAGGGCAGCTGCAATTCTTTTAGAGCTGCTATACCGTTAACTTCCTTTTAACCAGAAATTCAGTGATCAGGTTGCTTTGTTTCATATAGATTCACAATGATTTTTTTTTTTATTTTGTAATGAATGTTACTTTTTTTGACAGAGATCAACTCTTTGGAAATTTACTTAAGCCTATACTTTAAACTGTGCTTTGAAAAAACTTTATGGTGGATTTGCTCTGAATATTACTTGAGATGTAAACTTTGTTAGAAGACCTCCCAGACAAGTGCATTTAACGTATTAATTTACTTATCTACTTTGTGACTTCTGAAGGTAATTGCTTGCACTTGGGTTTATGTAGCTGCTGTTTATATAGTATATCATTCAAGAATCCTAAAAAATTTTGTCTTCATTTTGGCATTACATATTTGTTCTTGTTGTTTAAGAAACAAAATCTCAATAAGTTCGAAATCCATAGAGTACCTGTGGAAAATGTGACATATATGAAACGCTAGATACTTTTCCGTTTGTCTCCTGGCCTTATTTCAAACTTAATTGGCTTATACAAGTAAGTAGTCATTCAGATCCATCCAGGATTTCTTCTAGTGCCAGGTATGCTCTATGAAAGTTCCAAGACAACTAGAGACAACACATTTTCACATTAGAAGAATCCGGTGCAGTTTACAGGATATGTGCACTCTGTAATATGCATTAGAGATACATCTGCTCCTTTAAGGAACTGTTTGCTGCCATCTAGGGGTCTGGAGGACTTTTAGTTGCCTTCTGCCAGTCCTGTGTGGTGCCCTTACAGCAATATTTGCCTAAGTAACACTAATCAAAAAGTTGCCTAACATCCTTTGGTCTCCTGCCTATCAACACTTATTTGAAGGAGTTATTCAGTTACTAGTGTGACTTTTTCTTTTGAAATATTATCAATAAAATCTACTTTCCCATTCAACTGTAAAGTCTGTTATCCTCTATTGTTATATAAATACTAAAGGAAAATGAAAAAGCAGAGGTAGACAAAGTAAATCCTGATGATTTAAACAAAATCATCATACTGTCCTACAAACTTTAATTCTACTTCCTAAGAAAGAAAAAAAACCTCAAGAGGACTGTCCAGAAAGTACACTTCTCATTGATGCTCATTTCAAACTAACCCAGAAGCACAGATTCAAAGGACTTCAAAGTCATGTACCCCTCAGTCGGTTTAATCTCAGGCACCTGGCCAAAACAGAAAAACCTCAGTCCAGTAGTAGTGGAATAGAAAAAGAAAGATTCCAAGGGCAGGAGAAATATAACTATATGACAGAATGCAGCCTTCTATGATAACTATTATAACAAATTTACCTCAGAAATAAGGAAATACAGTATTATGCAATACTATTTTGAGTTTATGATGTGATTATGAACTTATGCTTTTACAATTGCCATTTTGGACATGTCCTTGTCAGTTTCTTTTAATTTGTATTGTAATCAATTAACTACTGATGTCTAACCCTTGTGACCATGTCCCCTCATCTTATGGCTATCACTCAGACAAATATAAATATATTTGTTATACTGTCTTTCTCTGCATTTCTTCCATAATGGGCTAATTAGCCATTGTTAACGAATGGCTCACTGATTTACTGGAAGTTAACAATAACTACATAAAAATAGTGTAGATTTGTTTTGGGCAGGGATGAGCATGCAGAGACGTGTTAGATTTGGATAGTCCCACAGCAAACACAGTTTTGGCTGAAAAATGCATGAGATACATTGATACTCCCTAAAGATGGCAACATGAGGCAACAATGAAATAAGAAACACTCTGCAATTAAGCTGCCTTTTTATTTTTCTATCCCCATTGCCTGCTCCATTCTTCATAGACCTAAAATAAACTGTGCATGTAACATGTTCAAGTTTCTAGTAAGGTACGCATTTTTTTTTTCTTCCACTGGCTTCAATTTCAAAAGGACAAGTTTGTTGGAGCAATTTGCTAATTAAATAGAGCCTGGGGGAGCTGCTTGTGTTTCATGGTTAAATTTCCAATATTAATAGATTGTATTTCTTTTCACCTATTTGATAATTCATAGCATATGTTCTATTAGTCATGGTTGCATATGAGAATGCCAGCTGACGCAGTCAAATTCTGTATCACAAGTATGAGTTTACCAGTATCAGTCATATGAATGTATGACTCTAATCATATTATATCTGAAACTTCCTGGCTCTCATAATATATATATTGTTGGAGATGCCTGGGGTGGCGACCCAACCGGGATGCCTAGGAAAACCGGAAGAGGGCTTATGCTCACCTCAGACCATGTGGGGGCGACCACCCTGGTTCCTTTGGGGGCCACGGGTACAGAGCTTTGAAGCTCTACCCTGTAGGGGCCTGTGGTCACCGCCAGGGGGCGCCCCTGTGCCTTTGGAGCCCTGGACCTCAGCACTTCCGCCACACCCGGAAGTGGTGGGGGGAAGAGGAGAAAGGACACCCGGAGTGCTTCCGGGGCTGCAGCCGGCACTTCTGCCACACTGGGGCATGTTGGTGGGAGATTGCCGGAACACACCTGGAGCACATCCGGGTACTTGTAAAAGGGGCCGCGTCCCTTCATGTGATGGGTGGAGTTGTGAGTGTAGAAGGACAGAGCTTGGTGGAGGAGGCAATTTTGATAACGTTAAAATATTTTATCATTATGTTTTGGTCACTATTTTGTTGTGCCATCTTGGACATCTTCATAATGTTTTAGCAACCGGATTCCGTTGCTACCATGTGATATCCATCATATGATGTGTGATGTCAAATGTAAAATGCCAGCTCCCAGGCTCACTTGTATCTCGGGGCAGGTGAAATGTCACGAAACATGATTTAATAGTTAGAACAAATTATTCTTAGTCTTCTGGTTTTTAACTTTATGTTTCGCATCTTGACTTCAAGTTTTGCCTTTCCTCAGAAATTATGAAGTTTTCTGTTTTTTTTGTTTTTGTTTCATATCTGACGGCTAATGTGATATTTTCTTGCACTTTAAACATCCTTCTTTTATCTACTGGCCAGTTCTACACAATAACTCTGGGCTCTAATCTGCCCTTATAACATGTATTGTGTTCCTGGTATGCACTTCAACATAAGGGGCCAGGTTGTTGTGCATGAGGAATGGTATTTTAGAACTCACACCCATTTTGTTCTTTTAAAACAAAGGAATCAATAAAAACAAAAATTGCTCAGACCTAGCTGTGTTTTATGTACCAACCAGGGAAATGACAGGTAAATAAAGTAACACCTAGAGTTTATCAAGAAACAAGTTTTCATTTGACAACAAGCCTTTCCATTTAAAAGTTATTACTTATTACTATTGGCTAATGCCTTTATCTAAGGTGACTTACAACATTTGAAATGTAATTTCCTATTTTTTGCTAGTTGGAACACAGCCAAGTCAAGTGATTTGCTTATGATCACAAAGTCGAAGTAGCAGGATTTCAACCCACAACCTCAGTGTTTGAAGTCCAAAGCCTTAACCACTACACCATACTGCCTGTATAAAGTAAAAATGCTTTTGATGTGTACAGCCTGCTTTTTTAAAGATTGCTGCTGTAGCCATTTACCCCACTCAGTGGCATCTTACACACACGATTGACCATGCATGCTATCGATGAATGTTGTTATAACAGCTTGTTCCAAAATGGCAGCATGAGGTGTTATGTCAACAGCTATTTTGTCTTGGTAGAGTAATATATTGCTGTACTTTCCCCTTTTGTATTATTAATATGTAGCCCTTGTCAGAATGCCTCATATATCACAGACTTACCACTGTTTATAAGGTACTAGCAAAATACCCGCGCTTCGCAGCGGAGAAGTAGTGTGTTAAAGAAGTTATGAAAAAGAAAAGGAAACATTTTAAAAATAATGTAACATGATTGTCAATGTAATAGTTTTGTCACTGTTATGAGTGTTGCTGTCATCAAGGATCTGATTATCATTATTTCTTTCAATCAGGTTCGTATTTGGAGGATGTGTTGTGTTCAAGTTATATTCCGTGTTTGTCAACAATTGTAAAGATAACAGGTTTCATTCATCGAAGTGTTCTCTACCCAAATCGGTACTCGTGAATCTAAGATGTTTAACAGGCATTCCCGGTATTAAGTTGTGGATTTGCCTGCGAACATTTAGCGGCAGTGTGTATATGAACGTAATTTAAACTTAAGCTTTACACCTTGCTTTCCTATTGATATGTGTACAAAGGCTTGTTCAGCGTCAGAGGGTTTCCGCAGTAGCTGCACTTATGAATATGCTAAGAACAGTCCTTCACCCGCGAATATGTACCTTATATGGGCAGGCACTCAATTACGTGGGAGGCGTGATGATGCGTGACGCAACTCCGCCTCACATGGCTACCGAACTGCTGGCTATGGCCGTATATATGGACGAAAGTAGATTCCAGTTATGACCGTTACGCGTAGAATTTCGAAATGAAACCTGCCTAACTTTTGTAAGTAAGCTGTAAGGAATGATCCTGCCAAATTTCAGCCTTCCACCTACACGGGAAGTTGAAGAATTAGTGATGAGTCAGTGAGTGAGTGAGTGAGTGAGTCAGTCAGTCAGTCAGTGAGGGCTTTGCCTTTTATTAGTATAGATTGTACCATAAAACTTCTCTCCACCTTCCCTTCTACATTTATAACCTCAGGCAATTAGGTGTAGTAAAAGACAAGCAGGAGGTAAGTTACACTTTAAATAATGTATTATTAATAATATTTATAAATAACTAGCAGAATACCCGCGCTTCGCAGCGGAGAAGTAGTGTGTTAAAGAAGGTATGAAAAAGAAAAGGAAAAATTTAAAAAATAACGTAACATGATTGTTAATGTAATTGTTTTGTCATTGATATGAGTGTTGTTCCCATATCTATATATATCTATATCTCTATATCTATATCTCTATATATCTATCTATCTATCTATCTATCTACAGTATCTATCTATCTATCTATCTATCTATAGCAAAATAACCGCGCTTGGCAGCAGAGAAGTAGTGTGTTAAAGAAGGAAAGAGAAACAAAAGGAAACATTTTGAAAATAACGTAACATAATTGTCAATGTAATTGTTTTGTCACTGTTATGAGTGTCGCTGTGATATATATATATATAGCAAAATACCCACGCTTCGCAGCGGCGAAGTAGTGCCTTAAAATTTTTATTAAGAAGAAAATTTAACCTTTTTAAACTGAGGGAAAATATGCCAATAATTATTTGTTAAGGATCTCTTTGTATACCATGCTGTCAGTTCGGCCCTCCGGTTGTAATATGACCAAGCTGTGCGGTGAGCTTACTCTTGAGCATGTAACTTACAGTTGGCCATGTGAACAGTAATCTTGTCTCAAATCTCACAGCTTGGATTGCTGCTGTCATAATCGGTTTGAGTTTCATGGTTTGTTTCAATTACGATAGTATTTGCAGGATTTGTTGTGTTGAAGTGACATTCGACATCTGTCAAGCATTGTAAGCACACAACCGGTTTCATCAATAAAATCACATCCAGCTTTTGAGAGTTTAAACACTCATAAACATCAAAGTGTCCACTACTGAAATCGTCACCTGTGAATCTAAGATGTTTAAGAGGCATTGGCGGTTGTCGAAAGGTGTAAAATATTTGGCCATTTCGGTACACTTGAAAGCGACAACCGAACAATTCAGCGGCAGCCATCAACTCACATGCAGAACCATAGGTGAAGGGCTTAAGCATTTCACTCTTATAGTGCTCCTGTGTAGTATAATTATCTCCTGTACCGTCATCAGTCCACACCTTGAACCTGTCCCAGTCATTCAATACATAAGACACAATGTTCCTCCGGATATCAAGAGTGAGCCTGATATGGCTGTGCAATATGTAACAAAGAGAATGGAAAAGGTAGGTGCCAACTCCGGGTATGAAAACCACTCGGTAAGTGACAGTTTTTTGATCGATAGTGATCACCTCGATAGACATGGTAATGGGGGTTGGAATGATAAATGAAATGGGTACCTGAGCAATGTAAAGCAAGTCTAAAATACCTATACAATAACTATAATTGTAATAAACAAACAATAAAACAGCGGAGAAGCCGTGGATTAAACAAAAAGGCTGTAGTTATCAGTAGGGAGACGTGAAGGAAGGGAATGTAGAGACTGGAGCGACGGACGGCCTTATATAGGCAGGCAGCCAACAACGTGGGAGGCGTTGGGATGGGGGACCCAACGCCACCTCACACAGTGACTGAGCTGCAGGCTATGGACGTATATATGTACGTAAGTAGGATTCAGTTAGCGTTGGGAACCCATGTACCAAATTTCTTGAAGATGGGCCCATAAGTAACAAAGACTGTTGAAAAGTTCAATATGGTGGCCGACAGTGGCATCATACCACCGAAATAAGTACGTACATTGGTTTCGGTTAGCTCAGGGAAGCCACCTACCAAATTTCGTGAAGATGGGGCCGTAAATAAGAAAGTTCAACATGGCGGACGTTGTTGGCCGTTATGACCGTTACGCGTAGAATTTCTAAATGAAACCTGCTAAACTTTTGTAAGTAAGCTGTAAGGAATGAGCCTGCCAAATTTCAGCCTTCTACCTGCACAGGAACTTTGAGAATTAGTGATGTTGGAAAGTTCAATATGGCGGCCAACAGTGGTGTCATACCAATGAAATAAGTACGTACATCGGTTTCCGTTAAAAGTTTAATATGGCGGCAGACAGTGGCATCATACCACCGAAATAAGTACCAAATTTCAGCCTTCTACCTACACGGGAAGTTGGAGAATTAGTGACGTTGGAAAGTTCAATATGGCGGCTGACAGTGGCGTCATACCACCAAAATAAGTATGTACATTGGTTTCGGTTAGCGCAGGGAAGCCGGCTACCAAATTTCGTGGAGATGGGGCCATGAATAAGAAAGTTCAATATGGTGGACGTCGTTGACCGTTATGACCATTACGCGTAGAATTTCGAAATGAAACCTGCTTAACTTTTGTAAGTAAGCTGTAAGGAATGGGCCTTCCAAATTTCAGCCTTCTACCTACACGGGAAGTTGGAAAATTGGTGACGTTGGAAAGTTCAATATGGCGGCCGACAGTGGCGTCATACCATCGAAATAAGTAAGTACATCGGTTTCGGTTAGCACAGGGAAGCCGCCTACCAAATTTCGTGAAGATGGGGCCATAAATAAGAAAGTTCAACATGGCGGACGTTGTCGAACTTTATCGACCGTTATGACCGTTACGTGTAAAATTTCGAAATGAAACCTGCTTAACTTTTGTAAGTAAGCTGTAAGGAATGAGCCTGCCAAATTTCAGCCTTCTACCTACACGGGAAGTTGGAGAATTAGTGATGAGTCAGTGAGTGAGTGAGTGAGTGAGTGAGGGCTTTGCCTTTTATTAGTATAGATAACAATATGCAAAGTACATTTGAATATTGGCAACCATACAGCCTGATAAATGGTGCTGTGTAGTTTCAGGTGGCGCACAGACTTGTTAGTTATTTAAAATGTCTCTAGTTAAGTCCTCATTTTTGGTCAACTTTCTTCAGAACAGGCCTCATGCCTTTCTCAATATGGCTGCCGAGCTGTGCTCTTCATTGTGTTTTCCTTTTCACTTCATGGTGTGAGAGATGGTCTTTCATCAGTTTGGTAAGAGAGAGGGAGGGGTAAAGCAAGCCAATTTATAGATTTTTTGTCTAACCCCTAAAGCCAATATGGTGTCATGGTACTTAAAGGCTTCTGATACAAGCCAATTCCAAACAGCCATACTTCAGACCAATGGGGCAGAGAATATCTTCACACCTGCCCCCAAAACCATATTTTAAGGTAAAGCTTGGCAGCTTGGCTTTCCTATGGGGTTTGATTGAGAGAGCCCTGCAGAGAATCACTTGCCAAACTTGTTTTAGACACTTCCCCCAACCCTGTTGTAAAATTCACTATCCTGACTTAATCCTAGGGGGTAAACATGAATGCTTCTCACTAATGAAATATTAATATTACATTGCTTTGCCTAAGTTACAAATAAAGACATACAAATTATTTATCAACTAGTATGCAAAATGTCACACCACAACAAGAGCAAATGCTTAGAGAAAATGGTAAAAAAAAAGAAAGAAATATATATACATAAATGAAAATACAAAAACAAACAAATAAGTAAATAATACAGTAAACAACATACAACAGCAAAAAAACAAAACAACAACACCTTTTTTACTAGACTGTGATAGACACTTACATTCTGATATACTGTGTACAGTACTTATAAAAAGTATTCACCCCTTGGAAGTTTTTACATTATATTTTTATAAAACATTGAATCACAGTGGATTTGATTTGGATTTTTTAAGGCTGATCAACAAAAGAAGATTTTTTTTTGGCATCAAAGTGAAAACAGATCTCTGAAAAGTGGTCTAAATTAATCACATACATTGCAAGGTACGTGCACTGTGTTTCAGTGTTGTACAACAATAAATTGTGAGAACTTCTAAAGGGGTGAATACTTTCTATACGCACTGCACATGTTGACAAAGCTTAGAAAATTATATTACAGTTTACCTATCAAATTGCCAAGTCAAAGAACCCATCATAAATGTTAAAAGTCAAATGCATTGTGAAAAGAAAATGATTCTGTACACCAGCGTTTCTCAACCTTTAAGTATTTGCGACCCGATTTTTCATAACAGTTTTAATCGCGCCCCCCCCCCCCCAACATTTTTTTAAAATGTAGATGCATATTTTATTATACCTACTTAACTTTTAGCGACATTTATCTAACTCTATATTTATTGTTATAGTATCAGAATGTAGTTTAAGTTAATTTGTTTTGGTTTCAACAGATGTTTTTTTCATATTTTTGGTTCTTGTTTTCTTTTTTTCACATCTTCGCGCTCCCCTTTTTGTTACTTCGTGCCCCCCTGGGGGGCCCGCCCCACAGGTTGAGAACCACTGCTGTACACAATACAATATAACAGAGGATAGAAAACAATTTACTCCTTACTTTCGTTATACAACATTATACCTCAAGGTGTAATATGCAGGTAAAACCAAAAACTATTCTACTTGGTAGTTGTTCTGCCCCACATGTTGTTAGCTGTTATTTGTTGAATTGTGCACGTCCCACACTCACAGTGGTGCCATACATGTCTATGAAACTCACGTAAAGCATGTAGGTCCCATAATAAACATTTGAATACAATACACCCCATGTGTCGCACGTAGGCACCCCTTTATTTCTTGTTTCGGTCACGTCTTTAAGGTATATAAACCCCTGGGTCTGGTTAGTTGTAGTACACAGCAATTTGAACTTCTGTCTACGCGCTTCTATTTGTCTTGATCCAACCATGGAAATCACTCGCCTTGTAAGTGTCTTTTAAAGCTTTATTGTTTAATGTATACTCTCTGCTGTGTATTGCTTTGTAAATCATTCTTTATTGTCTTTGGTTGTACACCTGTATATACCTGTATGTTTCTTTTGTATATATTTCAGTTTACAACGAGGTATGTCCAGTAAAAGCCTTCAAGAAAGCTCACCCCTTGTCATTTTTATGTGGATGTGCTGAGTTGTTTAAGCTCTCTGCGGCCGCATTGCACGGACAGCGCAGAGTGAGGCAGAAAAGTAATAATTCAAAGGTCACTCGATCAGGTAGCTTTCAATTATTTCTTACTATTGTGTAACCGAGTCAAATACATGATGAAAGAGTGAGCCTTAAAAGTGAACTTTAAAAACAGGCCAGGACTGTAACCAGCCATCCCAGAAGAGGAGCACCCCAAGACATCCAGTTCCCCATCTGCTAAATGCAGGCTTTGCCTTAGACAGGCCTAACAATGGGGAACGTGCTTTAAAAATTCAAAATTCAAAGACATTCCCAAACTTTAACAAGAATGTGTCACAAGGGAGAAACCACAAAATCTCTGGCTTGTGAACAAAAAGTAGCATTGAATTATATAAATGAAGAGTTTGTTTAACAAAAAAGAGAAAACAAGGGCTAGGAGGATATGCCTAAAGGCAATCCAAAACAAGCAAGTCTCAATTCACTATCCAATATTCGAAATACAGAAAACAAAGCAATAAGTCATGAAAAACCAGTGAATCCAAAGAAAACAGCAATGCTTACAAACTTGATGCTTGACTGCTAGGTCTCATTACTGGCTGGGAATATAAAACCAAAAGTAGGACCTATCAGCCATAATGTCGGGGTGGTCCCACTTGCTGGGGTTTCATCCACAAAGTACAGAAAATGGCAGCTGATTTAAAGTCATACAACACAAATAATAAGTAAAATTATCATTCATTACATAAAAATACAAAAAATAATAAATCAAAAAATAAAAAAAACAATAAAACAAAATAAAACAAGAAAGGATAAAAACTTTGGTTGCAACATAACACGTACTATATATGCACTATTTGGGGTGTCACAGATCACTCCAGTGGTCTAGGGAAAATTAAGCAAGGAGCATAGTGGAAACCACTGGAAAGGTGGTGTGGACGTTGACCCGGACACAAACAGGCAGACATGCTCATGTCACCCAACACACGTTTATTTTTCATTCTTATTTACAATACTCAGTGCTTACAACTCCACAGTCCCCAAAGTCCTGGCCACACAACACAATGCCTTTTCACTCTTCAGACCGCCTCCTTGTCTTCCTCATGACGTTGTCCAACTTCCACCCGACTCTTGTCCCACTCTGAAGGGAGGCGGCCCCTTTAAATAAATACCCAGATGTGCTCCAGGTGTGTTCCCAGCAATCTCCCACCGACATGCCCCAGTGTGGCGGAGTTGCCGGCTGTCTCCCCGGAAGCACTCCGGGTGTCCCTGTTCCTCTTCCCCCCAGCACTTCCTGGTGTGGCGGAAGTGCTGAGGTCCAGGATCTTCCAGGTATTGGGGTCCCCCTGGCGGTAACCACGGGTCCCTACAGGGTTGAGCTTCCCAGCTCTTTACCCGTGGCCCCCAGGGCAGTCGCCCCCTCGAGGTCTGGAGGAGGCACATGCCCTCCTCTGGTCTTCTTGGGGGTCCCGGCTGGGTACCACCCCCATCCGGGTACCACAGTGGCTAAAAAGGTAAATACCTCAGAGCTTGCCCTGCTTATATTTCAACAGGAAACTGGAAATGCAGTTAGTTGTATCACAGTAAATGTATATAAGTGACTAACATTCAGAGAAATGCCAGTAAAACTCCTAACTGGACAGAGACCTGCAAGGGTTAAATACTAAATACTGAATATCATATGTCAAAACTGAATGGGAAAAGATAGTTAAATTCAAAAAACATAACATCTCATAACATTGTCAAGTGAGCTTAATACTATTCAGGACCGCAGTGCATGTAACGAAGGTACCAGCCTAGACAGGGTGCCAGTCCATCAGAGAGTTGAGAAACAGTGTTAGTTCATTTCCTCAGATTTTTTCCTTATGTACTTATGCTCAATGATTCTTTTTTCAAAATTCAGTGTACTTTTTATAAACAGAGTTCATTTTCTACTGGCTGTGGCTTCAGAGAAGAGATTGAGTTTGGGGAATAACACCACTGTAAGGGCAGCTGCATGGGGTGGCAGGAAGGTATCCCCAAAGAGCCACTGTTACCCTGCAAGAAGAAGTGCTAGAGTAAGGGGAGAAATATCTGTGGATGGCAGTCCCCACATGACAGCCCTGCAGCTGACCCAACGACACAGAAGGTGTAGCAGGCAGAAATGTCTAAACAGAAAGTAAAATGTTATCTTTACAACAGATTGAACACTCTGGGCTCACCTGTGACTACTGTAAAATGGCAAGTGACATCCACGAGTAACTGAATGACAGTGGGAAAGATTGCAACAGGGGTGGGTGGCTAGTCACCCTACCCAGTAGTGACCAGACTGTCCTAGGAAGCACCTTAATTGACTACAAATCAGTACAAAGAGTGATAACCTGAAGGCCCTCTAAGAGGCAGGGTGAAAGTTGGGCCTACTAGGATGGATTAAGTGGCAACAACAGGAATGGACAATGACAATGAGAAAATCCTCCAAATGTACTCTTTGGTAGAAAGTAGCATCATGCAGGAGACTTCACAACCATCAGTGGAAGATGAAAAGTGGAAGGCAGATAGAGCAGTACCCTCGTACTTCACAAGCAGGTCAAGCGGTCTGGAAACACACCCAGGACTGCAAACACAGTTGCAGGACCCAAAGGTGTTGGGATGTCAAGAGAAGAAGAAGTAAGAGAGAGTATGCTGTAAAGGAAAGTGCACCAGCTCGCTAGATGCAAGCCCCACAAAGCCAGTGAGAAGGCGCAACAAGATCAAGTGGCCAAAAGCAAGCGTTTGGGAAAAATGGCAGAGCCAACTATTGGTGCTGTCACAGCAAGGGAGTGTTGAGAACAAACTCAATATGTTGGGTTAGATCCTCTTTGTGAAGTGCATAGAGAGGTTTGGAGAAGACAGTAGGAGTACACCCACAGCTACAAGAAGAAGGGAGAAGGAGATTGAACCACTAGTCAGACACAGGCACCAGTTTCAATGAATTTGGAGTAGAGCAGCTGCTGAGAAGAAAGCAAAGTTAAATGTGCTATTGGACAAGCTTAGAGAAAGGCATGGAAAGCTGTGGAGAATAGAGGGGATTAGAAAAGGGAGAAAGAAGATGGAGAAGGAGAGAACTAACTTCTTCAGAGACCCAGAGAACTCTGTCATGCCATCTCCAGGCTTCAAAATCGAGATGTGATGGGGATAGTGCAACAGCCTGCACAGTTCATTTTTCAGTGTTAAAAGAACTCTAAAAGTGTTACATTTATCACTACTGTTGATGATTCTGATATCAGAGGACCCTAAAACGTGAAGATCTATCAAAAATTGGAGATTTAAATGTTTGATCAATCTAAAGCTTTTACTCCTTCGCCATTGACAATAGGTTATGGTGGGGAAGGGCGCAAAGCAAAAAAACTCAAAAGGTCTGAATTATGTGACAGGTGTCTGGTCACACTTACAGGTAATATAATCTAGACACCATTAAATTATCCGACTACGCCACCCAGTTTTATTAAGAGACTGGGAACTCTTGAAATTTGCCAATAATATCACATAGGTTTCTTTAAATTGGGCAGTGAGTAAACACACAATGAAAGACACAACAGTAATTTCAGGAAAAGCAACAGTAACTTCTATTACACCAGACAATAATATGTACATTAAAAAGATAAATGAACATAAACAAAATCTAACAATATCAAGAACGAATTTATTTTCTTTAAAAAAGGAAAACACACAGTCCACACTCTAAAAGTCAGTCAAAAACAGAATTGGAGGATACAACCTTTAGTGGTGCAGAGTCCAGTTTGTACACTGTGTTACCCCAACAATCAATCGTTCAACTGTCCACCAATGCAGTCTGCTCACCGGACACTCATTTCCCAACAGAAGTTTTATCAAAATCATGGAATCCCTGTCAGGGTCTCTTCGTCGTTCCTTTGTTCCACTCTGGGCTCCTTGTGTTGCTGTGATCTAGGTATGCCTCATTTCTCGTCTGCCAGCTTTGCTCGGTCCTTTCATGCGGCTTCTTTCTCTCACTGGACCCAAAATTGGTGTCTCCTTGTGGAGTCTCCTTTGTTGTCTCTTCCTCCCTGGAAGTAAGTGTTGCCATCCTTGTGCCTCACATCATGCCAGCCACGAACCCTCATCTGCCTGCAAGCCCCTCTGCTCTGTCCGAGTGTCTTGGCAGTGTTCTCAGTGAACTGTCCATTCTCCTTGCCTTCTCCTGCCCAGAGGTTTAAGTCTCCTTCAGTCTCTGCCATTATCAGTTCTGGACAATCAGATTAAACAATGGCACATCTAATCTATTGCAAGTGGTAAAAGTGCCATAAAAACTAATACAGGTAGACGTGGAAACCGGGTTTTCTGATGAAAAAACAATAACGTTTTAAACGGTATCGTTTACATACAACAGATTTTGGCGAATCGTTTACATGTAATTATTTATATCTATTTATACACTAATAATGGCAATTATTAAATAATAATAATTATAATTATTATTATTATTATTATTATTAAATAATTCCTTCTGTATAAGTAACATTTCTCGGACTGCTTTCTTCCATCTCCGAAACATTTCTAGACTTCGTCCTGTTCTTACGCAACACAGTACTAAAGTATTGGTTAATGCCCGAGTCACCTCACGTATAGATTACTGTAATGCTATTCTATCTGTCATCCCACAAAAACGTATCCTTCGCTTACAATTTATTCAAAATTCTGCTGCCAGGATAATAACCTGCTGTTCTAAATCCACTGAACATACTACACCTATTCCCTCTCAATTTCACTGGCTTCCTGTTAACTACAGAATACAATACTAAATACCACTCTTAACATTAAAAGCTCTCCACAACCTCACTGATCTCCTACAGACTGACACTCGTCTCGCTCACTCAGATTCTCATCTGCAGCTGTACTTTCTGTACCATACATCAGACACTGTGCTATGGGAGCTCAAGCGTCTCTCATAGTGCTCCTCAACTCGGGAATTCTCTTCTCTCTCATATACTTCAGCTCAATTCAATAACACATTTTAAAACTACCCTCAAAACTTATCTTTTCAAACTGGCATACCAATTGTGAATTTTGCACTGTTACTGCCAGTTATTTTTATTTATTTGCTAATCATTGCTGTTTGATCGAGAGCGACGGTGGACGCGGAAGTAGGATTAGAGATGGCAGGCGGGGCTCTGTCATGCGTATCCCATGGTCTTAGAGTTGGTGGGCGGGGCTCTGTGAGTTGCCGGACGTGGCTCTCTGTCTTGCGTGCGCTCTCTGTCTTGCTTGCCCTTAGATAGAGTTGGCGGGCGGGGCTCTGTCGAGCGTATCTCATGGTCTTAGAGTTGGCGGGCGGGGCTCTGTGAGTTGGCTGGCATTGCTCTCTGTCTTGTGTGCGCTCTCTGTCTTGCTTGCGCTCACTGTCTTGCGTGATCTTAGTGAAATATATATGTATATAGATGGTTTTCCTGTGTCAGCAATGGATGCATGAAATGCTAAACTTTTATGAATTTTAAAGCTGTCAACTCCTTAACAATTTTTCATAAAATAAAACAGTATTTGGTGAAAAACACCCAAATTGGAATTGAAATCTGCTTTTAGATTAGAATTGTTTAAGAAACCTCAAAATTAAATAAATATTGGTTACTCAAAAACACTGCACACTGTACACAAGTCACAGAAAAAAGCGAGACAAAATATACCAGTAAGTGACAATGAACAAATCAGAATCATGAGATCAATAAGACATTTTTATGCCAAAGGACCGATAATACAGAAGTTAATGCTTCAGAGTAAGTGGTGGCAAAGGGAAAGTGACCCTTTAAAAGTTCAAACATAGCTAATGATGCAGTTGCTTTCCAAGGTATTGCCTGTTTGCAGATTACAATAAGATAGGAGTGGATGAAACATCTCTTGGTAGCCATAGCAAGTAGATGGAATTGCCAAAGTTCAGCTATGCTACCTAAATGCTCCTCAATTCTTGTTCCTGTCTCACCCACAATGACATTCCCATTATAACGATAAACAATAATAAAATGCTGCAATTCATTTAAATAATAAAAAAAAACCCTTGCCTTTTTGAACTTTACTAGGTGTTCCACAGCTTGATTTACAGAAATCCTTCCAGGCCTTTTACAGCCTAGGGATGTTGGAGGATAAAGATGGACTAAGAGAAGAATTAATGACATATTACTACCCCAACTTGAAAATAAAAACATTACAAAATTCTTTTTTAGATAGATAACACTGGAAGCTGGCATAAAAGACTAAAGAAAAGAATAAGGATGTACACAAATTAATGAAAAGAAATGTTCTGCTCTCCATATCCTTAACTGGTTTCCACTTCAGTTGTGGGTCCTGTGCTGTGTTTAAGCTCTTGCAGGTCATCTGTAGACACAGAACCTCAGCTTTGTTGAATGACTTTGTCTTTAGAGGCAGTGAGCCATCTGTCAAAAAATCCAGCTGAGGCTATGTCACCAAATAGAAAGCCAAAGTCTTACTCTATCTGGAAAACACATAACCAATGTCACACAAGATAGAAAAAAAGAAGGCTCCTGGGAAGGATATATTTTCAAAATAAGACATTGCTGTAATAGAATGCAATGCAATAAATGGTTACAATGGGAATTACATACTTTAAAAGCTGCTAATTTGCAGATTTTTCTTAGCAAACCTGGCATATCAAAAAAATGAGGAAAAACCAATGGATGCGTGATGTTATGTTTGGATCATGAACAATTTTCTGAAAGTAGGCAAAAGTCAGCTTCATCCTCTCCCTTACTGTAACCTTATCAAGAATATGTTTCATCAGAGCAACTGCCACTCATCTCTGGTCTTCAGATAGCTCTGCTGATCTCAGCAGAAGGCACACCTTAGTCCCGCAAAACTACCTGGTAACAACTAGATGGAGGTCAATAAACACATTATCAGTGTGGTAGAATGTAGGAGAATTCACTTTGTGAGATGTTAGTAATAAAATATAGCCTTCCATTATTATTCTGTAATGTAATACAACTGTTATACAGTGGCTGCTTTCACAAGACTGCTGTTCATACATTAAAATATCTGCCATCATGCTTAATAGTCCATCCATTGTAATATATTCTGTACATGAGAAACAATTTCAGTTTGCAATGACTTAACCTTTAAATGACTATATTAGTGAAGTTTTCTTCCATGCCCCTGCTGACCTGCACTGAATAGTCTAGAGTCACCAAGCTATGTACCCAGTGCCCTTATTAAAATCATAATAGTGATCCTTAAAAAAGGGACAACATTAAAAATAGAGTGATAGACAATGTGTATGGGCAAGAATAGCGGCCAAGGAAGGGCAAGATTCTTTACCTTGACAGGAGGCACAAGAAACAGGAAAAAAATATCTTCTTCAGGCCCTAAACCTCAGACACAACCACCACGACAATTCCTGATACAATACAAAAATTTATTTTTACAAATAACTAACAAAAAAGCTTTTTTTAATAAACACAATTCCAATGTAATTCTTCTCCTTCTCTTCTCCTCTCCCCTTCCACTCCTCCAGGTGTGCTTTGTCCTTCTTCCAATGCACTCTAACTGCCTGGATGAGGTCAAGACGCTTCTTCTATGTTAGACGTAGGAGTACTTCCTATGCTAGGGAATAAACCACAGAAGTATTTCCGGGTCAATCGGAAGTCCCATAAAGTAGGGAGGATGAATCCCTGCAGCACCTCCTGGCAGCACCCATGGAACCAGACAAGGCTGCCCTATGGGACTACAGTACCTAGTGTGCCTTGTGGGTGTCCACACAAGTAACAACACCCAGGGAGGCTGCCACCAAACATATCGGGAGAGCATGTAGTCAAGATAAGTTGTCTCCTGTCCTTCCACCACTCTAGCATCCTGGATGGCTATTATTCTTTGGTCCAACCCTGCTGGGATGCCAGTGTACCTACTGCCTCACTGGCATCTCCTACCTGTCTCTTGGTTGAGTCAAGACGATCTTTGCCTTATTTCTTGAGCCTTTGAAAGGCTGGCCTCCCATCCAGGGAAGAAACATTTCCCTACCCTGGCCAAGATTCCTGCACATGCACGCTGTCCATCACAATAATAAAACCTTCAAATGCCATCTGCACCTATATTTACAGACTCAGTGAATGTGACTCACATAGCCATTTCGAACAAGCTGACACACTCCTTGGTACAATGTTCTTGAATAAACTGTGGGAGCTGTGCTATATACAAAATTCAAATACATTACAATTAAACTTTTTTACTGTCATCAGTATTTTACAGGCAAGAATTATTCAAAGCATCAAAAATATTATACAGATTATTCTCTGTCATTTCAGCACACAGAATGTTGATTATTAAACATTGTGTGCTGCCAGAAATGCTCTTTATTCTCTCATATTCCTGACTCACATTCTCCCCAGCTGACTTGCACTGCAGTATGTTCTGTACTATCTGTTTATAAAATTAAATAAAATGTGTACTACCACCAAAATTCTCTTCTAATACATTAGTCTATACATAATTCTTAAAAGTGAGCTTATACAGGTCAAGCTAGATATAGCATAGTGCAAACTCAATTCAAAGTAATGTACTCTGTGATTAAAACTCTCCCCAGTCCACATTTGGACATACTGTAGAATGTAATCAAAACACTGTGTGTTTGTGTAGACTATAAAATGAGCCGGGAGGATTTGGGTAATACATTACAATAAATAATAACTGTAAAGAGCTCAGGCAAATTGAGTCTGCCTTCTGCTATCTGACTGTAGTATCTGGTCAATAAATTGTAAAGTGCCAGACTATTTATTTAGAACATTATTCAGAACTAGCTGTATAAGCCCGCGCTGTAAAAAGCCTGGGGTCCTAAAAACTATTGAAATTGTCAGAAAAAAAATTGAAATGTAGAGATGTCAGGTAATTGGAAGGAACTACTCCGTGGACCTAGGAGCTTTTGTTTTGCCGACATGCTTGCATCTTTTGTGTATTAGCGGCTAAGTGACTTTGTCTTTCTTTGGAGGTTTCGTTTTGCCGATGTGCTGGTCTCGCTTGCGTATCCTTGGAGGTGGAACCCTTACCCCGACTCCACCTCTCACTTCTGGGCCGGAGAGACACACACACACACACTTCCACGCGTAGACGTTTATATACAAGATAAGTTCTTAAACTTACTTTTTTTTTGCTTAAACATCACTTCTTTGCCTTTTGCGATGAGCATCATCAGGTATGAGAGTGGCATCTGTGTCTGCCTCTGATATGCTTCTTAAAGAACCTGCAGATGTACCATAAGAATCAGGTTGAAATGAACAGATTTTGGTTGATGTATTTTGGTAAGAAATGTGCAAAAGGTTATGCCGGATAATGTAAACAGTCACAGTTAAGCAGTTTATAGAACCCTCTTACAGCTTTTTTTTTACAATTTTAAATGGTCATACTGTTAACAGTCTTTTAGTCAGTCAGTCACTTATTGTCCAACCCGCTATATCCTAACACAGGGTCATTGGGGTCTGCTGGAGCCAATTCCAGCCAGCACAGGGCACAAGGCAGGAACAAACCCCAGGCAGGGTGCCAGCCCACTGCAGTGCACACACATACACACATACCCACCCACACACCAAGCACCTAACCTGCATGTCTTTGGGCTGTGGGAGGTAACGGAGGAAACCCACGGTGACACAGGGAGAACATGCAAACTCCATGCAGGGAGGACCCAGGAAACAAACCCAGGTCTCCTTACTTCGAGGCAGTAAATATATTAACATTTAAATTAGTTTTAGTGTACTGGACAAAGTTGTTTTCCTTGGTTGAGAAATAAATCCATCCCAAACCACAAGCATGCATGTTAAATCATTGTAGTTCCATATTTTGTTTCTCAGCAGACATTTATCTATGCTACAGTCATTTAATGGACATATTTTAAAACACCAAGATTTGGATTTTGAATCACATCCTCAAACATTTCTTCATCAGTCACTTTGCCAAATTCATCATAGATTTAAGGGTCCGTTGAGGGAACTGGCACTTTTTTACAACTAGACAAAAAACAATTTATTTTAGTTCTAAGTTTATTTAAGTTCAATAATATATAGTACTTTCAAATGCTCAGAGAAATCATCCAGAATAAATGTTTTTAAAGTAGTTTGAATGCACTTGGATGTGACTATTCTTCTGGGGAGACAGAACAGTTATAAATGTGCTGTTAACTGTAGCTTACAAGCTACAATTAATGAGATCAGTTTATATATTTTCTTACCCTCTTTCAGGAAACTGTGCAAACTGACATCCTCTCCAGTTCTGATGTATTTCTGAACTTCTTTGTATTTCACTTTTACAAGCATTCTAAAACAGTAGGATAATAACAAACTACACATATATTAAGTGATGAAAATAATAACTTGTATAAAATAATTATTTGTATAAGCCTGTATAATTTAAATAAAAATGTGAGTAAAAATATAACGGGATCTACACTATTTGATGTTTTATTAAATTAAATTAATTTCTAACCGCACTGTAGGATGAACTGGACTATAGGATGAACTTTACTATATATATTTATATTGAAATTACCATTAGCAACAACTTCAGTATGGTAATATATACTCAGCAAAAAAAGAAACGTCCCCTGACTTTCAACTGTTTTTACTTTCAGTAGACTTAATGTGTAAATATTTGTATGAACACTAAAAGAGTCAACACCATAAGACATAAACTAAAAATGTTTCACAATGTGTCCCTGAATGAAGGGAGGCTCAAAATCAAAAGTACCAGTCAGTATCTGGTGTGGCCACCAGCTGCTTGAAGTACTGCAGTGCATCTCCTCCTCATAGACTGGACCAGATTTGCCAGTTCTTGCTGTGAGATGTTACCCCACTCTTCCACCAAGGCACCTGCAAGTTCCTGGACATTTCTGGGGGGAATGGCCCTAACCCTCACCCTGCGATCCAACAGGTCCCAGACGTGCTCAATAGGATTGAGATCTGGGCTCTTCGCTGGCCATGGCAGAACACTGACATTGCTGTCATGCAGAAACTTTTTGCCACTCCTGTCTGGTCCAGCGAAGGTGGGTTTGTGCCCATAGGCGGCGTTGTTGCTGGTGATGTCTGGTAAGGACCTGCCTTACAACAGGCCTGCAAGCCCTCAGTCCAGCCTCTCTCAGCCTATTGCGGACAGTCTGAGCACTGATGGAGGGATTGTGTGTTCCTGGTGTGACTTGGGCAGTTGTTGTGGCCATCCTGTACCTGTCACGCAGGTGTGATATTCGGATGTACCGATCCTGTGCAGGTGTTGTTACACGTGGTCTTCCACTACGAGGATGATCAGCTGTCCTTCCTGTCTCCCTGTAGCGCTGTCTTAGGCGTCTCACAGTGTGGACATGGCAATTTATTGCCCTAGCCACATCAGCAGTCCTCATGCCTCCCTGCAGCATGCCTAATGCACGTTCACGCAGATGAGCAGGGACCCTGGGCATCTTTCTTTGGGTGTTTTTCACAGTCGGTAGACAAGTCTCTTTAGTGTCCTGCGTTTTTAGAACTGTGACCTTAAATGCTTACTTTCTGTAAGCTGTTAAGGTCTTAACGACCATTCCACAGGTGCATGTTAATTAATTGATTATGGTTAATTGAACATGCATGGAAAACATTGTTTAAACAATTTACAATGAAGATCTGTAAAGTTATTTGGATTTTTAAAACATTATTGTTGAAATACACAGTCCTGAAAAAGG
>JANRMT010062796.1:21823739-21884997 GCA_026402145.1 Polypterus bichir lapradei
TAGATAGATAGATAGATAGATAGATAGATAGATAGATAGATAGATAGATAGATAGATAGTATTTTATTTGTCCCAAGGGGGAAATTAAGCTTTTAAAATAGTCAAGAAATGAAGACATAACAAACTCAACATAACTCAAACACACACAAGAATTACAAGAAAGAAGAAAATTTCTGATTTGGCTGACACGTTTTTGAACAAAATTTAAGAAAAAAAGAATGCTAAATAGGAATAATTCTAAAAATATAAATGCTTTTATACAACAGCAACCCAACACATTTAGAAAATTAAGGGCAGTGTGGTGCCGGACAGGGTTAGCCTCATAGCTCATACCTCTAGTGTTGCTACATCTTTTTTGCAATATGAACAACCAAACTTTACACATTACTCCAGGTGGGGACTCATTAGACTCATAAGCATAACTCCCTTGACTATACTCTTCACATCAATATATATTATCTTACATTCTAGTACCTTACTTGATTGCTTCTGTGTACTGTCTTGATGCACTGTAGATAGAGATAGGTCCACTATAACTCCAAGATCTTTCTCAAAAGGCATACCTTCAAGTTTCAGTTTCAAACCCTCCATTGTGTATTGAAATGTAAAAGTTTCTAATAATTCTATGTATTTATGTAGGTGTCACACACATGCACATGAGAGACAATATCAGAGCTCATTGAAGGTTAATTCCACCTCAGGCCAAAGGCTGGCATTGTCTTTTAATGCCTCTCATCTTCTAAGCACATGTCTGATGATTGACAGCTCAAAGTCTTCTTCTGATGTCACTTCTGGTTTCCAGTGGCCTGGGCCCACCTCTTCCTGCCTTCCTGCTTGATAGCTACAACAACTGCCTTCGTGAATTAGTCTAGTAGAAGACTTTTCTCTGGAAAGATGTTACACTGACAGATGTTAAAATTGCTTTTGTTATTTTTCTGCCAACAATTATACAGGGATTGCTGCTGGTTCCCCAACCCTTTATGATCTCTCTTTGTCCTTTGTTACAGTATGAAATAATGAAAAATTGCCATTAATGATTGTAACTGTAGGCCAGCCTCTGATACCTAAATAAATTAAGTTTTTGCAAGAAATCAGTAATGTTTATTATGGTGTCGAAACAAATTATCACTCAGAAGAAAAACAGGAAATGGCAATGGTTTTCAGGCATGTGGGAAAGTGGTTTATAGATATATTGGCTTTTATTGTTATTTAAATTAACCTGAATACAACACAGGGAATAAATTTCAGACATCTTTATTGGGACTTGCAGTAGCTAAGACTTTCCATCTCGACTGCTGCAACCATACACACTCCTTTTATTCCAAGGCATTATTGGCAAATATCAACACTGATAACAAAACAAAGCAACAAAATAGTGCAAGGGAAAACAGATTAACAGGCCAGCATCTGCTAACTAGCCAGACTGGATTTAGAGGAAGGTTCAGCTAAAATACCTTGTTTTTCTCCAGCTTGATTCATCATCAGGAGTCATTAGAACAATTTTGACATTTGACCATTTAGCTTAAGAAAGCTTGAGATTCCTATTTGTCTAATTTTTCCAAAACAACATCAAGTCAGGTTTTGAAAGCCCCTAAATTGCTACTGTCTACCACACTACTTGGTAATTTATTTCACATGTCTATGGTCATTTGTGAAGAAAATTTTTTTAACATTTGTTCAAAATTTACCCTTACCATGTTTTTGTCTGTGCTGCCATGCTCTTCTTGAAGAATTTATTTTAAAGTATCGGCTGGAATTCACCATATTACGTCGTTTCATGATTTTAAACTCTTTTATCAAATCTCTGTTTGCTTAAATTGAAAAAATTCAACTCCTTCAATCTTCATAGTCCAGTCTTGAAATCTGCGTAGCCTTTTGTAATACGCAGAAAATTGCTCACAGTACTCCAGATAAGGCCCCACTACTGTACACTTTAAGTAAATTTTCTTTGACTTTCAGTACATGCTATGTAGCTTAACATCCTATTAACCTTCATAATGACTTTTGTGCATTGTCTGGGTGTAGATAGAGACTGATCCACTGTGACTAGGTCCTTCTCAAAAGTTATACTTTCAATGTTCATCTATCATATCCTGTATTCAAACCTAACATTTTTACAACCTTATATGTAAGACTTTATATTTGCTTACATTAAATTTCATCCGCCACAAATTTTTGAATCAAATTCAACATCAGCCAGCCAACCCACTGATTAAACAGTCTTGTCAATCAGTCATTTTATTACTTTACATTGGAGCCACGTGTGCATCATTCTGTGGAGTCCAAATATAATAATCATCCAAATATAGACAAACACTACCCACCAGACAAGCTCCCTTTTTATGTCTGGGATGTCACAACTAAAGTGTCTCGTAACAAAAACAAGAGGTAATGAATGCCTTTCTATCTTCGACAGTCAATGTGCAGAAAAAGTACAGGAATTTAATTCAGTGAAAACAATAAAAAGGTTGTCCTGCATGTGAAAATGTTATTAGCATTAAGTGTTATTCCTTGTGATGACATGTCAGCCTCCATTGAAGGGCTTGTGCATACTTCCCCTCCAGAGTTTGAGGGATCCAAATCAAGATATATCCAGATTAATCGCCACCTGATACATTTAATACCGATATATGGATAGGTGCCGTTTTTAGGTTTTTACACAGTCATGTGTATGCACATCAGAGACAGCTCAAGGGCATTGGTGATGTTAATTCTCTGTTGATCTAGGACAGTGCTTCCCAAACTCGGTCCTGGGGACCCACTGTGGCTGTAGATTTTTGTTCCAAGAAGACTCCTGAACTATGTTTTCTCAACTTCTGTGTTTTGGGAACAATATAGAAATTAGAAAACTAAATTAGGTTAAAAAATATGTATATATGTTAAAATTAGGGCTGGGCAAGTTAACGCATTATAATCGCATTAACACATTAATTAATTAACGACAACAATTATTTTATCACGCGTTAATGCAGTTTTTGTTATTATTATTATTTTGAAAGCCTCAGTCTCTCTAGCAATCAATAGAGATCAGTGATCTTCTTGTTACAGCGTTTTTCGATATGCTTTTGCTAGAAGGAAAGTTAGCTTTGTTGATTTGACCTCGATTCCCTGCACGTGCATGAGTAGCAAAGAGCAAACAGCTTCCAAAATGGCATGTGGAGAGATACCAAAGTGAATGCTCAAAGCAAAATATTTTTCATATTATTGCTGAATCGGACTCTGATTTGTTGGACTTCCGATTTTGATGCAATTGATCTGGAGATGTAGATCAAAACCAAAAGTGAGGTACTGGCATCAGCTGATCGGTAACTGATGCACCTATGGCAACGTTCGCCTGGGAGGACAGACACTTACAATGACAGGAGGTGCAAACCATATTGCGTATCACTGCAATTGTCACCCCCACACACCTGTCTCACAAAGACAGCAGGGCAGCCAGACCACCATGCATTCCTGCTGGCTGTTGAATACGTTAATGTTAGAGTTGAGATTTACAAGAAATATTTTAACTGCTGCTATGTAAAAAGAATACTGTTGTTAAAAAGCACCTTATTTGTTTAAAGTGTTTGCAAACCAAATACAGGCAATACACTAATTTTGAGTTCATCATTGAATTTTGCACATCACAATATGATTGTTGTGATTGTCTGCGGTTAATCGTGATTAATCGCAGACAATCATGTGATTAATCGCGATTAAAAATTTTAATCGTTGCCCAGCACTAGTTAAAATTTACCAAGCACTTACATGGGAATGTATTTTTATCTTTTTAACAATATTTTTATGTTCATTTTCATTCTAGTTTTCCAGGTGTTCTAATTATTTAATTAATCCATTATTTACAAATTAGTGGGTCAGCCTTTCACGATTGTGTTGCTTGTCCGATTGTCTGCTCTGCTCGTTTTTAATTTTAATTATTAAGATAAAATGAAGGGTAAAAACTGCACAGAAAAAAGGGCAAAATAGAATGAAATCAACAAAAGAGAGTTAAGCATTTAAATCTATAGTAAAAGCAGAAATATTTCTAAATGTCTTACAAATGTAGAATAAGAGAAAAAATACCAGCTAATTAAATGAGATCAGTGTTTATCAGGTGTTGTCACTGATTATGAATCTGGTTGGAACAAAAACTTGTAGCCACAGTGTGCCCCCAGGACCGAGTTTGGGAAGCACTGCTCTAGGAGATGGCACTGTGTGATAACAACCTCTGCATTCCTCCCTCTGCAGAAAGAAAGACTGGCAGCTCTCCTCCTCTGTCCTCACTTCTGGGTCATCCCACCTGCCTCTTCCTGTTTCTTTCCATGAGATCTGCAATGTCAACTACAGCCTTTATAGTACGGATGGAAGGGATTTTTGACTTTGGTGTATTGCTCACTGAACCAGCAGCACTCCCCTTCTTCACAAGCTGCTGAATTGTGCATTTCCGCAGGAGCATTCACAACTGGATATTGTTTTATAAATCACTTATATGTCAGTTTGAAGAGGTTACACATCTGAAACATTGTTTCAAAGAATTTGGTATGTCTTCTCTCCTGTAAGCACATAGATACTGTAACTGAATGAACAAAAAAATAATGTTAGCAGGAAGTCACAGTAGCTTCACCTGTGTTTTTTGAGCTACTCATACTTGTGCCACCCCTCATATTGCCTACAAGTGGAAACCAACTATCAATGACTTGCGACTGCTTTTATGAAACATTGGCATAGCTGTCTAGGTTAGCTTTGCTGCCATCTGACTCTGCCCCTTTTAATTGACCCAATCTAGGGCATTAAAAGGCAAAAATCTCCAGAAGGTGAATTTTGTGAAGCATTAGCAAAATTCATAAAATGAGCATGTCTCCTAAATATTACATATTTGAAAGCCAATTGACAGTTGACACCAGTGAAGTATAAAGCTACTTAAGTTATAGCATAAAGTTAAGTGTTACAAGTAAATTGTATCGAATTAATAACACCACACTTTACAATCATAGATCATAATGTGACAAAGAACAGAGTCTCACAGGTGGGATGGAAAAGTGAGCAGCCAGTGAAGACAAAGAAAATGTGGCTTCTAAAATATTGAGAAGAAACCGCTCCATCTAATTGTGTCAATCTACGCGTTGAAAACCCTTTATGTATACATGTGAATTCATATAAAAGAATGCCACCATCAGACTCTAATCTCTTTATTTTCATATGTGGGGATTTCAGAAGAGTAGCCCAGTAACCATAAATATACTGTAGAAGAAAACAAGTCTTTGTGTGTCACCCTCCATATTTTCCACTTTCTTTGCTTTGACAGAGGAAGTTAAGCTCAAATGTTGCATTATTCTCACAATGATATACTGTATATGTTAACATGTACATTATACTTATAAGGTAATAAGGTCATCACAATGGCAAAAATACATCACATCGTAAATAAACACCAGCATAATTTCTACATAATGGTGTATAAACAAGTGTTAAATAGTATGGCATTTAAAAGTCATATTTAGGAGTCATTTTGTTTCACACCTTCATTGTGTGCCCTTCACATAACTTGATAAAATTGAGTAAATTCTCCTGCCAAAACTGTACATAGTAAGTCATGAAATCTGCCACAAAATACAAAAACAAATCCATAAACACTCCAGTTCAGTAATCCCAGAGCCAAAAAAATAAATTTCTTCCACTTGCCAAAGAAAAAAGTTCCAAACAGTTGCAGCAACCCAATACAGCGAATGGTTTTACTTGGATGAAGTTAGAAAACAGATTTTGAAAAAAAAAAAACCTAATTACTTTTAAAGATTTTTAACAGCTAGATCATTTTCAGACAATATTTTATCGTTTTGTAGATCCATGTACACAATCCCAGTGTTTGATTTATTGCTTCACAATATCCCTGCTTCTCTCCAATTATTAGTGTTTTTAGATGTCAACATTCTATTTTATCATATTCGTCTCTGAAAAGTACAAATTGGGCAAAGGCTCCATTTAATCACAAAAGTCAATGTACTATGGCTGTTTCACTCTCACAGGCTGCCTCAGTTTCAGTGGAGACTTATTAACACATACTGTATTTCTTCACCTTCACCTTTATTCAGGTTACCATTTAAAAAAGTCATCTTCCTGTTCAACAAATTCACTGTTAGAATTACATTAGTAATCAGTGTCTACTTTTAGAATTTAATTCATAGTCCAAAGTACTCTTTGGTCACAATAACAGATGTGCAGATGGAAAACTAGATTTGTTTCTCTACTGATTTACTTTCCATCTGCATTTACTGGTGGCAACATACTAAGCTGGACAGACAAGCTCACCAATTCTTCAGTCTCTACCTGCACCTGGGAAATTTTGAGGCACTCACAGGTCAACTGAGAAATAAAACTCCTCCAGCATAAAAAAATACAGATATGCATTACTGAGTTACTACGACAGGTTATTCTCAGCTCTCAAAATAAAAATACTGTTTTATTTTTCAGTATTGCTTTTTCTCGTAAAGACATTACCTGCTGTTGTTGGTGCGACATCATGCATGTCAGTGCATTGGCCATCTGCTGGTAGCTAGTGAGGAAGAGGTTAAGCATGTGTGTGGCATGCAAGCAACTGAAAAGAACGGAATAAAAGTAAGTATACATTAAATCTTGCAAGTGCTGAGGGGAAAATTTAATTGGCCCAGTTTGGGATCACATAGAGCCAGTGATTATCGCAGCATCACCGGGTGTAAAGCAAGATGCAGAAATGTTTGTTTTCATTGTCTCCTGTTCTACTGCCTTCAGTGGATAGAAAGTGTGTCCTATAACTGAGCCTACCTTCATCACTTTCTTGAAGTGATGGTAGTGGTCCAGCATACTACAGCATAGAATATCACACTGCCCTTCAAAGAGTCCACACTACCCATCACAGTCTGCTAAGAAAAAAAAAAGAATCTGCTCTGCACTTTCATATATAGTTCTTTCTGTTACACGACCAGTCCAGGCTGTAATTAATTTGGACCCCTAAGTACTTGTAGCAGTACACAACAGCTACATTCACTCCGTGAATAGTGACCGGGCGTAGAGGCCCTTTGGTGTAGCAAAAGTCAAAAACCTGTTCTTTGGTTTTACTGATGTTGAGATGCTGACCATTCTCTTTGCACAAATAAACAAAGTTCTCCACCTGACTCCTGTACTCTGTCGCCTTTATCAATACACCCCATAAGTGCAGAATCACCTGAGAATTTCTGCAAATGACATGACCTAGTGTTATATTTATAGTTGGAGGTGTCCAGGGTGAAAAGAAAAGGAATGAGGAGTGTTCCTTGTGATGCTCCATTGTTGCTCTTTGAAGTCTACTTGTGACTTTATGCTATACGAAGATAAGTAAATAAACAGAGGTAAATAACATTCAATGTGGATTTTATATAAGTAACATATAAATGTTTTTCATATAAAGACCATCACAAAACATAATCACAAACATAACGTTGCACGATACCTTGGCAAGCTCTGTAAGCCCTGCTGTTTCGTTGAAGGACGCCTGTGGGGTAGACTGACTGGAAGGATGACGCCCGACCTGCCATCTTTTGCCTTTTCGCCTGGTGCAGCTGCGTTGTTCTTATGTGTGAGTGGATGTTTCTTGCGGGGAGGGTTTCTGCTTTCTTTCTCCGATGTATAACCCTAATCCTCATCTGAGTTCACCACTGTTATAGCACGTCTTTTTTTGAAAACAGCAGTGTCAGATTGGGGGAAGTGTGAATGTGACTGAGAAAATAAAACTGAATAAAAAAAAAAAGCTAACCTTTACAAGTACCATAAATTTACAACAGCTGTTACAGACTAAAATCAAATGTATGTTTTTATTGTGTAATAGTAACAATAAGAACAGCTCACTACTCAAAATGGTAATTCTTGGACCGCCCAATGTCAAATCTGCGACCTGTTGATTATGAGTCAGCAGTTCTTCCCGCTGCACCACCCAAGCAGTCGTGTCAGTGTCATACCCTGACTCAATTTCTTTTTCTTCGGTTATATTCTTGAATAAAAGCGCACTTGTCTTGTTATACATGTACCTTTTGCCCTTTCTACAGTGGTAGGGGGATGGGATAGCAAGCTGTTTGCTGCTTGTGCTGATTGACACATTTACAAAACACTAATGGAGATGTGCAAAAGAATTTAAGGTGACCCGGGATTACAAGTTTTTTGTAGGATTTAGGGATTCTAGTATTAAAGGCTTCCAAATGCTTGGAACTTGATGTCAAGTCCACTACATCTCCTGAATACTTCTCATATGGTGTACTTCCAATTTTCTGACATCC
This sequence comes from Polypterus bichir lapradei, assembly GCA_026402145.1. NCBI lineage: Eukaryota > Metazoa > Chordata > Cladistia > Polypteriformes > Polypteridae > Polypterus > Polypterus bichir. Next base: position 21,832,001 of record JANRMT010062796.1, read on the forward strand.
CATTGTGTATTCAAACCTAACATTTTACTTCCTATTCATAATACTTTACATTTACAGTAATCCCTCGCTATATCGCGCTTCGACTTTCGCGGCTTCACTCTATCGCGGATTTTAAATGTAAGCATATCTAAATATACATCACGGATTTTTCGCTGGTTCGCGGATTTCTGCGGACAATGGGTCTTTTAATTTATGGTACATGCTTCCTCAGTTTGTTTGCCCAGTTGATTTCATACAAGGGACGCTATTGGCAGATGGCTTAGAAGCTACCCAATCAGAGCATGTATTACATATTAACTAAAACATCTCAATGCTATAAGATATGCATCCCGCGCAGTGTTTGTTTGCTTGTCTCTGCCTCTATCTCACCCTCTCTGACATTCTCTGCGCCTGACGGAGGGAGTGTGAGCAGAGGTGCTGTTTGCACAGAAGCTGTTGGCTTAAAAGATACTGACGCTCCTCTAAAAAATGCCGCTTTATTGCGGTGCTCGGCATATTTAAAAGCAAAAAAGCACACGTATTGATTTTTTGATTGTTTGCTTTAATCTCGCGCTCTCTCTCTGACGTTCTCTGTGCCTGACGGAGGAGATTTGAGCGGAGGGGCTGTTTCAACAGAGGCTGTTTGCTTAGAAGATACTGACGCTCCTCTGAAAAATGCCGCTTTACTTAAAAGCACACGTATTGATTTTTTGATTGTTTGCTTTTCTTTGCGAGCACACGCTCTCTCTCTTAAATTCTCTGCTCCTGATGCAGAGACTCATTTGAAGAAAAGATATATTTGCATTCTTTTAATTGTGAGAAAGAATGGAGCACAGTTTAAACTTTTGACTAAAGGGTGTTATTTCATGTCTAGAGGGCTCTAATAATGTTAACAGTGTGGGAGAGTTTATAAGGGCTTAAAATATATAAAAATAACCATACAAACATATGGTTTCTACTTCGCGGATTTTCATCTATCGCGGGGGGGTCTGGAACGCAACCGCCGCGATGGAGGAGGGATTACTGTATTTGTTATATTCTTGAGCTTACTTCTTAACAACATAATCCTCACAGTGTTGTCAGCTTTGTTCAGATGGGAATAAGCCTTGTGGATCAAACAGATAATTGCAACTTCCACCCCAATCTTGATCCGATAGGCAATCTGTAGTTGGTCTATGTGGCTGTTATAAGAGGACCCATATAGTCCAGGATTAGCCTCTTGAAGGAATTCATGATATGGGAAGTAAAGGCAATTATTCTGTAATCATTAGATTAAGTGGCACTTTCCTTCTTTGAAACAGGAACAATGTAGGATGTTTTCCACATAAGTGATACTGTGATTGTGCGGGTTGGTCCCATGCTACCGGGTCCCACTGGGAGCCTCTTCTGCCCACCACCAGAGATAACATTTCCTAGGGAAGAGTTTATCAAATGAGGACAACACACAAGGCAAGAGGAAGATGCAAAGTACTCAAGTGCTTTTATTAAAACCAAACAGTGTTCAAAAGTGCAGTGTGCAGTTCCAAATAAATAAATAATCCAGTTAAAAAGGTGAATAAATCCATTAAAAATGAGATTAAAAATCATCTGGCAGGAAAGTTCTTTTCTAAGAAGACAGTGCTTCTTTCTTGAAACTGTCATCTCCTCTGCTTATCCCAAATGGGCCTCACAGTGGATGAGTTGCCCTGCCAACAGACAAGGCCAACCTTCCACGGGTCTGTGTCCCTGCCATCTCATGACTACGGTAAGGCTCCCTCTCCGGACCTAGGCTTGGGTCCCCAAAGGCCATGGCACTCACTATGAGGCTCTTAGTCCAAGCCTCATTGACCCCTACTGCCCTCCTAGTCTTCTATGGCAAGCCATTCACACTCTATGTCACTCCCAATCCTCATAGATGCTCAGTAACCTAACTCAATCACCCCCGAGTGTCAGCCTCACACTCCTCCAGGGGCTCTCCTCCCAGCTGCCAGCCTTCTTTCTCTCGAGCTCACTGTCTTTAGCTCACTTACTCCTGTATCACTGTGCACTCTCTCTCTCTTTCTCTCTCTCCTTCCTGCCATCTTCTCTTTCATTAATCTCCATTTTGATGTCTGTTTTCCGGATCATTCCCTTTTCTGTGTGCCAGCTTGTTCTCAGAAGGCTCCGTGGATACAGAGTTTTCAATTGTGCACTGCAGGAAGCTGATGAAGCAACTGAGAAAGACTGCACCGTCATGTGCAGGTAGGTCTCGCTCCAATTACTCCATCAACTCTTTGCAACCGTGTGAGCGTGCACCTATGGAGAATGAGATGGCCAATTGATTATTTATTTAAAAACAGCTACTTTTTTTGAGGCCACAGACCCACTATACCACAAACAATTTTTGGAACCTTAAAGATAGACTGAACAGGTAGCAGAGGACACCACAAAGTTGGTTAGCATAGGCCTGATACTGTATGCTCAAGGACTGACTCCATTCAGTCCTGCAGCTTTTTCTCTGTTTAGCCTCCTTAGTTGTGTCCTCACTTGGTCATCAGTTATGGATCCCCCGTAACCAGTGGTATGAGTTGTTGACATGGTGTTGGGGAACTAGTAATTAGTAGAAGGTGGTGGTGGAAGGAAGGAAGAAATATCTATCAAAAAACAGTATTCTGGGTGTTAGCTTTGCCTATGTTCCTTTCCAGCACCTGAACCTTGGATTCCTTGAGTCCAGTAATTATGCCAAATCTGTTCCAAACATCCTTTATGTTATTCTGAGTGAGTTTGTTTTCTACAGTATTTAGGCCTTGTAAGCTTCTTGCCCTTCACTCAGCATTTTCTTTAGCATTCTCTGTACACCCTTCAGAGCCTTTTGTCACCAAAGTGGAATGTTCTGTTCTTCTCATTCAAGAGACTCTTTAGTTGCTTAGGAATTTTCAGAGAGCTGCTTCACATTTCTTGAATGTTTTCTGCCATCTTGTGCCTGCACACTTGACGAAGTCTTTTTGGATGGATATGTATACCTAATGCACAAATGACTAAGGGAGGTCCAGATGACATATTTATCAATCATAGAATTTTGAATGAAATGTCATTGATAAGAATTAAACTGAAGTTTCAAAAAAAGCAAAAAGAATTTGGACGTTTCTTTGGGGAATATTGAATAATGGAGGAATTCCTGAAACATAGTGTGTCATTGTGGAGACATATTAGCTAATGACACAATTAAGCCCATAAAACATAAAAGTTATTAACATATTGAAGCTTAAGGAGTTCTTTGAAAGATCGCAGCTTAAAAGGAAATCAGAAATGGATCATCTGACTGTTGAACATAAATGCTTTGTGTGCTTCTTATAATGCAGTATGTTAAATTTCTCTGGTTAAGTGAACTTACGCATTTTGTGAGGACCTAATATAATGCTGTATTAATGACATACCTGTATATGCATCACAATGGCAGGGGAGCTGGCAGCATGACTAAGGTGCCACTTCCAAATGGGGCTGTATTTCAAAGAATGTATAGTTTGGCTCCTAATATGGAAGATAAGCTCAAAGAACACATTTATTTGCAAATTATTATTCCTTGCAATCAGATGAATGTATAGCACTTGCAAACAGGGCAGTTCTGATGGTATAGTTGAACATTAGGGTGATCTCAGTGTCTTTTTTTGCTTCATTACCAAAAAAAAAACAAATGAAATTTTCAGATTTTTCAGTAACTATATGTTGGCTGGATGTCAGATTCAATGTAGATGTATGTTTTAATGGTGCTACCACAATAACAGCGACTTTTACCTTAAGTTAAGGTGTCAGCACAAGATTGCAAGTGGATGCATTGTTTTTTCCTATAAGGAAGGATCACCAAAAAATCACCACGAAAAAAAGTGTGCACAACAAAGTCATAAGAACTGTGACACACAGAAAGGTGAAGGCTTTAAATTCTTGCTGCACTATGTGACGATATAGATGCTAAAAAAAAAACCTCCTGTGGTATACTGATGTATATCTGTCAGGAATATATGAGTTAAGCCATGAGCTTGACTACTGTAGAGTTTTAATGATTCAAGAAATGAATTGGTGACAATAGTTTAAAAATGCAGACTGGATAGTCACAATGAGCAAGAATGACATTTGCTGTGGAGAGATGGAAAATAGACATGTTCATAATAGGGAAGGAAAAAATAAATAAAGGAACAGGTTGGGAGAAACAAAAAAAGGTTTTTAAATGCCGTAGGCAAAAAATTTGTTTAGTAACCAGGAATGGATTGGTAACCAGGAATAATGGGGTATCTAAGGTAGGGTTTAATTCATAGATAAAGATTGTGAATGCACATACTGGGAATTGGCAAAATTAAGAAAAAGTACATTTATGACTGAAGCCAGAAAGCACTTCTTTACACAAAAGGCTGTGGGAATCTAAAAAAAACACAAGATATGTAGTTAAAGCAGACACCTTGTCAATCTTTAAGAAGTATCTGGATGAGATTTTGAGACAGCTTCTCTGTTAGCTAAAACAAATGACCTTAATGGACTGAATGGTCTCCTCTCGTTTGTCCAGTTTCTTATGTTTTAAAGAAATAACATTGGTGACAAAAGGGAATCAATATTCTTACTTCTTTAGTTTTACTACAAGTGGAATCAAATATTTCTCCAACTGATCCTTTCTTAATTCTAGGTTGATATTTAATATGTAAATATACTGTATATGTTTTAAAAATTCTGTATCTTCTTAGTTCAAGGTTGTGGCCCTTGACAATCCAACTAATGAAGCTTAATGAACTAGCAGTCTTTTTTTTCCTAAATTTCAGCTCACTGCTCAGATGATGTATTTCTCTCAGAAAGTCTTAGTTTCTCTTGCTTGCATATTGAACCCTACAAAAAACATCCATCCATCTATCTTCCTAACCCTCATATCCAGGACACTTTCACAGATACAGCCTATCCCAGCAATCAGAGGATACAATGCAGGAGCAACACCTAGACAGACCCTATAACATAGTAATAATATAAATAAAATGGACCTTACTCATTCCCCTCAGTCCACCCTGTGTTGTTTCCCTAGATGAGGCTAAAATCCAACTCTTCAAGGTCTCAGTCCTCTAACATGCTGCACAGCAAGAAACAAACTTGTCTACCCATGACAGTCACTAATTGCAGCATGATAGCAGAAAAGCAATAGTACAGTTACTGATGAGACTTTATACAGCTAAAATGAAATATTATCTCTTATATATATTTCTCTTCTGGTTCATCCTGCTTCTACCTCAAAACCGTTCCCACCCACACGTAGCCGACACGGCATTTCTCGACAAGCTACTGAAGTATGCTTACAAAATAAAGCAAACTCTGCATGCAGCGAAAATGTACTTCTCCGGCTAGATTCCATGCTCAGAACCATCAACCCCTTCGCTAAATCATACAAACACATGCATGAAATCACTCAGTCCAATCCAACAGCATCTGTACAAATGGTTTTCAAGGAAATCCCTGGTCAGGATTTACGACGATACAATGCCCCAACATGTCACACCAATGTTGCAGCGATTTTCGTTGGAGAAGATGGCAAACTGCCTGCCGAATGGGACATTTGCATCTATCCCATAGGCAACTCCTGTAAACAGATTTCCACGCTCTACATGAATTGCAATCCTATGGTTTACCCACTTTTATTCCCTTACAGAGACATTGGCTGGCACAAAGATTTACAACATGTTCCCAATAAAAGAACCGCCAAGCGAATAAGGCTTACTCAATGCCAATTTTACGCATACATATTAGCAATGAGGAATACATTTAGTATTTTGCACTCCAGCGGCAAACTATTCCAACAGTACATCGTATAAGCATATGTTAAAAGGGCGCACATCTCAACTATCTCAGATTGCATCAACAAGATCAGCACGTGGAACAATAGAAACGACTATCAGATGCACCGCAAGCAAATGCTGAAAATAACAACGTACGTGTAGGCAAAATGATCATATTACTGTCCACATTTCCAGGAAGTCCAAGATACATGCAACAAAACTATCAGGACGCCATGGCCACAGTACGTAAATTCGGAGAGCCTTATTTATTTATCACTTTCACATGTCATCCTGCTTGGCCGGAAATTCTACATGCACTGTCCGATACCCAGACCAGAGCACAGACCTGATATTGTAGTATGAGTCTTTTGGATTAAGCTGCAGGAAGTACTTAGAGACATTCTATAACAACATCTTTTTGGGGTTGTTGTTGATTATATTTACGTAATCGAATTTCAGAAGCGCAGCCTTCCTTATGCCCACATGCTGTTTACTCTTCACAATAATTCTAACAACCAGTCTTCAGCCACGGTCAGTTGTATGTGGCTTTTTATAGGGTTAGATCTTTCAACTCTATCTGTCGTCTCCACCAAAACACCTATTCACAACTGCTTCTTTCAAGAAGTATTTATTTCTTCTTGTTTTCTGAATTCCTTTCTCACTGTTTTCCGTTCCTATTCTTACACCACCGTATGCTATAGCAGGCATCGGCTAGTACTAAATAATATAGTATTACTCATACTGTTAACTTCTTAGTAGATCATGTGTTTAAATACTGGAGCGCTGAACAACACTTGAAGTATTACATTTTGAAAGCATGTAATAACATAGTATTAATAATATTTACTAAACCATTACTTGTAATAATGCTAAAGATTCAAAATGAATCAGGACTTTGTAATTTTCCATAGAAAAGATGTTGCTGTAGAGTATTTTTGTCATGAGAAACATAAATGCATAACACAGTTTGCTGTTGTTTGTTGGTACAGTATATAGCGTCATTATTATCGCAGACAGTAAAATTTTTACTTCATATGCTAATCATATTGGAACATGTAACCACTCTCCAGTGTCATGATTAATGAATACCACAACCTTAGCTTGAAACGTCCATCCTCCTTACCTTGAAACTTGTGTTTTCAGAGTCTCTTGCAATACTATGATGAGACATCAGTAATATTTTGCCAGCCACGAAGCAAAGAGACAAGAAATAAGAACACTAATAATTATTATCTATAATATTGTACAGGGCTAATTGCAAAGTTTTAATTTTCTACCATGGATTTTCTGTTTGGAGTTGTACAATTACTGCATTAATAAAGGCAACTTAACAACACATACTTAAACCTTTTTGAAAATGTGTTTTTTTGTGATAGTAAAGTTGTAAAATTAATTTTATAACCCTTTGGTGTTTTTGAAATCTCTGTCCTTGCTTCTAACACCAGTCTATAATTAGGAGCTTAACCAGCATTAACTGTGAGCTACCCCTAGAGGATGCAATGCTCATCATGACAGTCTGTTCTTGTGGAAAACACTCTGTTTAAATAAAGAAAACTTTTGAGTCATTGTTTCAAATGAACTCCAAAATGGACATCCCTTATTTACACCAACTGGTGGAGCCCCACATGCTATATGTATATATATACTTGCTAATGTATATTTTACATATTGAATATAATTGTTTGTTTACAGAATGTTGCATACCATCTATACTTGTGTGTGTTTCTTTGTTGGTAATATATTACTGTCAACTATTCTGAGGAGATATGCAAGTAAGAATTCAATTGTACTATGTACAATTTCTACAATATACAGTACAATAGACAATAAATTCAAGTTGACTTGACTTGACAAAGAAACTCCTACTGGCAATAACATAGCACTCTTATATCGGCCAGTACCAGAAGGGACAGTAGCATTTGGGGATTGAAGTAGAGGAGGATTACAGGCAGGAAAAATAAGGCCAGAAGGCATAAATGGGTGGAGCTGGGAAAGAAGAAGGAAAGTGAGGAAGCCTAGGTATTGTTTCTCATTCAAGGTTTTACTTTCATTAATTGTCATTGCTTTGTGTTCTTACTTTGTTCTTCCCTCCCATATATTTTGGTTTAAAAAAATTGCTTACATATTTGATCCCTTGTGGGCTGTTTACTGTGGTGAGCCAATGACAAGGTGATACTCCCTTCTGTGGCATTTACTTACATTTTGAGGAAGTGTCATTTTTCTCATTTTTAATATATATTGCAAAGTTTTGGCAACACTACATACTTATTGAGCCAATAAAATGCACTCTTCAAATAAAACAAAAACTGCAGGGAGAAGAAGAAAACAAAGTCAAAGCTGAACTTGAAAATGACAAGGAAATCATCTGCAGCTCTTCCCAAATTTAAACTACATGTATAAGCACAAGAACAAGTTTATATTTCAAGAATAATAATATTAGCTCTTTCCCTTGACACCCACGAGCACTAGAAGGCTAGTCATACACAAGAAATGTCCTTTTATGACTTTATCCTATTCTTTAAAGCGGCCCCATGACTCTCCTTCTCAATGACCTCTGAAAGGATTTAGTGATCCAAACCACATGGAGATTTTAATTTTCAATTACCCAGATGTTTCCAGGCTTTATTGTCTGTGTTTTAAAACAGAGTCATGTCTCAGAAAGGTGTTAAAGAATTTCTTTAAAGACTAATAACTCTTAGCTTCTACTTTTGAATATGAAAGACTTTGATAATAGATGGAATATTCAATACATAGTTCAAGGCTGTCAAATCCTTGGAAAGTAAGGAGCTGCAGCAAATTTAAACCCTGGTAGCCAATTATTTCTCAACAGTAGGAGAGGTAGTGGTAATATGTGTCATTTTTAAAAGTTGGGAGCAAAGCTTTCTTCAGGTTGAGTAACGTGGGACCAACCTCATGAACTTAGGCCACAACAGGCTGCGATGAGGATACATCTAGTCAGTTAAATTAAATTTCACATTAAAGATGCAGACTGGTTTTCCATTTAGGGCAGCTTCCTAAATTGCATTAAATGCTGCTGGGATAAGCTGCCAGTGACCAGGTAAAAATAAAGCAGTTACAGACATTAGACAAAAAAGGAAACAGTACTAAAAATGATCTTATAAGGAATATTAAATGATTTGTTGGATTTATCTATCTAGTTAGCCGCATAAATCAATATGAGTGTAGGACTGATAGATGAGTGGGTGTAGGATTACATTTTTCTCACTACATTTAAGTAATTTTAGCCAGACTAAAAGGAGGAATAATTTATATCCTTCTGACTTCATTAGACCTACTGTAGTTAAATGATTTTTTGGCTGAGGAGTGATAGCACCGGTCCTCCCAGGCAACTGAGTAGCTGCAGTCCAACTGTCATTATATATGAAAGAGGAATTATGAAAGAAATAAAACTACTTCAAAAAAGCCAATGTGAATAGGCTGATATCTATTGTATTTTAGTGGTACCACAATGGGTTAAAAATGTCACTTTGAACTGAGATGACAATAGATTTACTCAAAATATACATGCCCATTATGATAAAGGTCTACACTAGGGCTGTCAAATTAGCCAAACAATCAAGTTCAAATATTCAAATTAAAAATAAGTAAATATTCAAACATATTCTGGTCTGTATACTTTTTTCATATATATACTGTAACAAAGGCACTATAAAGGTGCCTGACCCGACACAGACTCACACTGGAGGCACGTATAAAAATAAATAAACTGTTATTTTTCTTCACCTGTGGGGAACGTCTTCCCCGAGACCCCACAGGCACAACACAGTCCCAAAAGACACAAACGAAGTAAATCACCCCGAACCACACTCTTCTTCAGCACCACCACTCCTTCTCTAAGCTTTGCCCTCCTCCTCCCGACTCTGGCCATTGAGTGGTGGCTGCTGGGCCCTTTTATAGTCCACCCGGAAGTGCTCCAGGTGGTTGATCGGCGAGTTCCTGCTGTACTTCCGGGTGTGGCAAATACGCTGCCCATACGGGCTTAGGAGTCCCAGCTGCAGCACCCACTGGCAGTGCCTGTGGGACCCAACAGGGCTGCACCCACCTTCAATTCCCATGGAGCCCTGCGGGAAATTGAGGCACCGATCCAACCCAGGGGGTCAGCCATCGAGCGTCCAGAGGGAGGTATTGCACCTCTCAGGGCTGCCCCCCCTGAATACAGAGTGAAGGGGCATGGACTGTCTGCCATATATATATTTTCTTCCTATTCCCTCACAATTGCTGTCTCCCTTTTTTTCTTTTCCTTTCTCTGTTTCTTCTGCTGCCTCTACTCCTCACTTCGCAAGCTGTGTCTCCACCTCCGGACTCCGGATCCCTTTATACCGCACCTGGAAGTTCTCCAGGTGCTCCCCAATCCTCTTCTGGCAGCACGTCCGGGTGTGGTGGTGCTGCAATCCAAGGCTCCAGAGCTGTCCAGGCACCCCTTGTCGATGGCCACAGGCCCTAGCAGGGTTGAGCTTCCAAGCTTCAAGCCCATGGCCCCGATGCCATCCAAGGGGACTGCCCTCTTGTGTTACGGGGGAGGTACTGCTGGTGACATGTCCTCTCCCCCGGTCCTCTCATCAGAATGGTGTCCTAACAGGGCAAGGCCCCTGGCCATCTGCCAGTATATATATACATATAAAAGATTGGGGAATCCAACCAGGCGCCTAATTTATTATCTTGAAGGGCTAAAGGTTATAAAGGGCAATATTTGGTATACACAGACATTCCAGATGTTTTTCTTGGGCTGCTAGTTCACAAAGTGACACCTACTCTTCAATTTTTTCACAACAGAAGAAGAGGAATGTGAGAACATTGTCAAGTTTCTTCTTTAGGTACATCTCAAGGCTGTAGGCAAAAAAGATGAGAAAAGTTTGATATTTCAAAATTCTTCCCCTGTTGTACCCTTGAAATCCTTGTCAGTAAGAGACACATATCTAAAAATCAATTTATGAAAATTTTCAAAAATATCATTAAGAGTTTAACCTCTTTTAAATTGCTGCATTCAATCTTGTTTGTATTTCCCTGCAACTACTTGTATATTTCCTAACCTTTGTGTGAAGTTTACTCTTAAGCAGCTTAAAGGTGTGTTCCCAATGTTATTGCTGAAGAACTAATTTTAAAGAACTGGTGGAATCTCCTTTCATAATTTAACACCTTTTATCATGTCACCTTTTAATGTGTACATGTATTTGCTAAAGTTCATGTCCTAAAGTTCAGCAGTGCTATGTAATTTTCATAAAATGGAGACCAAAATTGCACACAGTATTCCAGATGCTGGCCTCACAAGTGTTTTGTGTATTAATCCATTCTTGTATTAGCTCTTGTAATATTATCTAATATTGAGTATATTATCTAAATGTCGACTGTAAAGCTACTAAAATCAGGTACTGAATGTCATATTGAGTTTATAAGCACCATTTTTTGGTTTACTGTTAGTACCCCGTTGTTTCTGGTAATCCACAATGGCCACAATATCTAAATGACATTGTGGGCATGGTTATGTGAGTCGACACATGACTTCACTGTGGTCGCTTTCTAACCACTTAAAAGCTGCCCTGGATCTCTGGTAAACTGTTAGCTCTTATGATGATGTTTGGAAAGTTGGTTAGGAATAAGGATACGTCTAGGAGTCAGAGAAAATTAAAGAACATGATTGGAAAGTTAGAGTTCAAAGAAACACCCGACAACAAACATACATGCTTTAGTTTACAGAGGTTGTCTTTTCTTGCACACTGATTTGGATTCTCTTGTGAGTCTGATGTCCTCATCTAGTGGATCAATCAATCTGAGTGCTGTTGCTGTCTTGGGAATGGAATAAGGACACCCTTTCCATCCAGCAACCAGTCATTAAGGTTCACTTCTAAAGACCTCCACTCCCCTCTCTTTTTATATTTTTCTGGCAGGACACAGAGTTTGTGATTGATGCACCAAAAGCATGATCTATAGATAATCAGCTATTACAACTTGATACTGCCCAGTCTTTCACACAAAATGAACACACAGAGACCTCTTCACTCAGTCGAATAAAATGTAAGAAATATAAAAAAAGCCTCACCAAGACAATGGTGATGAATTACAAGAACTAAATGTTTAATTTTACTTGAATTTAGTATTCCATTTTTTATATACATAGTTGACTCAGATTTGTGTGAAAAAGAAATAAAAGAGAATGGCATGGTGCCACAGTGGTTAGTGCTACTTCTCACAGTTGCAGGCACCCAGATTTACTTCTCTGTCTACTTGCTGTCTCTGTGGATTTTACAAGTTCTTTCTTGATGTGCATAAGTTTCCTCCATATAATCTATTTTCCCCCTATATCCCAAAAGCATGTGTGTTAATTGGCAACTTTAATTGTGTTGGCATGAGTTAGAATGGGTTTATGTGTGTGAGAAGCAATCTTAATTCTGATGCAGTGGTTCCTGGATAGATGCCATCTGTTTATGACTCTGTATTGGCAAAAGGGGATGCAGAAGGAGAATAAATGAATGAAGAAATAAGTGTATTTCCAATTAAATAAAAGCAATGGCCACTGTATTTGGTCCCACTGTGTCTTACATCCTGAATGTGTGACACCAAGTTGAAAAACGTTTGGGCATATCTCTGAAGTGGCATTAGGAATACTCCATTGTTTTATAACAATGTTTTTTAATATTGGGTGGGTTGCCCCATCTCTTTTCTGCACACTCATTAATGTCTTTGGTGATGGAGGAATTAAAGTCTAGCATTCTAATGACATAAGTTAAAATATTTGATTCTTTCTAATTCCTTCTTTTTCCTTCAGCTAATGGTCAGCTTTTAGGACATGTAGAGATCTATTAACCTCTTCCCTTTCCACCCATCCTCTTCTCTACTTTTCCTCATCCCTCTCCTCTAAATTCAAACCAGTATCCCTTGCATTTGTGCTACTTATTAAAGCTTCCCTTAAATTTCTCCTTGCTGTATTTAATTGTCTTTGTGATCTCCCCAGTATTTAAGCATTGTGTTGGAACTCTATTTTCCAAATCATTAAAAAAAAGTCCTGACCTCCAGCATGTGCAATTTTAAATTGTATACTGAAAACAAACTCACATTTAATGGGATTATCCCTGGATCCTATATGCCACCTGTGCACACTTCAGGCTCTTGGAAGCTTCCGCAACTTGTTCTGGGATTGCTCTCCTACGTGGCTTCTTTTTTGCTGACCCCTCTCAAAAATTCTTTCCTACCATTATCCCTCCCGAGGTGTTACTTCTGCTGAATTTTTCCTATTTATCTTTCTGTTCTCTCCAGTGGATGCTTATAATGTTGGCTTTGCTCGTAGATAAGTTGCTATTAGCCTCATACTGGAAACATCCTGACTTGTGCTGTCCTGTCACTTGGAAGGCTTCTTTTTATAATCTCTTACTTGTATTACTTTCAGCTGCCCGGATCGACCGCTTAACAAGCTCCACTATTTAGACTTGAACTAATGCAGTCCAGTTAGTTAAGGACCTGGCAACGGTTGCTTCATGAATCATGCTTCTTTCCCTTTCTTCTTCTGCTTCCTCTCTTCTCATTTTTGTCTTTGCTGACAGAAGCACTTCAGTGGTCTGTGCCTCCAGTTGCTGTGTGACATTTTGATTTAAAAACAAGCTTTCTATTTGTCATTTTTCAGGGCAGGCATGGGATGGGTGGCTTTGCATTTTTATTGTTTCTTCTTATTATATGGTAATTTTGCATTATTTTCACTCTTAGCAACCTGCTTTATGTACATTTGAATGTATATTTCATTTTTTGTTATATTAAAATTTGACAAAAAATTATGAAAAACAAATAAATGGATAAGTTTCTGCAGTATAGTTCAGGGGAAATTTTTCCACTCTACACCATTTGCCTAGTGTAATCAGAATATAAGTTTAATGTCACTGTGCTCTGTACAAAAATTATTTTATAAATCCACTCACATGTACAGGCCAGGCCAAAATTAGCACACAGGGGCTTTCAGCATTTAGAACTGCTAGGCAAGCATTTGAAGAGAGAAAGGTACAACTATGAAAATGGGCATTGTACTATTTCTGTATGTTAGAGATGAAATTGAATCCTCACCTTGCCTTCTTTGGAACCTAAGTAAGGGCCTGCATGTGGAGAAAACAGTATAAAAGGCTTGGACAGCAGCCAAACACCTCGAAGCCGATGGACTGATGGAAGATTACGTCATCCATCCTGAAAACCCTTCCATCACAGTGACAAAAATGTCAAACTAAAGTGTTGTCATGGCTTCCTCGCCTGTAATGTCGCGTAAATCGTCATTAAAGAAAGCTAAGTTATTTTCTTTTAAGTGATTTTTTACTGCTGTATCAGTATGGGAGGGATATCGCCTTTTTACATTATATCTATATAGTTTTGGGTAACTTAAAACGCCGCAATTATAAAAGAACTTATTCCAACTAGCTATCACCCCCTACAGGAAACACCTAGTTGGATATCTACTGTACCTGAGGTGCTCTTTGTCTAGTGTTTTTATGTTCTGTCTGTTTTAAATTGGCCTTCCTTCTACAGTGAAAAGGCAACCTGCTGGTTGAAGGTGCATCTCATTTTCTGTCTGTTTAACCTATGCAGGATGTGCAGGTCAGTCCCAGCTGAAATGTACTGTATTCCTTGCATGTTCAAGCCATGTTGCCAGTGGCTCATTCTCAGTTTACCTTACATAGGAGTCAACAGGAGACATGCAATTGTGGCCCCCATTATTGTTCTAATGTAACTATCCATTGTAAGAAATGATAACAACCCAGAAAAAGATTTTGGGCAGGTCCTTGACCCCGTATAATTAAAACAAAATGAAAATTAAGGCTTAATTTTATAAAGATGCTGATAACATCTTGTCAGATGCAAGTCCAATACAGAACTGAATAAATATTATGTCTCCTCTGTAGTCTGCCTTTCTGGAGTCACCCCTTCCTGCCCGGAACACTTATGACCAGAAGTTCATCCATATTTATTCAGTAAAGGAGATGACCCAAATATTTTTCTGTGTTGTTATCCTTTCTTACAGTGGTGTAGTCGGCAAGTTTTCCGAATGATTGTGACCGAAAACCAGGACATTGCAACAACACCACTATAAGAAAATATAACAACACAGAAAAGGGGCTGGGGCATATTCATGAAACCATGTAATGAAAATAAAATAAAGACTTCACTTTACCAAGATCCTGATAATGTCTTTTCAGACACAAGTCCAGTACAGAACTGAGTAAATATAGCTGAACCTCCAGTCACATGGGTTCCAGGCAGGAAGGGGCAGGACCAGGAGGACAGATAATGAAGGTGATATCAGCAATGGAGTGGCTGCCAGACTTACATTCTGCAGAGTGAGTAATGGAGAACACAATGACAACCCCGGGTTCGACGGATAACTACCATCACCAGAGCCCTTAATTTGCCTCAGAAGCGCACTTGCATGACACGATTCATGAGGATACTCTTTGACAGACTGGTATTGCTTGCACAATTGCTTTCCTCCTTGAATTTTTTGTGTCCTGGTTAAAGATGCAAGTTAAAAAAAGCTACTGTATGTGGAAGGCTCAGATTTACTGTTCTTTATAAAGAAGTAAATGTGGCTTAATGTCTTAGTTTGGCTTTGCGCCTCAGCTCATTTCAGAGTGAATTAACTTATTAATTGTCTGCCAAATTGAATATTTAGGTTTCTATTCTAGGTTTGTGCTGTATAGGATCAAGGTTAGCAAAAACTGCACAGTTTCCAAGAGGATAATTTTTATTAAACTCTGATATTCTCAATATACTGCATTTATTTTCATTTCTTTTTTTAACAAAGTGAAGCTTTAACAACTTTATATAGATCACATAATCTGAAAAACTCATTAATGTTATGGCATTTTGCCCATCCTGACCACCAAGCCAAGGTGCGCCATCATGCTGGGAGTTATGTTTAGGTATACCCATGGTGGTAAGAGATTATTTGTATATTTTGAACACTCATTAAGGAGCCAAACGAGGAAGCCAAGGAAACTTCCATTACAGTACAAAAGGAAATAAAGTCCGGAGCAACTTGATTCATTAGGACATGGGGGATAGACCAGGCAATATTTTTGGAAGGGTCAGAAGTGGAGGAGCATCCTGAACCAAAACAGGGAGACAGGAGAAGCCCTTCACATTAACTACAGTTGCAGTCTTGAAAAAATATTAAAATATGTGGAGACAACAAACTAGGTCACTAAGAACTTTGATTGTCTTTCTGGTTCAGTATTAAAGCGAATAGTGGAAATTTCGTTAATTTACAGTATTCCATAAAACTTTTTTTTGGCTTATTTTTGGAACTACATGAAAAAGAAAGGTAGATAAGCTTTAGTGTCTGCCGATAAAAGCACAATGCAGTTTAACATTTTTATTAAACTGGTGGGGTATTAATTTGCATTGAACTCTTTGCTTGATGACCGGCCTTATTACAATAATGTACACAAACTTCCAGGCATGGGGCATTTGAGAAAAAAATGAATCAGTTTGTAGATGAAGAGAGAACATCAGGCAGTGAAAACGGAGTTCAAAGGAGACATAAATCTGCTCTTGCTTGACGTGGCGAAGGAAGTTGCCAAAAGAGGGGGAGAGAAAATGAAAGAGTCTGAGGATAACTTCAGGAAGAAGGCACTCCAAACAAGACAGGGAGTGAAGGGAAACAGGGTAAAGGGAAAGATAAATCTCTAGTTTTGTATATTACGGGTTCAGCATGATGAGGGGATCAAGAGAAGGGCCTCTTCACTGATACAAGGAACTTATGATGTGCGGAGTAATGTAGGACACTTGCCTCCCAGCACATTAATAATCATCAGTTTTATTTTATGTAGTACTAACAAAGCAAGTGCAATTATTTTTCAAACTAATTCCCATTTCAAAACTGATAAAGAAAATTATGCACTTCACAGGGAAAACTCCAAATAAAAGATGGACAGCTTAAGACTTGTATGTTTGACAGTACAGCCGTTGCTCAGATTTAGCATGGTTGAGTTACATCTTAAAGGACCTGTGGTCACTTGCAGCCCATTTTCAACCAACTCAGGTTTGCATGTCTACCCTATGTCCATCTTAAGTTAATGTCCTATTATGCGACTTCTACATTTCTTGATCTTGTGGCTGAATTATGTCAGTTTAAACAACTGCAAATTGTTGCTCATATCACATTTTCCAATGGAGTGCCAACCTTCCAGTACAGTCATCTGCGCCATTTCCTGGACAGCTAATAGCATGCTGCTTGATGCTGCCGATGCTGTACAAATGGTTATCAGGTATGGCAAGTTCAGTCAAGTCCTTTTTTCTTATTCTGTTGTGGTATATCAAGCATGATACATCAGACAGCTGAGCTTCTGTCCAAAGTTCTAAAACGCTTAAGTTCATAATGCCTCGTCTCTACATTAAATACACTAAACTCCCAGATGAGCATTCATTGGCTATTAACTCTGATGCACACAGAGCCTACCTCTACAACTAAAGACAAAAATCAAACGTGCTTGATTTTATCATAGAGAGTTGGAGTGAGTCGTTGGTGTGTCACTTTAGGCAACTGGCTTCACGGTAACGTGCCTCTGACTGACTAAGATTATATACCGTATATACTCGCAGATAAGTTCTCCAGCGGATAAGTCGGGACTTGATTTTACAGTATAATTTCTGGTATTTTATAATGTTGGTCGTATAAGTCGAATGCAGAAAGCTCACACTATTGGTACAAGGGATTATGATATGCTAATGCCCACCTGAGAGAGTAAGCACAGAGCACACTGCTTTATTTTATTATGTGAGTGCAGCAATGCACTGTATCAGCGCATGCTCCTAACCTCTCTCTTTCTCTCTCTCTCTCTCTCTCTATTGTGCCCAAACTATTCTGAAGCAACGTTTTCACTGATTTGTGTTTATGTATCTCACACCTTCATACACCTTTATCGTAAGAGCATCCCTTATCTATGATGAAGCGTTTGATCAGAAGAAAATATGAAGCTGGTTTAAATTAAAAGTCGTTGACGTGACAAAAGAAATTGATAACTGTGCTGCTGCAACAAAATTCGATGCGTTTGAGAAACTAAAGCGAGATTGGAGGAGGCAAGGTGATTTAAAAAAAAATTAAGTGGTGCATTTTTGAACGGGCATATACAGTGCATCCGGAAAGTATTCACAGCGCATCACTTTTTCCACATTTTGTTATGTTACAGCCTTATTCCAAAATGGATTAAATTCATTTTTTTTCCTCAGAATTCTACACACAACACCCCATAATGACAATGTGAAAAAAGTTTACTTGAGGTTTTTGCAAATTTATTAAAAATAAAAAAACTGAGAAATCACATGTACATAAGTATTCACAGCCTTTGCTCAATACTTTGTCGATGCACCTTTGGCAGCAATTACAGCCTCAAGTCTTTTTGAATATGATGCCACAAGCTTGGCACACCTATCCTTGGCCAGTTTCGCCCATTCCTCTTTGCAGCACCTCTCAAGCTCCATTAGGTTGGATGGGAAGCGTTGGTACACAGCCATTTTAAGATCTCTCCAGAGATGTTCAATCGGATTCAAGTCTGGGCTCTGGCTGGGCCACTCAAGGACATTCACAGAGTTGTCCTGAAGCCACTCCTTTGATACCTTGGCTGTGTGCTTAGGGTCGTTGTCCTGCTGAAAGATGAACCGTTGCCCCAGTCTGAGGTCAAGAGCGCTCTGGAGCAGGTTTTCATCATCTTTCCCTTTATCCTGACTAGTCTCCCAGTTCCTGCCGCTGAAAAACATCCCCACAGCATGATGCTACCACCACAATGCTTCACTGTAGGGATGGTATTGGCCTGGTGATGAGCGGCGCCTGGTTTCCTCCAAACATGACGCCTGGCACTCACACCAAAGAGTTCAATCTTTGTCTCATCAGACCAGAGAATTTTGTTTCTCATGGTCTGAGAGTCCTTCAGGTGCCTTTTGGCAAACTCCAGGGGGGCTGCCATGTGCCTTTTACTAAGGAGTGGCTTCCGTCTGGCCACTCTACCATACAGGCCTGATTGGTGGATTGCTGCTGAGATGGTTGTCCTTCTGGAAGGTTCTCCTCTCTCCACAGAGGACCTCTGGAGCTCTGACAGAGTGACCATCGGGTTCTTGGTCACCTCCCTAAGGCCCTTCTCCCCCGATTGCTCACTTTAGATGGGCGGCCAGCTCTATGAAGAGTCCTGGTGGTTTCGAACTTCTCCCACTTACGGATGATGGTGGCCACTGTGCTCATTGGGACCTTCAAAGCTGCAGAAATTTTTCTGTAACCTTCCCCAGATTTGTGTTTGAGACACTCCTGTCTCAGAGGTCTACAGACAATTCCTTTGACTTCATGCTTGGTTTGTGCTCTGACATGAACTGTCAACTGTGGGACCTTATATAGACAGGTGTGTGCCTTTCCAAATCATGTCCAATCAACTGAATTTACCACAGGTGGACTCCAATTAAGCTGCAGAAACATTTCAAGGATGATCAGGGGAAACAGGATGCACCTGAGCTCAATTTCAAGCTTCATGGCAAAGGCTGTGAATACTTATGTACATGTGCTTTCTCAATTTTTTTATTTTTAATAAATTTGCAAAAATCTCAAGTAAACTTTTTTCACGTTGTCATTATAGGGTGTTGTGTGTAGAATTCTGAGGAAAAAAATGAATTTAATCAATTTTGTAATAAGGCTGTAACATAACTAAATGTGGAAAAACTGATGCGCTGTGAATACTTTCCGGATGCACTGTAAATCGGGGTCTGATTTTATGATCGATTTTCGGGTTTCAAGACCCGACTTATATGTGAGCATATACAGGAAATGAAGGCTATGGCTGAAAATTGCAGCAAATGTTGTGTAATGTGGCCTTTGTTTGAATTTGGTTGCTCTGGTTTTCTCTCACTCCCATCAATTTAAATATTAAGTCTAGGGCTGATGTGTAAAGTGATGTCCATCCATCCATTATCCAACCTACTATATCCTAACTACAGGGTCACAGGAGTCTGCTGGAGCCAATCCCAGCAAACACAGGGCGCAAGGCAGGAAACAAACCTTGGGCAGGGCGCCAGCCTACCGCAGGGTGCTCACAGACACACACACACACCCACACACCAAGCACACACTAGGGACAATTTAGAATCGCCAATGCACCTATCCTGCATGTCTTTGGACTGTGGTAATTGCCTCAGGTGGCACTTTAGTCAGGGTGGCATTTTCATACAAGAGTTTTCTTAACATTACAAATTTTAAAAAAATTGTAACAATATAAAAAATGACAGTTTAATTATGAACCATTAAGAGTTACACTACATATTGAGTGCCTGATTTATAGCTTGGCTTAAAAATTGTGAGAAATAGTTTCATTTTGAAACTTTACAATAACTCAGAAATGCAATTCATATTATGAGCATCTGAGCATCAAAATGGCGTATGCATATATCGAAGCTACATATCAGTAACTGATACTGACATTCATTTTCTTGATTTTTCATATCTAATATGGTGCATATATTGAGTCTCATTATGTAAGTTTTTTTTGTTAATTCTCGGAATGTTATTAAGACATCGGTAACATGAAGAGTGTTTGTTAAATGTCTCTTACATTTATAACGTCAATTTAGTTAAAAAGGCACCTTTTAGTTTTGTAGGACAGTTTGAAACTGCCAAGGCAGAGAAGCGTGCAGGATGACAGAAACAGTCGAGGTTTGTTTTGCATTTAATTTCACTATCATAGCATATATTAGTGTCAAGCTGAGGCAGTAAAGAATTTATACATTTGAATTGTTTTAGTGCCTTTTTTGTGTTTTGTTGATTTTAAGCTAATCATTCATTTTTTACAAAAAGTATATTTTTATTTATTTAATTATTTATATAAGTGTGTGTGTGGAAGTGGGAGTGAATAATGTGATATACACTTTGCACTCCCACTTTGCACTAAACTTTATCATTTATTGTTAGCTGACTTTCCTGTTTTACTTTTCATTCTTCTTTTACAGCCTTTTTATTTTTATAAAGTTCCTGCCTGTTCATCTAGTTGGGCTTTGGTCATATATTCCCATCTAGTGGGCAATTTTTCATCTTTTTGGGACTTATGTGCCTTGGGACTCCTAGTCATAACATCCACAAACTCCCGATTGCACTGCACTTCGCACCACATCACTCCTGATAGCAGCCTTCCTGGTGCCACATCAAAGCAATAATCTCCAGATTAACGTCCAGAGCACGTCTAAGCAATGTGCAGGGTTGTAGGGCAGACCCAGGGGGACACCTAACTTTGCACACAAAACTCTTCTTTTGCATAAAGGTTACAGTTCCTGTTGTGCAGTGGGAACGCAACACACAAAAGTGACTACAGACCATAAAGTGCTTCAGTTCACACATTGCACAGGAATTCATTGGTTCCTGAAAGTAGAGTTTCTGATAATTGCACCTGGGGTGAATATGATGGAAATGAACATCAAATTGAGCAGTATGAGTCAGGAGATGAAATATTTGGAGGTATGTTTAAATAATTGTCTCAAGATACAGGGATAATTGGGAGAAAGCTGCAAGAAAACTTAGAAAAACAGTAAAGTAATATAGAGAAAAAATGGGCTAACCTGAGAATGATATCAAGGCATTGCCACTCACCACGAGGATGTGAAACATCTGCTCATGACCTGCAGTGTGCAACTAAAAGAAATGGCAACTGCTGCTGATAAATGAATAACTGAATGTAAAACATTACATAATAAATTTGTGGAGTACGAAGATATATACAGAAGGAAAAATATAAGAATCTCCAGCAAAATTTGTAGCAGACTTCTTATCTAAAAGCCCTGGTGAGGTCAAGAAGACACTGAAATTTTGAGTGATTATCATCTGCACTCCAATATCTTATGACTAGAATCAACAAACGTGCTACTTCATATCAGACAATAGGAGATTTTGTTTGAAAGCAGTTGGAACTTTATATTTCCAGGTTTCACTGCTACAGTCTGCAGAAAGAGAACTGCACTTTAGAGCATCAAGTGAAACAGACTGACATCAGATTATAACCTTTTTTTTCAAGCCGGGTTTAAAATGATAAGGGTCACTTCTATAATTCTGTCTCTCCAATGGAAGTTTGCTTTATAGTCAGCGTACTGACAAAAAAGCATTAATGGAAAAACGAGGAGCTGCGTGTAAGCCAAAAAAAGGATCAAAACTGAGAGATCAATATATATAAAGTACATGTTAATAGCCATTAGTATTATCATATATAAGCATATATTGAGAGCATGTATTAATATAACAAATATATATATATTGTGGTGGGACATCCTGACAATAGAAGGACCTGGGGAGAGAGCTTTTTCAGGACATTTTCTCCCCCAGACCAATAGAGGGCAGCCCCCTTGGCTTACAGCGGGGTCTCAGGTTTAGAGCATGGAAGCTCAACCCTGCTGGGGGCTGTGGTCACAACCGGGGAAGCCTGGACCTTTACTGGGCCCTGTTTGGCAGCTGTTCCGCCACACAAGGTAGTGCTGCCAGAAGATGGTCACTGGACAACTGATGTCCTTCTGGGTGACCTATAAAAGGGGCCAGTGACCACTATTCAACGGCCAGAGTAGGAACTATGTACTGTGTTGAGAAGTGGGAAGCGATAGAAAATGCTTCTCCAAGGAGGAATAAAACGTGTTAAATATATATATTAGGCCTGGGAAAGTTAATGCATAAATATTTGAAATTAATGCGGCCTGTTCAATGAGTTTAAAAATATTGCCGCATCCAGGGCCAACCACAAAGCAAACGCCTCAGGCAGTGCTTTGGTTGGGGAGGCATTTTCTTGTATTTTTTTTTAACATTACAAAACAATAATGCAAAAACATTTAGTGTGTGCCTAAAGAATTACATACACATCCAGAGCCGTATTTATATACTACCTTTAAAAGTTTTATGAAATAAAATTTTCATTTGAAGTTTTAAAATTTCGTAACACATGGTTCACAGTGGTAAGCCACACGTCAATATGTAGCAGTGGCATTCATTTTCTTGATTTCTAAATACTGATATAGGTGCAGGGGTGTGGGAGTGAAAGGAAAGGGTGTGGGAAGGGGGGGATACAGCAATTCTAGGGAAAAGTTGTAAAGGTAAAAAAATTTTTTCTCATTTCATGTTTCTGTAAGAGGATCAAATCAATGTCTCATCACATAACTGCTAAATAAGTTATCTTTGATAGGCACTAAAACCATCACCAAATGGACTTGGACCGAGTGACAGTACTATCCAGACTGTGAATTATTTCTGATAACTAAATGAAAATGACTGAAAACATTCATGCAGCAATTTTTTTTTTCTTCTTGGGGTGTGCACATCTATTCATGTCACTCAATGAAGAACAAATCAATACAATTGTTATAGTGCATGGGTAAAACGTGCAGATGCCGCGGAAGGAAATAACAGAAATGAAAGTGTGACTGTCCGAAGGAACGCAAGATGCCTTTTTTGCAAGATGCCTGCAAAAAAAAAATAAATAAATAAATAAAAATGGCTTGCAGCTTGGAGGTTTGCGTTTCAGACACAGCACTTAGTGAGCACTTGAGATGCCTTTTCCCAGCTGCTTCATCCCTTCGCCCACTCGTACAGGCGGTCCTATAAGGCACAACTGGGTAGCTCTCATTGCGTACTAGTTGAAAAACACTTGTGTAGAGTATAATCATAAAGTCGTTGACGGTGATGAACAATTGAGGGTGGCACTTGTGGAGTTTTAACAGCAGCTTTAATGTACAGTATGTCCATTTAAGAGATGCTTATTCTTTCGATTAATTCAGTCTTTAGAAGTACATTCAAACTGTAGTCGTTTTGATTGTTTAATTTTTACTTTGACATGTCTGTGTCTTATATGCTATACCAACTTGATAATTAATATGCCATTACAGTTTTAAAAAATTCTTTTGTGTTGATTTTACATTAAATTTGTGATTTAGTGTATATTTACTTCATGATTTATGTATTTATTTTATGAAATCAAGTTTTAACGTTATATGCGTTTAATCGCAATTAATTCCATACAATTTTGCATTTAATTAATTAATTTTTTTCATAAATTCTCACCCCTAATCTCTTATATATATTTTTCTTCTGGTTCGTCCTGCTTCCACTTCAAAACCGGTCCCGCCCACACGCAGCCGACACATTTCCCGATTCCTATTCGTCCTCTTCCAAACCCTTCCCAATGCTGCCTGCGGCTCCTCTTCAAAACTGGTCCCGCCCACACACAGCCGACATGGCATTTCTCGATTCCTATTCATCCTCTTCTAAACCCTTCCCCACGCTGCCTGCGGCTTCCCATACACCTTGCTATTTTCGTTAAACTGCGACAGTTGTTTACTAAGCCTTTGTTATAAAATGAATGACAGTATCTTCTCTGTCAACAGGTTTTTGTACAATGTCATCTCTATTTCAGGATCCAGCAACTGCCTGTTCCTATCAGTGGGTTATTTCTTGACACAAATGGTTGACGAAGGCAATGCACTCTCACTATGACATAGAGCAGTAGATTTTGTTGCATCACATTGGGACAGATTTGGAGACGTTCTTCCTGTTGTTAACGTAAATCGAGTTATCACAACAAGTCAGGAGTACTATCAATACATGGCAACATCTGGAGTTTATGGTGGTGAAGCTGAAATTCAAGCTCTTTCAGAGATTCTCCATGCTACCATTGTCATTTACTTCAAACACGACCCCAACATCCCACCTTGCATTTACAATTCTAGAAATACTCTCTTCATTAACCTTCTGTACTCAGGACAACTGAACAATGGCCACTATGAAGCCCTTCTACCAATTCTGATCATGTCTCCACAGCAGCATATAATGTCTGACAACACCAACACATCAGTCCTCATTCATTCTTCTCTTCCACAAAACACTACAGTTTCGTCTCACCAAATCTCTCCACTATACGCTAACACTTCTCCAAGATATGGACAGTTGTATGTTTTTGACACAGCACAAGCTACTGAAGTAAGCTTACAAAATAAAGCAAACTCTGCATGCAGCGAAAATTTACTTCTCCAGCTAGATTCCATGCTCAGAACCATCAACCCCTTCGCTAAATCATACAAATACATGCATGAAATCGCTCAGTCCAGTCCAACAGTATCGGTATGAATGGTTTTCAAGGAAAACCCTGGGCAGGATTAACGACGATACAATGCCCTGACATGTCACACCGATGTTGCAGCGATTTCCGTCGGAGAAGATGGCAAACCCACTGCTGAAAGGGACATTTGCATCTATCCCAGAGGCAACTCCTGTAAACACATTTCCACGCTCAATATGAATTGCGATCCTATAGTTTACCCAATTTTATTCCCTTTCAGAGACATTGGCTGGCACAAAGATTTACAACGTGTTCCCGATAAAAGAACCGGCAACCGAATCAGGCTTACTTAATGCCAATGTTACGTGTACAGATTATCAATGAGGAATACATTTAGTATTTTGCACTCCAGAGGCAAACTATTCCAACAGTACGTCGTGGATGCGTATGTTAAAACAGAGGGCGCGTGTCTCAACTATCTCAGATTACATCAACAAGATCTGCGCATGGAACAATACAAAGGACTATCAGACGCGCTGCAAGCAAAGGCTGAAAGTAACAACATATGTGTAGGCAAAATGATCATATTACCGTCCACATTTCCAGGACGTCCAAGATACATGCAACAAAACTATTGTTGTACGTGGCTTTTTCTAGGGTTAGATCTTTTAACTCATTATCTGTCGTCTCCAGCAAAACACCTATTCACAACTGCATCTTTCAAGAAGTATTTCTTTCTTCTTGATTTCTGAATTCCTTTCTCACCGTTTTCTGTTCCTATTCTTACACCGCCGTATGTTACGGCGGGTGTAGGTTAGTATATATATATACAGTAGAGTCTCGCTTATCCAACATAAACTGGCCGGCAGAACGTCGGATAAGGGAAAATGTCGGATAATGGGAGGTGTTAAGAAAAAGCTTATTAAACTATGTTATAATTTTACACATTACGAACCTCGGTTCACGAACGTCTCTGGATACGTACAAATTGGGTTATGACCAAAAAGTTTGCCAAACTTTTGCATCTGTTCACGACCACACACTAGGTATACGAACCAGCCAGTTTCCCTTTTGGTTTGTGCGCGCCGATGATTTCCGCACGTGTTCAGTCTCTCCCTGTTCATTCCCTGTGCAGCAAGAGAGAGAGAGCGTGAGAGAGAGACACAGACAGACACACGCATGAGAAAGAGACACACGCACATACACACGCACGAGAGAGACACACACACACACACACACACGCGAGAGAGACACACGCACGCACGCACACACACATGCGTGAGAGAGACACACACGCACGCACACATACGCACGCGAGAGAGACACAGGTGCATGCACACACGCGCGAGAGAGACCCAGGCGCACGTACACACGCGCAAGAGAGACACAGGCGCGCAAACACACACGCGCACATGAGAGAGACACAGGCGCACACACACGCACGAGAGAGACACAGGCGTACACACACACACGCGCGAGCGAGACACAGGCGCACACACACGCGAGCGAGAGAGACACACACGCACACACACACACGCACACACGCCAGAGAGGGCTGGCCACATAATCCACTGTAATCATGTTTTACAAGAAAACAACAGAAAAATTTAACTGAAAAAATGAACTTAACAACTAAAAATAGACTACGCTCACGCTCGCAACTTGCAGTTCTTGTTGCCGGTTGATGCGTTTTTTTTTTTTTTTCCGGTGGGACGTCGGATAATACAGAATGTTGGATAAGCAAAGGTTGGATAAGCAAGACTCTACTATATGTATATATTTTCCCTTTTTTAAAACTACTGATAGTTACACCTTTCCCTGCAGAGACTACCAGTTGGATTTCCTCCAGAAGTTTACACTTTCCATCTTGTATTGATTCAAACACATGTGTATTTAGTGCTGCATCCGCAAAGAGTCCTGGTTTCAAATATAAGCCTAATCGCTGTCTGTGTAGAGCAGTGGTCTCAAACTCCTGGAGGGCCGTAGTGGCTGCAGGTTTTCATTCTAACCCTTTTCTTAATTAGTGACCGGTTTTTGCTCCTACTTAACTCCTTTTCCTTTCATTTTAATTGACTTGGGTTTTTTTTGAAGATTTGTTCCCCTGAATTTCTTCATCGTTCCTCTGAATGGCTTCATTTCTTTACTTAAATGGCACCCAAACAGAAATGAAATGTGAAGTGAGTGAGCCAACAGAAGACCAAATAAGTCAGGACCTAAAACTCCAACCAATTTCACTCCAACCAGTTTAATTAGGAGCCGATTCTTCTTGTTCATTAAACCAGTTCTTTAATTCCTTTTGTTGTCGCTACTCTCATTGTGCAATGGCATACATTTCCAAAATTATTGATTTACTCTTTTCTAAGAGCAGTATTAAAATGTTTTGTGGACCAGCATTCCTGAGACCTTCATCTTTCTTTATTTTCATGTTTTGTTTCATTTTATATGTCATTATTGTTTGACTACTAATTAAGGAAAAAGAAACAAATGAATGTTCAAGAACAAGTCAATCAAAATTAATTCAAAAGAAGTTAATTAGCAGCAAAAACAGGTCACTTATTAAGGGAAGGTTTAGAATGAAAATTTGCAGCCACTGCAGCCTTCCAGGACTGGAGTTTGAGGCCGCTGGTGTAGAGGCTGCACATTCTAATTATTTTTATTTGAGTTTTGTTTCATGCCCTCCAGTTTGTCTCCACATCCCAATGACACTTGGCTATTTTAACTATGAGTGCGTGTGCCTTGTGCCTAATGCTGCCAGGACAGGCTTCTGCCCCCTGCAACCCTTCATTTGGATTAAGCAGATTCAGTAAATGAATGGACTGGACATCTGTAATAAGAAATCTCTATGGTTGACAGGTCTTTTTGTGACTGTTTTTGACCCAATGTGATGCACAAATTCATTGACATCTGATCTGCTCAAAACCTTTCCCTGTGGTGAAAAAGATCTAATTACATCTTGCGTTCCCTTATCAGTAGGCCTTTACAGCACTGCCCACTCACCATCAGTTCTGATTATTTAAAGCCTTAAGTAAAACTTACTTTGGAAGCTCCTTTTTGTTAGCTATTTTTGGCTTTCCCTGCTGTTTAAACCACTTATTCATGCTCTGCTATTTCAAGTTCATGGCCACTGGTGTGTCTGATTTATGCATATTCCCTAATTCTAATCTATCATTTCTTATTAAACCCAGTGAAACTGATTCAGTGGGGGAAAAAATACATATATGAATCTTTTCAAATTGTTCTCCATTGATTTTTAACTCTTGAACCCAAGTGCCTGCCAATCATATTTGCATGTGAATGTTACAATTAACTTTAGAGAACTGCATAGCAGAGAGCTCAGTTGAGGATATATGTCAATAAAAAAGGGCAAGTTACCCTGGCAACATCTGCAGCAAAACATACAAAAGAAACCAGACAAAAAGAAAAAGTGCATCAGCTGCAGCTAATAAAAGAAAGAGTCTTCCATGCCTATACGATCTTTATCCAGTAGACATTTAATTATTCAGTAACGTCTTGGAGCACTCAGACTCAGGAAAAACAGCCCCATCCTACTGCGTTCCCATTATTCTGCTCCTTTGACTCCCACAGATGAATTCTTTCAGTTCTTTCACAATGAACTAGAACTGTGCTGCTCTCCTCTCTAGATATGAACTTTCAACACCCTCCCTTTCCCTCGTATTTTCTAAATCAGTGTTTTTAAATGAAAGCTGTGAAGAGTCAAAGTGCTTTTATGGCTTTGGTTATACATTTTCTTTAAATTTTAACTGAAAATTATTTGGTTTAAAAATAGTTTAAGATACTTAACAGACTTGAAGGCTTTTATGGGAGTCGGTAGGGTGCAGTGAAAGTGCTGGGAGTTGCTGGATGGAGCAGAGGTCTGCGTGCCTGTTCTCGGCCATATGTGTCTTCAAGTACCAAGGATCTGGAAAAAGCACAAGTGTACCGCGCTGGAGCAAACATTTTGCAAAGCAGGGGAGCTGGCCATTGATTGACATGAAATGTGCAAAGCAAGTGGTGTAGAATGGCTGTCAATGAGGCATGATGGATGTGGTGTGCTTAGACCATTCAAAGTCTGTAATGTGGCATGTGCATGTGACCTGAGGGTCTGAAGCAGTGTGCACCATCAGGTGGTATCCTGAACTGAGTATATATGCCACCCATGCTAGTCAGAATGGGTTTTGTTTTTTCTTTTGGTAGATCATCAGTTTGTGTGGTAAAAGGAGGGATGGCTGCTGTAAAAGATTGGTAGCAGTTAAACCTGCTCTGGAAATAAAAGGAAGATAGGACTGCTTAATAATTGTTGTAAGCCCAATTAAGAAGGAAAAAGAGAACACCTTAATTGTGTGTGTGCTTTTTTATTTAATTTCTCTGTTTATTGAAATATTAAAGAATTGTTCTTTCTCACTATCTATTGCTCATGTGTTTTGAATATAATGCACCTATTAGCAAATATTTCTTTCTTTCTTTATTTTTTATTCTGCCTTTCTATTCTGCGTCACTGCTTCTTGGCTCTGTGATTTGACATTAGTGTCCATATTTTCTGGAACATTTTTGGTGGTAGTGGTGGAATGGCACAATGAACAGTGAGGAACTACCGAGGTATACCATGACACCATCCAGAAAACATGACAAAGATCCTCAAACTCCAGGAAAGGAGGCAGGTGAGATGAACAAGACTGATGCACAAGAAGGAGATGATGTTGGAGCGGATGAAGGTGCAGCTGACATATATGATGTTATAACTTTGGGTCAATTGCTTCATCAGTTTATGTCAATGCTGGAGACCTGAGTACAGTTTAGAGCAAAAATGGAGGTAATTTCATCATCAGTTTTTCCAGCTTCAACAGGAAGTACATCGTGATAGACAACACCCCTCCCCAGTGAATGTTGCCCTATAATGAAAATGGGGATGTGGAACAATACTTGGCCATGAGAGAACAGCAGCTGTGTGTGAGTGGCCAAAGAAAGAATGGGCTATTCGCCTAGTCCCCCTATTGATTGGCAAGGCAAGAGCAGCGTTTATGTCAATGGATGCTGATGGGTCTATGAAATACGTAGGTGTTATGAAAGCAGACTACACTGGAAAAGTATGAAATTAGTCCAGAGGTTTATAGGCTCCATTTCCAGAGTGCACAGTGGAAAAGTAATGAAACCCCAAAGGAATTTTTAGATCTGTTAAAAGATCAATGTCAGAAATGGCTGCAACCAAGTAAGAACACTAAAGAACAAATTATTCATTGAATTCTTTTAGAGCAGTTGTTGCAGGCTGTTGACACAGTTCTTTGAGCATGGATCCAGGAGCACAGACCTAAGTCTGCAAAGGAGGGCAGCCCATCGATATTCCATGACACTGCTACCAGATGTAAGATTCAGGATTGTGATGGTTGTGGTCCTTAAACTGCCGCTAAGGCTCCAGAAAAACGACCCAACAGAAAAAAAAAGAAATCAAGGAAGTAAGAGCAGAAGGATCAGAATCAGTGGGGAGCCAGTGGTGAGAGAAAGCAATGAAGCTTGAGGGGAAACCTGATGATGGAGCTGAGTGGGATGCGCTGCTAGGGTAGGCTGGATCAGACGTGTTGTGCTGTGGAGAACAGAAATGACGGAGGGTCTCCTAAGGATTTCACAGGGAAGGGAAGTCAGAGTTGGGTTCAGCACATCCCATTTTCCACATGAGGGATGGTGGCTGGAATGGGTCAAGAAAGATTGTTTTTGCAACGGTCTTGGGCCCGCTCAGGATGAGAGTCTGGAGTGAGACAAGAGTGGGAGAGAAAGCATCGGAAAAAGAATTTTAAAGTTCTATTTTATTTTTGATTTTAAATGATCATTTACCTGAATGTTAACTTCCTCAGTAGAGCACTGCTTTGAGTTTGAATAATATGTTTATTTATTTGAAGGCATTGCACTGTAGTTTTGAACATGTTTTTGTTTGAATTGAATAAAATGCCTGTCAATTTGCAAGGTTCTGGCCACTCCTGACTGGGTGATGGAGAGTACAGATAAGAGTTGAATGTTCCTCAGTGGGTGAATTCATCAGTGGACTATTGCTGGGATATCCTTGAACCGTTAATATAAACTAATGACACTGATTCCGTAAGTGTTAACAAACATGTTAAATTTGCAAATGACAAGAAAAACAGTGACATGCCGAGGACCTCAACAACTTTGAAACAGTGCAAACACTTGGAAAGTGTAGTTTAATGTAGAATTGTGTAAAGTGATACATATGGACAGAATGAACATTACTTATAAATTATAAAATGAGTAATCTGGCTGACAGAATGTGACCTCTATAAAGGATTTAAGAGGTTCCCTTTCTCATCATCTGGCCAACATTCAGAAGCAAATAATCAATCAAATTTAATGTTAGGTTATATTGTATAAACAACATACTGTAAATACAAGGACATTATGCTCAGACTGCCTAAAGCTCTTAGCATGACTGCATTTGGAGTACTTTGTGTACAGTGCTGGTTACTACACTACAAAAATGACACAGGAGCACTGAAAGATATGCAGAGGAGAGCAACCAAGTGTATCATTGAAGTAATGGGAATGCCCTAGTCTTACAGGCAAGGGAATTAAACATCTTTAGTCCTGAGCTGTGTGAGGTCCTAATATACTGTAGGTCTTTAGATTTCCCAAAAGTATCAATAATTGACTTTAAACAAGTTAAACAGCACATCACATATTCAAGGACACCAGTGGGAACTATAAGGAGATGCATTTAAGACCAAAGCCAGGAAGCACTTCTTTACTCAAAGAACTGTAGGAATTTGAAACAAAATGGCAAGTCATGGAGTTGAAGTGGAAACCTTGACAATTTAAAAAAAAAATATCTGAATTAGATATTAGGACATCATAAGCCGATGTCACATTATGTAACTTTTTGTTGTGGGGTATATCATATATCAGATTTGCTGATTGAAGTTGCTGAACTCATTGCTGCACCGTGTCAAATTACATAACTGAAAATTGCAGTCCATGTCACATTTACTGCCCATGCTCCGATTTTCCAGCACAGTCATGCTCGCCCCTTTATCTGACAATTAATAATGTGCTGTCTGACAAAACCAGTGCTGTACAAAGGGTTAAAAGCTGCAGTGACCACAACAGCAATTTCTGCCCTTTATTTTTTCCATTCTGTTATGGTATGTAAAATATGAGACGGCACACAGACAAGCTTCACTTCTGATGGAGCTAGTGATGTACCAGTCCTATATACTGTAAAGTATTAATAGCGGTGGTGTATTAAGCCACAATCTCAATCCTTTTTTCTTTTATCCATTCTGTTTTAGTACATAAAATACAAAACATCAGACATACAAGCCTCTCTTCTATTTTTGAAGTTCAAAACACACGTATTCCTTATTCTTCATCACTGCATTTCATGCATTGTACTTCAGGGTGAATGTTCATTGGTTCTCAAATCTTGCATGCAAAAAACCCACCCCACCCAACAAAGAAAAGATCAAACCTGTTTGATTTTATTCTGTTTTATCGTATGTCACATTAAACAACATGCTTAACTCTTTGAGGGCTGAATATTTTTTTGCCGGCTGGCAGGAATGCACAGCAGAGCAGCTGCCTTCCTGCCCGAGCTGTCTTCACGTAGGTGCCACCCAGTTCTGGTGAGACAGCAAAGCGAATGTGCAAAGCAAAATGCCCCATGGACAGTGTTTTGTGAATTATTGCTGAATGGGACTCTGACTTATTGGACTGTTTTTGATGCAAGTGATCTGGAGAGCAACAACGAAAGTCATGTATCAGCATAAGCTGGTCATAGTGCTGAATTTGTTTGTGTAGCAGCCAGAAGCTGCGTGAAGACACTCCTGCATGCATGTCGACATCCGCCTCGAAAGAGTTAATGGGAACACATCACCAACTGCTTCTGAGTAACTTTAGCAAAGAAAGACTACAACTGAAAAGTCATCTAATGTGACATAACCCTTAGCTGCTTTCCTGCTACCTACACAAAAGATCTGAATGGTGTCCACTCATTTATCAAACCTCTTATGTTGTTATTCACAAACATTAAAACATGCTGGGCCATATCAAAGCTAACAATTCACCTACCTTCATGCCTATGCGGATACATTCAGGGAAACTGTGCAGACTCCATTGGTAATCAATGTGGAAGTTAAACTCAAATCCTTGGAATAGCTCTTATCACTGCAACACTACACTCTAACCCGTAAGTGAATCCAGACATAGCCTGGGTGTCACTTCATGTTTTTGAGTATAAGACAACTGCAAGATTAGATTTAAGTAAAGGTTTTGACAAGAGAGAAACATGACCAGAGAAACTGCCTTGTTTTTGAAACCTGAACACTTTACAGAGCTGCCCCATCTAGATGACCTTGGCCTCTGTTGTGCTGTTATATACAAAAGCAACTGATAGCAGTTAATACATTTAACATTGTGGTGCACTTCCTCTATGTCTTGTATATTTGGAGAAAAAAAATTAAAAATGGAGGCTCCAGACGTCTTTTTTAGGACTATCAGCATTGTTGGTACAGTCAACATGGACATCTCCTGCTGTGTCAGGAGCCAGAGCTGTTTATGAGTTTGGTATACATCAAGGCTTAATTATTCAATAGCCAGACTGTCTAATTGCAGAACCCCTGATGTACTGACAGAACCAAGGGTTCAACAAGCTAATGTGGAAATGCCGTCTTGTAGCATTTATCTAATTTAGAATAAAGCATGTGGGGTGGCGGATGGGAGAGTCTGGCACATTGGCCTGAAGGCAGCAGAGGAGGGTGGAAGCTGATGTCATCCATCTGCTTCAGCACACACACACATACACACACACCCACTGAGGAGGTCACCATAACACTGCAGTCTGGTTCGTGTTACAGTCATTGTTTACCTTGCTTGAGTATGCAGAAAAATTCTTTCCCAAGACCCATAGGCCACTAAAGGCACTGAGGCCTGCAGTGTTTAGGGAGCAGCAAATATTCCCCTGAAAGGCTTGACATGGGAGCAAAATAAACACAGACATCATTCCCGAGTGCTAGTGAGACTGTGGTGTTCTGTGCAGCATGATGACAGGGAATGTGCCATCACTTTGAAGGTGGGCCTGCCCTGATGCTTTCAGTGACTTAATGACTTCATTGGCTGTCTGGCAGCAGTACAGATCAAGTGGGAAGAGAAAGAAGAAATGTGTTAATGTGGCATAAGATCCCAGCTAAATGTGACACCTTGTGTACTGCTGCCTGCACCATACGGTAAGTATCCTGTGCCATCCTTTAGAAGACAAGATTATGCACAGGAGGGTGAATGTATCTCGGCAGGAACAACACACCAACCTGAGTGGCTGAAGTGCTATTTCCTCATACGTACTCATCCCTACAACTCTCAAACTGGCACCTATTTAGTCAGTCTCTAGTAAGGATATAGCGGGTTGGATAATGGATGGATGGATATTCTGGTAGAGCAAACTGCTGTCCTTGGGGAAAACCCCTTGTGAATATGACAACTTCATTCAGACCAAACCAAAGCTCAGGCCGTAAGAGACCTACTGCCACCCACAGCACTGCACTGCCAACAGTTATTTACATTTGATTTTAAACTATGAGTCAAAACAGCTGCCAAGGGCTGTGTCTTCTGGTCGGAAATCTTTAAACGGGTGTGTTAAAGAGGTGCACAGCTGGAACGAGTCATGTTCTTTCTGACTAAAAAAAAATGCACACAGCTTTAGCCTTTGAAAAAAATAATGAATTTAATGAGCCATCATTTGGTACAGTAGTGCAGCTTCACAGATCCAGTGTCCAGGGTTTAAATCTGTGAGTGGATTTTGTGCGTATGTGATTTGTATCTGTGTGGGTTTCCTCTGAGCACTCTAATTTTTATCCCACATTCCCAAAGATGTGCAGGTTAGGTTAGGTTAGGAAGCGTTAGGTAGACCTGCAACTGGCTACGCTGTGTATGCATGTACAGTATGTGTGAGTGTTACCTGTGATGAACTGCTACCTTATACACACACACATATTTTTTTTTTGTATAGTCCAAAATCACACAAGAAGTGCCGCAATGGGCACAGGCCCTGCCTTTTGACAGCCCCCCAGCCTTGACTCTCCAAGAAGACAAGAAAAAACTCCCCAAAAAAAACCGTTGTAAGGAAAAAATGGAAGAAACCTTGGGAAAGGCAGTTCAAAGAGATGCCCCTTCGCAAGTAGGTTGGGCATGCAGCGGGTGTCAAAAAGAAGGGGATCAATACAATACAAATATCCAGTGTTGTTTCTTACCTTGTGCCCAGTGCAGACAGGATTGGTTCTGCAATGCCTCTCTGATGGGGATTTTGTGTATCTGAGAAGGATGCCATATATCATTTGCTGTCTCGCCTCAAAAATGTATTATACATTATTCATTTATATGTGACAAAGACAAAGAACAACCTATCATTCAGCATCTGTGTTCCAAGCCCTTTTCACAATTCCTAATTACAGAGTCGTAATGTATAACAAGACACAAAGCCAGTCAATCTCACGGCATACTCACACACAAATGACTGTGATTCACTAATTAATCCACTCAGAGATGAAGTTGGATCATTCAGGTATAAATCTAAATTAAGATTTCAGGTTGCAAAGAATGCTAGCTATGGAAACTATTCACAGTAGGTCTATTTTCACGTGGACATTAAAGAGTCTTTTTCTATTCATTAGTGTCAAAAAAGCCAAATTAAATCTACTGTAATTCAATCTTGTACAAAAATAAAATCTAAAATCTTCCAAAGGGGTGAAAACGTTTTATAGGCACAGTATCTATTGTGACCGAGTAGACAGACCACAATCTGCCAAAAGGAGTATTGGAGCACAAACATCAAGCCCCACCCTAAATAGTCAA
Organism: Polypterus bichir lapradei; assembly: GCA_026402145.1. NCBI lineage: Eukaryota > Metazoa > Chordata > Cladistia > Polypteriformes > Polypteridae > Polypterus > Polypterus bichir. Next base: position 21,867,636 of record JANRMT010062796.1, read on the forward strand.
CCCTTCCACCAATAGCCACCCCTGCCTCAAACAGCTAGCTCTGCTCCATTCCGCAGTCTGCATTGAGGTACTTGGAATGACTATACGGATGATCATTTGTTAGCACTAACAAAACACTTCTGAAAATTGTCTATCTTCGTAATTATAAAAATTAGGCTTAATTATGGTTTATAAAATGAAGAAGTGTGTTAAATTATTTTCTTCATAAATCCAAATTTTCGTAAAAGTAGTCTGTAATTCATGGTATTTGAGTATTTGAAAAAACTGATGGGTAAATGAATGGAGTTATGTTGACAGAAATTAAGCCTAAGCAAATGACATTCTTCAAAACGGCAGCCCATGCCGTTGGCAAAAACAATTGAAGAATGCAAACAAATTAAACATCTTCTTGTAGCAAGCTAAAATTAAAGCATGCAATCGCAAAAATAAAACTACCATGTCTGTCATTGTGGCACATAATTGAGAGCAGATAAACCACATACTGTAAATGATGCCGTAATTCTACTTGCTCCTGTACCCAGGTCTATAATGAACATGTACTAAGATAAAAAGATGCTATTGATAACATAAAAACACTATTCAATATTGAAAATTCTGAAAATATAACAATGTTCTCAAACATAATTAATCAACTTTGGGATCAACAGACAGGTGAAGTCCACTCTGTTGGCATCATCTGCAAGGCAAGAAACAACACTGGGACACACCTACAGTCATACAGGGCAATTCTTAGGTCTGTAGATTAAAACCTTAAACAACACTGTAGACAACTGCTCAGTAATATGCTCTGAGACTAATAAACTGTGTTTTCCCTTTGTCTGTCCATTTTTGATCTGAAACCACTCCACCCTATGGAGACCAGGGAGTAGCCAAATACCAAACCAAATTCAGCTTTAGATGATTTTTTTTTACAGAGCTGGATAGAACAAGACATGCCAACACATACACGTCTATGCAGCTACTGTATGTTTCCCATCTCACATTACCTCTCCGTTTCTCTTTATTTATGATGTTTGACTCCACCTAAATAAAAGACACATGAACCCATGAAAAATGTTTTTTTACATTTTTGGTATCAAAACTGAATTTAGTTTTTAAAAATAAAAAGTTATTGCTTAAAGTGTTTGCCGCCCATATGAATTTATAGCTTTTATGAATTACTACCTGTCTATAAATATTCCTTGCATACTTTTTGTGCAGCAGTTTACGCCCATGCTGTCAGATTTTCTGGGAGCAGCCAGAGAGGTTGCCTAGGATTAATGATGACCATATCTGGCTTAATTCCCACATGTAGAAGCGCCCCTGGAAGTGTATACTTTCACACAAGCTGCTCCTCAAAATAAGCCAGTAAGACCCCTGTTAGACAACACCCCCCCCCCCCACTAGAAAGTGTGCTTATGTCTATTTGGGGTCCACTTTCTGTTTTTTTCACACCCTGAATAGTTATATACATTGTGACCACAAGGGGGCACCACTGAGCCCCAAACCTCAGAAACAATAAAACTGTTTTTATTCTTCACCAACACTTTTTAAGACAAATACCAGCCAAATACACCAAACAAACGTTTTTTCTCCATCCTTCCATCTCTAGTCAAGTGTCTCCCACTGCCTCCCAACTCTGACTCCCTGATGTGCGGAGGCGAGCTCCTTTTAAGCTGGACCCAATAATGTCTTCTGATGCCACATCATGTCCTCGTGGAAGCACTTCTGGGTCATATGGAAACCAGGAACCCTACCCCCCTCCAAACGTGCCCTCTAATGGCACCCTGGGACCCAAACAAGTATGCCCATCCAGACTCCAGTAGGTCTCCAAACTGGGACACCACGGGAGGACCACTGCCACCTGTTATATGGGGGATGGAACTCCTCCTAGTCTCTGGCTTCCTTTGGTTCAGCCTTTATATGAATGCAGCAGGGCAAGAAGTCTGTCCTTCCATGCTGGCCTCCCATCCAGACAAGAAATTATCCTCCACCCTGGCTGGGATGCCTGTCCCTCCTCTCAGGCACTTGCAACATTACATTGGAGGCATCAAAATGGCATTCTTAGTGAAGACAGGGACATCTCCAAAATGGAGTTAGCACCACATGGATTTTTCATTTAATGTGAAAGCTTGCAGCTTTTAAATAAAATATGTATGAGCCTTCTCTGACTACTCTCATTCTATTAATAATATAGCTGTCATATCCAGCAGGCATATAAAAATGTAAATAATATTTCTGTTGGTACAAAAACACACCTCTGAGTCATTTGGGTACAGGCAACAACAGTGAGACCAAAACAGGTGAAACAACTGGTTGTGCCAAAAAAATTGAGCAGGTCCTGTCACTAGCCAGAAAAGAATGTTAAACAGTCCCTGATCCTATGCAACCACCTTGGACACCCGATCTAATGGGTAAACAGTACAAGTAATAAACAGGAGCAAAAAAAAGAGGTGCACTAAATACATAGAAATGAACTTCAAAAAGCACAATCAGCAAAGTTAAAGAAGATCAAAAGCTCTGATGATCTTATCATTGATCAGGCCTACCATAGTAGTGAAGGAAATGGCCATTGCGACCATATGACAATGCCAATGCGGCATCACACTCCAACTACATAGCTGCACATCTCCATATGTTGTTAGCACATGCAGATTTCTCAAAATCATTGTAAGGTCGATAAGCAGGAGAAACAAAAGGCTGAAGACTTTGACTGGGGCATGTCAAGGTCAAAATCGAAAAGGCAGAACAATCAAAATGACAAAACCAAAGGGCAAGGACAAAGTCAGAGAGCAAAATCAGGGTCAAAAAGTCAAAAGGTGGAATTTCCTAATGTTAGGCTTATTTAAAAAGAAGAATAATTATAACTAGCTTAGTGGCTAACTGAACAAGGTTTAATCTCGGAGGATATGTACCGAGGGATACTAATGTGGAAGATTAGATGGCATCATAGATCAAAGTGGCCAGGAGACATGATCGCGAATAGTGAACACAATATCACTGTGTCGAAAAATAGACGAGATGTTAAAAAAAGTAAAAGGAAAAAAATAAATGTCAAAAGTAAATTCTATACTTAGAAAAAAACCCAAAAGGTAACATGAAGGAAATAAAAGTACCTCTCTAAATTATAAAATAAATAAAAAAACTACAAGGGAGAAGAATGGAATTATCAAATATGCCTTTCGGTATTGACTGCCTGCAGTGTAGTTTATGAGTCCACTTCATGGCACAGTGCTGCGTTGAATGAATCTGTATTTCTGGTGTTTATTCAACGATTGTTCAGGTGAGTTCCGTGATTTTTTGCTCTCCAAGCCACAATAGCATGCATTCAGGAGACAAAGATGATTCAATTTTTTGACAATGACAGACTTGTTCATAGTTTGTTCCCCATGGACAGACTGTTAGACAGGCGACTACAGGAAAGCATCAGAACAAAAACATCTGCAGAGGTGGTGCACCTAAAACTGCATTTTGCAGCATGACAACGCACCTGCACAAACCATGTTGACAGTTGAAAACAGAAGACAAAATAACGTTAAAAAGTTGGGGCTCCTTCCTGGTACAAAAGTTGCAAACAAAAAATATATTCAACAAGTTGTCTTTTCAGATGAGTGCTCAAAATAGAACTAACTCAAGTGACTGGTCATATGGGTTCCAGGCAGGAAGGCGCAGGTCCAGGAGGGTGGACAACAGAAGTGATGTCAGTGGTGGAATGGCCGTAAATCTTCCATTGTGCAGAGGGAGGAAAAGAGATGGCATTAGAACACAGCGTCACACCCTGGTTTGGCAGGTAACTACCATCATCAGAGCCCTTAAGCTGTCCCCCTTGGACATGTGCGTGACACAGTCAAAAAGATTTTGACCAAACAGACAATGTGTTTGTTGCTATTCACCCCTAAACTTACCATGACTTCTTTTTTTCCCAGAAATTATAAATGAGACTGAAGGAAAAAAGATTTGCTAGCTTTAAAAAAAATGTATGAAAAAATGCACGTGGCTCCAGGCATGGCAACAAAAGATGAATACAAGAAATTTTTCCAAAATAGGAGAAGTGCTGTGCCAAGTGTATTCCATCTTAAGGAGAGTATTTTGAATGTCACTAAATGGGAACTGCAGTCCATTTTATAATAAAGGTTTATTTTTTAGCAATTTTGGGCCCCCCTTTATATAAAAAACAGTAATTTCTTGAATTCCTGCAAATGCTAAAGGCAACCTGTATTGCACAGGCCAGCTGATCTTACTCATCACACACATAACACTCTTAAATCAAAATAAAATCCTGCAGTCCATACCGCACAACATAGCTGAAATGAAAACAATGGCCAAGTGATCACAAAGCATGTCTGACCTTAAAACATCCATGGAGAGAGAAGAACATTACAGTAACCTCAGCAGAGTGACTGGGGTGCTGTGTTCCGTGATATGTACATGCACCACCCGATCCAACATGCATACATACAACATAGCTGACAAGAAAAGAAAATTGATGACAGCAGCTGGCATACGAAATGGAAGGAAAAACAGCAGCACCATCTGCAGATCATCAACTAGGAGATACACAGTTCATCAAGAAAGCAAGTGATGCACACTCAAGTCAAGTCAAGTTGGGGAGCATGCACTGGTACAGTGCGTTGCTGCACCCACTATACAACGAAACAACTCGGGATCCCGGTTTGCAACCCCCCCATGCAGACACACGGTCCAGTCCCACCCTCCAAAAATGACCCTCTATCTGCCGCAGCCAGGTGTTACGTGGGCAACCCCTTGGCCTAGTCCAGCCACTTGGGTCCCCAACAATGAGGATCTTATGAGCTGGATCACCCTCAGGGAAACATGCGCAACATGGCCGTAGTGCCGTAACTGATGCTCCCTCACAGTGCAGTTAATGTGCCTCATTCGGGACTCCATGAGCAACCACTCATTCGACACAAAGTCAAACCAACGGTTTTATGGAGAGACACAGTACCAAAGGAGTCCAGTCTTCATCTCAGGTCACTGGATAGCGCCCATGTCTCGCAACCATATAGTAAGACAGGAAGCACCAGGACTCTAAAGACTTGGACCGTTGTCTTTTTGCATAGATATCGGGAGCGCCACACACCCCTTTCCAGTGACCTCATGACCCCCCATGCTCTCCCAATTCGTCTACTGAATTCATAGGAAGAGTCACCAGAGACATGAATGTCACTGCCAAGGTAAGTAAACCTCTCAACAAGGTCAACACTCTCTGTGCAAACAGACACACTGTTGATGGCTGTGCCCAAGAGGTCATTAAAGGCTTGGATCTTGGTTTTTATCCAGGACACTCACAAGCCCAGACACTCAGACTCCTCGCTCAGTCTCTCGAGCGCTCTGATCAGAGCCTCCATTGACTCTGCGAAGATCACAGCATCGTCAGCAAAGTCAAGATCCATGAACCTTTTTTCACCAACAGATGCCCCACAGCCGCTGGACCCCACGACCTTGCCCAACACCCAGTCCATACAAGCATTGAACAGAGTAGGAGCAGGAACACACCCCTGATGAACCCCAGAGGTCCTGCCTCCACTCTGCACAGCACTCATAGTACCAGTGTACAGGCCGGCCATGATATCCAGCAACCTCGAGGGGATCCCACGAGGCAGCTTGATCAACTGAGTCGAACACTTTGTGAAAATCGACAAAGGCTGCAAAGAAACTCTGCCAATATTCACGTTTACGCTCCATGTGAACCCTCAGTGCCAGGATATGGTCGATGGTAGACTTCTTAGGCGTAAAACCAGACTGTTCTGGTCACTGGTAAGTGAGCAAGTGATCACGGATCCTATTGAGGACAACCCTAGCAAGGACCTTACCCGGCAGTGAGAGCAGTGTTATCCCCATGTAGTTGTTGCAATCCAGGAGATCACCCTTCCTCTTCCAGATAGGGACTACAAGTCCCATTTTCCAGTAGGTTGGGATGATGCCAGTCTCCCAAATGGAAGCAAAGATTGCTTGCAATGCCAGGAGGACAGCCTTACACTGCACACTGACATGCCACAATGTAAATCAAGACCAGGGACCACTGCTTGGCTTCATGTCAAACTCAGGGTCTGCTTCAGTGATGAACAACAAGAAATCATAAGATGACAAGACACAGCCGCACATGCCAAAGCAAGAGGTAGACCTAACTACAAAGCCATTATGCCATCCATGTGCCAGACTCATCCTGTGATACAGACGGCAGACGACAACCTCAAACAAATGTCTGTCGACAAACTAGCACATTTCCAAGTGCTCCGAATTCCTGGGACATTGTGCCAATGTGTTCAGAATTCATAATCAAATTTATAATTATATTGGTGGATTACTCACCTTCCGGTTTCCTTTTATTTTAGGAAAGGAGGTGTTCCACTAGTGTGGTAATAATGGACCTGTAAACACTATAAAGTACATTATATGAGATGAGTTAACTGCTTAATTTTTGCACATCAGCACCATCTGTTTGGTGACAGGAGGCAGTGCCCCACTTGCCCTTAGTGCAGAGACCCTACTCTTTGTCTCTAATGTGGAGTCTTCCAGTACACTAGAATACTCTTTGGATTTGCCTCTGCCACCTGTTGTTTTCATCATTTATCTTGGTAAAGACTCTACCTCTTACTATAAATAGAAGTAGCTGTGTATTTCCAATTCTTATCTTAGCCTGCGTCCACTGCAATAGTAATGCAATTCGGAGAATTCTAGATCCCGCCTCAGCTGTCCAATTGCATCATTCTTGCAGTTCATGGCAGGTGTTTCCATTTGAAGGGCCCTTGAGTGGAGATGCTTGCCTGCCACATGTCATGTGTAACCTTCTGCCACACTGCTCTTTTCTTTTCTTTGCCAGAGGTAAAAGAAGGCAAAGTAAAAAAAAACATCAGTTGCCTTGAACTTCTGGTATTTTATTTCTTTGGTGTCTAAAAGTAAATACGGTGGAACCTCGGTTCACGACCATAATTCTTTCCAAAACTCTGGTCGTAAACCTATTTGGTCGTGAATTGAAGTAATTTCCCCCATAGGATTGTATGTAAATACAATTAATCCGTTCCAGACCGTATGAACTGTATGTAAATATATATTTTTTAAAGATTTTTAAGTACAAATATAGTTAATAACACCATAGAATGCACAGCGTAATAGTAAACTAAATGTAAAAACATTGAATAACACTGAGAAAACCTTGAACAACAGAGAAAACTAACACTGCAAGAGTTTGCGCTATAGCGCTATGAACCGCTCGCTAAAAACACTTTTTTAATGAGTTTTAAGCACAGGGAAAAAATGAGCATTTGAAAAATCCTTATTTAATAAACCACCAAGAAAAGTAACATTGCAACAATGCACGCTACGAACCGATCACTGTAAACAGAAGTGAAGTGGACATTAAAATCCAATAGAAAAAAGTCTTCATTTAATACAACGAGGTTAAAACAATGCTCGGATCTGTCTCTTTAAAAACATGGTGCATTCTTTAACTGCCTTCTCGGCCTTATGCATCCTGCCGTCTCTCTCTCTCGCGCGCGTGTGTATGTGCATGTGTCTCTCTCACGCGCGTGTGTGTGTGTCTCTCTTGCGCACATGTGTCTCTCTCTCTCGTGTGTGTGTCTCTCTCGCCCGCGTGTCTGTGTCTCTCTTGTCCGCGTGTCTGTGACTCTCTCGCTGCACAGGGAATGCAGAGGGAGAGACTGAACATGTGCGGAAATCATCGGCATGCACAAACCGAAAGGGAAACTGGCTAAGTTTGGCAAACTTTTTGGTCGTAAACCGATTTGTACGTGTTCCGAGACATTCGTGAATCAAGGTTCCACTGTACAATGTAACAGAGGGTTCCTGCATGTGTTCTGGGGTGGGTGTTCCTTTTTCTAACCTTTCTCCAGCAAGCCAAATTCCTGCCTACTGAAGACAAGAGGGATCCACATAATTGCCTGAAACACTTGCACTCCCAGTAACAATTCCTAACTACAGTATGTTAAATAAACATTGAACAAAATGGGGCACAGCAATTTTGGGGAACTATAAAAAATGTATATATATATAGTGAAAGAAAAATTAACTGCTTGCAAGTTACTAAGGGTTAAAAAACTGACAAAGCTGTTTTGCTGTAACGGCAGGTTATTCATACAGGCGTCTGTCATAAGACAGGGTGCAGTAAGCTGACCAAGGACATTATCCTTCTTAGGAACTTGTTCGTTAGACACAGGAAAGATGACTTTTCTTTCTTAAGGACTCCATCTGCAATGTACATAAAATAGAAACGGTTAGCCAATTCGTGCAATATAAGATGAAATGCTTCCATAAACATATTATGCTTATTGATAAGTAAGGGGCATGTGGAGGGAAGAAAGATATCAAAAGCAGATCAAAAAGGAGAACTTTGCTCTTACTCATCTGTGACTGAGTAAAGACTGATTGATTGAACTATTCCTGTCTTCCCCACTATATATATATATATATATATATATATATATATATATACATCTATCCATTTTCCAACCCGTTGAATCCGAACACAGGGTCACGAGGGTCTGCTGGAGCCAATCCCAGCCAACACATATATATAGATATATACTGTACACATACATATAAATGTATATAAATCTACTTTCTATATATAAAATCCTTAAGCCTAAAAGTGCAACGATTTTATGTGACGTTTTAATGTCATTTTCTTTGTCACACTTTAAATCGGGCTTATTTTAAAACCTACATATATATGTTTGGTATCATTCTTTTCAGAATTTATCGAATTTTAAAGTGATGTTGTTAGATTTTCAGATTCTTATTCCGTTTTTAAATGATAAACTAAAATATCAAGAAGGTCTTGGTTTTTAATATCAAGAAAGTCGTGGTTGTTATTTTTGATCGTGTAAACTTTCTTTCACAGGAACAAACTATTAAAAAAAAGATCTATTCATAACACCAATGTTTGCATTTAGGTGATTTAGTTAGCTGAAGGTTGAGTTACGATGACCCATTGCATACCACATTAATTTTCACGTGATTTGTCTTGTTATTTAAATGAGTCATTTTTTAAAAAAAGGTTTTTTACTATAAGAATGTTAGTTAAAACGAATGTATCGTTTATTTAGTCTCTTATAAATACTCATCGAGCATAGTGGACCTCAGTTTAGCAGGAATACTCCAATCAGTAAGAGAGTAAACATTTTATTCTCATTTCATGATTTTTACTCCATTAAATAATAATTAATTTTTCTTTTATATATTTATAGAATTTCATGATTTTTGACTCCAATAAATAATTTTTCTTTTATACATTTACAGATTTTACTAATATTCTGGCCGCAACTGGGGATTGGGCACTGAAGGCACCAGGGGGATTGGCCCCCCTAGTGTATACATAAATGTATTGAATTAACCCTGTTACACATGCTTCTCCCCAGTTTTCTTCTGTTGCAACCACCTTGTTTGCGAATTGCAGTGCTTCAGAGAAAGTGAGTGGCATATGAAGAGCAATGGCAGTGAGTGAACAAGGAGGATGTCAGATACAGGATGCTGGAGGAAGCTGGCTACATGTGTAGGTAACACTTTAATTTAGATACCACAAAAATGCATCTATTACTTATTTACTAGTATGCAACAAGACCTTAACAAAGGTTTCTTTTGGTCTTCATAACTCTTATAGAACATCAGTTGATATATTATTCATCTCTGTGCTGTGTGACATATTGACATGATGGTAAATTTACTTGAAAATATGAAGGATTTACTTAAAATGTAATATTAATTAAGCCACTTCAGAGCACTCCAAAGTGAAGTTTTGTTTGTAGGTCACATTGCAAAGGTGAATGAAGTTTTGTATGTGTTATGAAGACTCAAAGTAGAGCATGTTAAGGTCTTGTTACATAATAGAAAATGAGTAATAGATGCATTTTTGCTGTGTTACCGACTCAGGTCAGGTGATGTTTGACCCCGGGATAAAAGCTGGTCTATTTGCTAGCTCAATCAGTTCAGTTCAGAACACGAGAAGGGTGGGTACATTTTTTCCAGCCGTTGCATGACGAAAGATGTTACAGAGTGACTTCCACATGGGAAGACAGTTAGTCCTGTTATGCCAGAGCGAGCCAGCTGTGCCTGAGTTTTTAGATAGTAAGGGAAAGTGGGGCAAGAAGGATTTTTTTTCTTTCTTTAAACTTAAGTGTTGACTACTCTAAAACCTTTAAAAATGGATTTTCGGAAGATTTTTTTTGTGTTTTTAATGAACATTCTTTTTTTCTTATTATTTACACATCTTAAGCATTTGCATTTCTGATACTACATGTATTGAACATTAACAGCATTTTGCAATAAATACACCTTTTTACTTGACCTTATATCATACTGATACCGACACTCAATGTCCTCGAGTTCCTGCTAAATCTTAAAGTACAGACTTTAGGGCATGACAGTCTGTCAGATGCTCATCTGCTTCAGCCAAGATCTCATTCATGTCTCAAAGGAAGGCATTATCTTTGCTAAGTTATGCACCTCCATCATTCCAATTTGGCCCTTTTCATGTACTTTTAGAGCTGACTCCATTTCACACTGTGAAAAATTAGCTCATGAAAGCACATTGGTTCAAGCACCCTGGGTTAGAATCTTTGTCAGTCATGGCCTCTGTGAGATTTACACATTCTACTTATTTCTGCTAGCATTTTCCTTTAAGTACTTCATGTTCCAACCCCATATTCCCAAAGATGTGTAGGTTTAATTTAATTGGCAATTCCAAACTGGCCCTGTATAAAGAGTGAACATGTGCATAAGCAACAGCAACAACAACCTTTATTTATATAGCACATTTTCATACAAATAATGTAGCTCAAAGTGCTTTACATGATGAAGAAAGAGAAAACAAAGACAAAGTAAGAATTAAAATAAGAGAACACCAATTAACATAGAATAAAAGTAAGGTCCGATGGCCAGGGAGGACAGAAAAAACAAAAAGACTCCAGATGTCTGGAGAAATAATAAAATCTGCAGGGGTTCCAGGCCATGAGACCGTCCAGACCCCTCTAGGCATTTTACCTAACATAAATGATCAGTCCTCAATGTATTCAGGGTTCTCATGGAAGGACTTGATGATGACAGTCATGTGGACTTCTGGCCTTTAATCCATCAATGTAGGGACATCATGGTGCTTTGATTAGGTGGTGGTGGCGCAGGTCACCACCACAGAAAACCGGAAAAAGAACAGAAGAGAGAGTAGGGGTTAGTACGGATTTTGGAGCCACCATGAATAGTAATGATAATTAATTGAATATACAGAGCATCAGGATTAAACTAAGATGAAGCTATGAGAAAGCCATGTTAAAGTAATGTGTTTTTAGCAGTTTTTTAAAGTGCTCCACTGTATTAGCCTGGCGAATTCCTATTGGCAGGCTATTCCAGATTTTAGGTGCATAACAGCAGAAGGCCACCTCACCACTTCTTTAAAGTCTAGCCCTTGGAATTCTAAGCAGACACTCGTTTGAAGATCTTAGGTTGCGATTTGGAATATAAGGTGTCAGACATTCCAAAATATAAAATGGAGCAGACCACAAAAGACTGGTGTCCTGTCAGGGATTGGTCCCAAATATGTGCCTATTATTGCCAGGATAGTTCCTGAACTTGTGTGATCATGAACTGGTTTAAGTGGGTATGAGAATGTTATTTTATGTAAGAATGGATTCACCTAGAGTGACAGGTTTGGGGATGGAGGGTTCTGCAATGTTGCTGTATATTCTTTCCAAGCAAATATATAACGTGCAAAAAGGTCATTTGAGCATATTAAAGGTGATTGCTGTTTATTTGTAAGTTCCATTTACCTAAGGCATATTTCAAGAATACAATATATTAAATTATTTACACATATTATTTTTACAATTGGAGCACATCCAGGCAAAGTGACATGATCAGGGTCACATAGAGAGTCACTGGTATGAATCGAAACCTTAAAAACCTGGTTGCAGACTGAGCTGCCTATATCATTAGTCCTTAAAGAGGCTTTCCAACCCCAGCCCACGTACTAACAATAGTGTGTTATGCATTGTAGCTCGACGTCTGTGATGACTTGATTGGTAAACCAGGATTTGCTTATTGTGGCACTCCAAATGGCCAGAAGTAGCTTAAGCTGGAAATGTCATAATTCTGTCTGTATTTTTGGAGTTTCTTTTTGAATGCTGGATGGAGTGTCTGGGTGAAACTGATCAGGGATGCTAACGAAATTTTGAGGTACCATCCAGGCAATCTAATTTTATCACAGCCACTCAGGCCAATGGTTTAATAGTCCAAGGTATCCATTTCAGCAGGAGCTCTGTATTCATTGAAGTTCAAGGTCAGAATGAATGCCTCTTTCTGTGAACTGGCATCCTGGGAGGAAAGGGTGGAGCCTTTCCCAAATACTGTATTGGGTTAAGAACTGTCCTAGGAGGTCCCCCCGGAACTGCGGTGGAGAGAGAGAAAAAATGGTTAGCACCAGTGCTGCCTCTTGTCTCAAGGTAGTATCGCTTACTTCTCTCTAGCCTGGAAGGTGGTCCACAGGAGTGACAATGAATAATAGAAGTCTGAAGTACAATATGTTAGCCATAAGGCCAGACAGCTTGTTATGCCTTACACCTCAAAAGTGTCACTATTAATATAAAGGAGTGGGAACAAGGCACACCCTTGTTGGATCTCATAGTCACCCTGTAGGCCTTGCCTTATCATGAAGAACAGAAACCCAGTTGTTGCACTGAAAACAGTGGAGCTGTGAAGTACATACCTTTAGTACTGTCATTCTATGATTCCTGTAGTGCCACAGAGAGAGTATTCTGAAACACTGTGTTACAAAATATGACAGAAACCAAGCTCATTCTACTAAATCAAACTTAAAAGGGGAGATCACACTGGAACAGCAAATTTGCATTTGATGCTCCTTCATAAACATGAGAAAGCAGTCCAGAGAAAACTAAGCCTATTTTAATCAAATACTCAAAAAGGCAAATTAAGAATCACAAAACAACCGTATCAGTTGCAGCATCTCACTTTTGATAGATTTTTCTCTGTATGAAAGTTGCAGATTTCAGTTGTCAACCAAGTCTAAATTTTGTTCACTCATATCATTCTCCTAAGCATTTCAATACCACTGCTGCAACACCCAAGGCTGGTTTCTGCCTTACAAAAGACATATCTGGAATATGCTTGGGCTCCTTATGATTCTAATTTGGAAAACCAAGTTTTAGAAAATGGATGAAAGGATTCTAACATCCATAAGACCATAACTGCTTTCTTTATTCTTGTTTTTTGTAGTGTCGATGACTTCACTGTGATCAAGAGACATGGATTCCTTAAAATTTCAATTTCACGTGCTCCTTAAGCATCTGGAAATACTCTACGTATTCACTTTGCTATTTACAGAATGCCAGCTTTAAAACTCTCCTACATTTCCAAACCTTTCTGATTCAGCCCTAAGGCTGTAAATGACTTGCCTGCTAATTGTCAAGTTCCTTACAAATCGTTCTTAAAAATTCCCATTTTCCACAGAGGCTGAAATGGTCACTAGTTGTGTTCCCACAACCCCCTAGAGTCGCCGAGTTAAGAAGCAGGAAGCTGGGGTCACAAACAGGTTATAGTTGAGACCTTTTGCTTCGTGTGAAAAATCCAACCCCATTGATGAGACATCCTGCGTGGGCTGACCTTCTCACTGGTGGCTATTTTTAGGAGGGATGTTTCCATATGTGGACCTCAGTCAGGGAACATACGACATGCTTTGCTTTACAATTGCACATACTACAGAAACCACTATTTATAATCTTTTCCCAAAGGTGGGTGGCCCAGCAATTTTTTACATTTTTGTCTTAAATTCAATATTTCCAGGAAGTATGTAATAAACATTTTGAAATGATTTTGTTTAAACACTTTATAGCCACAAGGCAATGTGCACAGTAGTGTGCACAATGCAAGGATTGCTTGAAGAAAGCTTGACAGAAATGTAAAGGTTTTTGGTGAACAGTGAAGTGACCTGAAATAATACCCGACTCACTTTGAAAGAAAGAAAGAAAGAAAGAAAGAAAGAAAGAAATATTTTGCTTATTAAATGACACTTTTTTCACATACTATAACATTATATTTAATAGTCTGTGTGTTGCTGCACCAATATGAAAAGTTTACATAACAGACTCCATTTAATGAGTCTAATCCTTTCCTTTTCAGAATCGTCAAACTGTATAATTGTTGGTTGCATGCATGGTGTTTACCAGTTGAGGAGGCTGTAGAGTTTATGCTGGGCAATCACTTCAGAAAGCCTTTAAGCTTTAGCCGTGACAGATAAGCACATCAAGAATATCACAGTGGCTGTGCAGAGAGAGCCTCAAGATGGCTGTGGATGAATAGGGAGGGTTCCATGGACAAGTGTCACTGCTTGGCCACAACTGGGGGCCTGATCAACATTTGGGGAAGAGTGTGTGACTGTTAAAAGTCCTGACACATCCATTGAGCCCGGGTACAATCTCTGATGATGAGACCAAGTGCATCAGAAAATGTCAGAAATAACTAGACATTAGACATAATTGCTGGTTTCAAAGCAGTAAAATGCTTGTATCTTTTATTTCAGCTTTATAAACATTATGTCCTTTATGGTGGGTGGCCAGAATCCTTACCCGGCCAGGACGCTCAAAGTGTGGAAGGACTGGGGGAGAGAGTATTTTCAGAACAGTTTCTCCCCCAGGCCGACAGAGGGCAGCCCCCTTGGTTTCCAGCAGGGCCACGGGTTGTGAGCATGGGAGTGCAATACCCTTTCCAAGGCCTTATTTGGCCACACTTCTGCTACATCCAGAAGTGTGGCTGGAAGAAGCTCATTGGGCACCTTAAGTCCTTCCAGGTGCCCTATAAAAAGGGGCCAGTCCCCACCATTCGATGGCCATAGTCAGGAGGAGGAGGAGGACAAAGCCTGAGGAGGAGTGGAGGAAGAAGGACTGGCGGCAAGAAGGGACTGTGTGTTGGTGTTTTGCCCTGTGCATTGTGCTGTGGGAAGCAATTGTGAAAGGCTCGACATTTGTAAATAAAGTGTGTTGTGTGTGGAAAATTGGTATCCTGACTGTCTGTGTCCAGGTTAGCTCTACAATGGCATCCCAGATGGGACTCCTGGCCGTCTGTTGGCAGGAGCTCCTTTAATAATTTTGTGGCCCATCCCAGCACAGCATCACAAAGGCACACACACATCAACCACCACCCAGGGGCCAGAGTCGGGAGGAAGAGGACAAAGCCTTAGGAGGAGTGAAGGCAGATGGACTGGCAGCAAGGAAGGTACTGAATTGTATGTTGTGTGGTGATTGGTGCACTGTGCAGGGGGAGCAGGGTGAAACGCTCCCCAATTGCAAATAAACATGTGTAGTGTGGCAAAATCTGTCTCCTGCTTGTCTGTGTCCGGGTTAGCTCCACACCTTATACATCTTCATTGTTTTAGAGTCCGTTACTGTAGTTGTGGACTGATGCAAGAGCAAATAAATATGTACAGATGATCCTCAACATTTGTGTGTTTAACTTTAGTTACTTCAAGCATATGTGTGATTTTATTTGTAACCTCACGTTTACTTTTTTGTGGAATGGCTAGTACCATGCTAGGCACTTCTCCAGTCTTGTTCAACAACAACAACAACAATTAATTTCTCATATAGTCCAAAATCACACAAGGAATGCTTCAATGGGCTTTAACATGGCCTATTTGCCTGGGAAAGGCAATTCAGAGAGGGACCCCCTCTAAGTAGGTTGAGCATGGGATAAATACAATAGACAAAACAGAACACAAGTAATCCTCTTAACAGAGCTAGATGGCCAATCTATCATTGCCACCTCAGAAATACAATACAATAGTACAAACTACTTTGTTCTTGCACAGTACTCCTCACCAAGTGTGGGCGAAGGGCATCATAACAATTCTCAAGGCAAAATTCAAGAATAGATTATACCACTCACGTAATACAGAATTATCACATATAAGGGTACAGATCTGTTCAATTACTTCAAATACAAAGTAGATAATAATTAAAAAGACCAAAAAACAACAATATCTGTCCATCATCTAATTGTAGAACCATGGACAGATTGTAGAAAGGGAGTCAGACAAGCCAGACACAGCCAGAGTCCTGGAGAACTCAGGCAACATGACACCTCCTTCCTATTGGACATTCTACAGCTGAATCACTGCCGGGCTGGCCAATCTGATGAAAGGACCCTACCATTGAAAAGTAAAAAGCTCCATAAATATTCATTACATATTTTCTTTGTTTTGCTTAGAAAATCAAATTTGTGTTGTAATTATGCACCCAAAGTGCAGTGCAAGTCCTTTGAGCTCTATGCCCTAGTGTTCAGAGTCAGTGATATTGCCTAGTGAGAAAATAAATTTTTTAGATAAACTTTGTGCCAGAATGTTGACAGCTGCTGTCAGCCACAAGTATGGTGTTAATGAATCGAAGGTTTGTAATATCCTCAAAAAGGAGGAAAGTGTTTGTGATTCCACTCCAAGAACCTAAACCTCTCAATTTCCCATATGTTCAATATATTAACATTTGCATCTTTTCTAGCAATCTTACCCTCGCAAAAACTGAAGATTGATGGATGCCTAAATATTTTTCTTTATCAATTTGGTTGAATATATTTAATGGAAGTTTGTGGTTTATTTATAATTTCTGTAATACGTAGGCACACTGCTCTGAATCTCTCTAATAAGTGCATTGCACGAGAATAGATTAACTGAAACAGGAGGGGGCAATCTTATAATTCTCCTATCTACAATGGTGCCAAGAAGATGAGGATTTTTAAAAATAAGGCAAAAGAGCAATTGCTATGAATTGAGGTGCTTTGAGATATTTGTTAACTGGAAAATACCAGGAGATGGAAAGCACTGTTTGGGAAAGACTGATATGTGGTTAGGGGATAGGACAGAGTTCTAAAATGTGAAGAAAAAACAAAATCAAGAGGTCGAAAGTAAAGTACAGAAACAGGTATCTCACTCAGAAACTAAGATGATATGAAAACAAAAATCCTAGCATTACCTTGAGTTTCTTTCCCCTAACTCTCACTAAGGTATACATTTGTTTTTCTGAATTGATTTAACTCTAGGATAACAACAGACAAGCGTTGCCATTTTAAATAGGTTAGATAGTGATGACTCAAGTCACATGGCCTCCGTCTTATGTGACCAACAATGACATTGCAACACAAAATGGCTGTAGCTGTGCAGACAGAGTCACAAAATGGTAGCCACTATCCAAAAAAACTAGAACACAAAACAGCACTTATTATTACAGAAAAAGTAAATTAAATAGAAATAGAAATATATATATATATATATATATATATATATACTCAGCAAAAAAAGAAACGTCCCTTTTTCAGGACTGTGTATTTCAACAATAATGTTTTAAAAATCCAA
>JANRMT010062796.1:21900485-21980303 GCA_026402145.1 Polypterus bichir lapradei
GGCTAAAACAGTGTGATCATTGAACATTTTGTAATTAGATGTAATTAGAATTACTAACGGTCACGGAAGTCCAATGATCCCCAGTAAGAGCCACAAAGTCCGCTTTCTGTAATGCATCTAATTTTGCTTGCTTTTCAGTGTCATAAAGCTGTTAAATTTTACTTGAAATAGTCTCTCAGCACGGCAGTTGAAAAGTTGGATCACCTGACGCTAACTGTTGCACATTTTCTAACCCCCTATTTTCCACCACTGTTAGTGGTCTACAGTCCAAAGCAATCCATTTTGCGAGAGAATTTGTACGTTTGACCGATGTTGACTTACTAATTTTGGTCCTGAAGCCAGTCATTTCATCAGGCTTGGGCTGCCCTCACCTTTTGTTGGTACTCGAGCTCGTACTGCTAGTGCTAACAACATACACAGTTTCTGTGTTCGCTGTAACATGTTTTGCATTTAGATGGTACCGTAAGGTTGAAGTGCTTCGGTGGTATGCAAACTCCTTTTTGCACAGTTTGCACAAAACCACGCTTTTATCAAGGCTTCCGTCGGGTAGTCTTTTGAAATGAAATTTTCCTCCGATCAGTCCTAGCAACGCGCTTTCTTCAGACTCTTGCATTTTTGTAGCTTTGACGTGTGCATCAATGTAATCAATGTACCAGGAAATCATGCATTGACAAAAGTTCCCCTTTGCTTGGAATGCAAAGTGTGATTTAATGTGTTATTTTTTAACGCGTTATGGAGCACATGTATCGAAGCTTCTCAGCTGTGCTTGTGCTAAGAAAAGGAAACATTTTAAAAATAATGTAACATGATTGTCAATGTAACCTTTTGTAGAGTCTGTCCCTGAGACTTATTAATTGTCATCGCAAAGCAGAGCCCTACTGGAAACTGGAGGTATTTGAATTGAAATGGGAGATCAGAAGGTATAACGGGAAAGCGAGGAATAGAAACTCTCTCCCCTGAGCAACCGCCAGTGAAAATAGTTGCCTCAATTAGGTTCTTTTGCACACACATGACCTGAAGTCTCGTGCCGTTACAAAGTCTCGGTGGCTGTAAGGTTTTCAGTAACATTATTGGTGTCCCAACCCTCAAAATTAGATTATACTCAGTAGTGCCTGGAGGATTCAGAATGTGGAGAAACTCTAGAGACAGCGTGTGTATTAACTTGTGGATTTTTCTGTGAGAATTTGGTGGCAGTGTCACAAAGTTGCTTCCGCAAGACCGCGTTAGCTGTGGAGCTCAGCTCAGAGCGAAATGAGGTGAATGGGAGGGGAGATGATGACGTCACTCCCCCACCCGCCCTAACTGTCAATACCCCCCACAAACACAGTCTTTCGGAATTTGCATAAGCACAGCCCTTCACCAGCAATTTTAACTTAGTTACAAAGTGATCAAAACTCTCGTTTATACCCTGCATCCTCTCATTAAACTTGTATCCCGCGAATATTTGTATTAGTCGTGGGCATGACAAACGCCAGCCGCAGCCTGTCTATGAACTTAATTTAAACTTTAGGTTTACACCGTGCTTTGTTTCCGAAGTACCTGCACTAATGAATATGCTTGTATGCGTCACTGTGCATGACAAACGGCAGCGGGTGCGTGTCTAAAAACTTAATTTAAACTTACAGTTTACACCGTGCTTTGTTTCCGCAGTAGCTGCACTTATGAATATGCTTGTATGCGTCACTCGCTCGCCTCTTATTGTTTCGCTGCCTTCTCAATTGTATAATGCATGTTTTCTTCAGCGCTCTTTGGAGCTCCTCCTTTTTTTTCTACGTACTGTGTTGACAGTCAGTTCATGTGATTACGTGGGAGGCGTCATGATGTGACACGCAACGCCACCCCCCACGGCCATCGAGTTGCAGTCCATTACAGTATATGGAGAAAAATAGGTTCCAATTATGACCATTATGTGTAGAATTTCGAAATGAAACCTGCCCAACTTTTGTAAGTAAGCTGTAAGGAATGAGCCTGCCAAATTTCAGCCTCCTACCTACAGGGGAAGTTGGAGAATTATTGATGAGTGAGTGAGTAAGTGAGTCAGTCAATCAGTGAGGGCTTCGTCTTTTATTAGTATAGATTTACGAAGCATTTGTATGCTAGTTAAATAAAATATTTTCTCATGCTTGTGCACCTACACTGCTGAAGCTGACCTGACATCCTCATTATTGATATTAAGAATCCTACAGGACTACTGGAGGACAGCTAGTCATACAGGGCTTGGGGTCTCATGTATAAAACCTTGCCCAGATTCCATGCAAAAATTTTGCTTACGCTAGAAAGGTAAAAACAGTGTACCCAGAAAACAAGTTTGGATTTATAAAATTATACAACTCATATGTTAAGTTCCCTTTTTAAATCTGAAATAAACATAAAACTATCAGATCATCCACACACTTTTAGCTGCTCCTTACCTCCCATCAGTAACCATGTATGGCTTAAAAAAAATGTGCACTTTGAATATTCATGACCTAATCAGAATACATACTTGGTCATGTTCCTGAGTGAAATATTTACTTTCAAACCATGAGAAAACACAAAAAAGCTTAGTGAATGTGAACTTGAGGTATTACTGATTATTAAGGAGTGCCGGAGGGCCTGCTCCTGTCAACAGATGCACTATGTTACTAAAATAAGTCTTAAATAAAGGGTATTATTTTCCTTAATTTTTAATATCACAAATAACATAAATATGTAAGTTGATTAATTAGGTGCATGGTGGCATAGTGGTAGCGCTGCTACCTCATAGTAATGGTACAGCTTCACATCGTGGGTGCTCCCTGCACGAAGTTCACTTGTTTGTTCTTGTGAGTTTGCTTTGGTTTCTTCCCACAGTCCAAAGATGTGTTAGATTAATTGGCAATACTAAATCATCCCCTGATGTAAGTGTGTGCTTGTTCACCCTGTGATAGGCTGGCACCCTGTCCAAAGATTGTTCCAGCTTGTGTCAGTTGTTTGCTAGGATAGGCTCTAGCTGCCCCTTGCCCTATAAGTGGGTTTAGAGGATGAATGAACCAACAGAAACTAAAATCTGTCCTGCCCAAAGCAACCTTAACTTGCACGTCACCAATCCTTAAACAGATAAAGAAATACTCTTCAATTATTGGTTAGTTCACTGCCTCAGACTTAGGTTATTTCAGCTTGAATATGCTGCATTTAATATTCTTTTACACATCTGAAAGATGTTCTTGTCGAAAAAACAGATTATCAGTAGTCAGTGGAAGTGATTGAAATGGTAGTGCATATGGCTGTGGCTTATGCCTTCCTGTAAAAACAGCTACGTGGAGGTCTGAGCAAATCTGAATCCCACATCACACATACCCTTATTGCAAAATACTTAAAATATATTACATTTGTCCCTTAGAAGATGCAAATAAAAAACAAAAAATGCTCCAACTTTCAAATCAGATAACTAAATCGCACTTAAAAGTTACACTATCTGTACATTTTCTAATGTCTTAGAAAATATTTATTTTGCCACAATTAAAATGTGTAGACAAACAAACTTTAAAACATAATGTTTTTGTTATTTGAATATTATTAATGATGTTTGTGTCCTATTCCATGATGATGACAGACTTACAAGCTGATTTAAACATCAGTTCGGTGCTGAATTTGAGCGTACATACTTTCGACAATCATGCAAATATCAGACTATCCCTGTTCTGTTGATGGTTTTAACAACTTTGTTTAGAAAATGGATTAATGGAGGGATGGACATCAGAATGTGAATGACGCATAATTGAAATGTACAAGGTTTTTCTATTCGCTTCATTGTCCTTCAGTTTGGACTTGCTAAAATGTCAACACCAAAATAGTCTGTACAGGACTTATTAATGGTTGAAACTTTACATAACTTTAAGCCAATTTCCACACCAAGTTTGTGTTTTATAAATAAAGTCTTTTGTGCAAGAAAGAGCTTACACACGTTTCCAAGTGTAGGCCCTAGGTCCAGACAACAGGGCATGTGCAGCATCTCTGCAGATCTGCAGAGCAGTCTTGGAAACATGTGCAGTGTGAGTGAGAGGTTCTGTTGTGAACCGGAGATGGTTGGCAGCTTTCCTGACTGCTTTTCCCTGATTAACTGACACATACACCAAAACAAGTCAGTGTTCTGTAATATTGACTGGTTATTTGGGCCTTTTTACATCTGTAAAAAATAAGGACTTATCCCTCAGCATTATAAAAGTTGCACGCAATCTTTCCAGCATGGCTTCAATTTCTTTAGCTTCATGGAACCATGCATTCATCCAGTGGTTATTAGTGATGTGTCCAAGATTCCTCCTCAGTAATGAAATGCTTCTAAAATAACTCCCTGTTCAAATTCATTACTTTGAGGTTCTCCTTAAAATATTGGATGCAATGCTGCTTCCATTTCAGAAGTCAAATTCTTGGCATCCAGCATGCACAGACCTTGCTCATGTTTATTTTCTTATTAAGAATGGATACAACTGATCCATAACTAATCCCTAGAGTCCCTGCTTTTTTAGGCACCATCACTTTTCAATTTTCCATTTCAATTCACTCTACAGTGGCAATATTTTCCTCTCTCGTCAATGTCAGCCCTTTCAGCCATGGAATTCAGTAGCCTGTCTCTTGACTGTAACATACTGTATAAAGGGGACTGGTCCTGACACACATTGACTAAGCAAAAATTAATCTCCAACAGCATACAGTTCAATACCATTACAAATATGATTTTTGAGTAAGTTTTGGGATAAGATACCTATTATGTGGGAGGAGATAGTCTGGTGCCTCAAATGGGATTGAGGATATTCTTGTACCTGGCTGGGAAGCCATAATAGAAGAAGCGAGGCACAACCCGGCTGGGAAGATCACCAATTTCTATCTCAGTTAGCAGGAACTAATAACGGATGGATGAGGGATGAAGCGATTTTATGAGCAGTTTGTCCCCCAATGCAAGAGGTGGCAATGCTCCTCTGATAAGGGCTCACTTTGGATATCTGCAGGGTTGCCTGTGATTTGTTATACGGAAGGGTAACCCTGTCGGGGTCTCTGGGGGGCCGCTGTGAAGACTGGATATTCCTATAATTGGGAACTTCTGTATGACCCAGAAGTGCTACCTTTAAGCAATGTCACAGCACCTGAAGTACTCCTGGTCCAGCATAAAAGAAGGCACCACAGCTACCTCATGGTCAAAATCGGTAGGAGGTAGATGAAGCTCACAGAAGTTGTATTGGAAAGAGACAGAGGTGATTGTTCTTTCAATGATATTGTGTTTGAATGCATTTTACTGTGTTAAGGTACAGTTATAAAATAAACATTATTTTATTTTACTCTTGAAATTGTGTTTGGCTGAATTGTGTCTGGTGGTTGGGGCTCTGGGCTATCCTCTATAGTCCACAATATATAAACCACAAATGCTAGAAACTTGGAATTCACATATTGTAGTCCAGGGGAGCTAATCCTCAGACACTTATAAAACCATCACTGTAGAGTATCAACTTTTTTTTGGACTATTGTTGTATATTTGTAGCATTCTGAGGTATCAAACAACCAATATTTATTTAATTTCAGCATTAAGTTAATCTATCCTTCAATTCCTGGACTTGTTTTGCTCATTATACGGTCACCAAAGCCTATTCCTGGGAAGCACCAAATAGTCTTGGTTGTCCATTATGGGGCACACTCCCACAAGACCACATGGTGGTGCTTAAGATTGACCAGTTAACCTTGCCACAATAATACTGGGGAGAAAAATCAAAATAAAAGTAGAAAACTCATGAGGCCACAAGAAAACATACCAACTACACATAACCAGCCTGCAAGGGCACCCAGCTGATGAGTGTTCTCAGACAGCCTTTCCAGCCATGAAACCACCACACACTGTGATAAAATAAATCATCAACAGTAAAGTAGAAATAATAAAAAACAACATTAAGCCTAATTATGGACCTTAATAAAAATATTATTACCTTGAACTTGGATTGTAGATGTCTGTCCATTAATCTTTCAAGGTATCAATAGTAGCTAGCCTATAATTAAATTGCAACATAATTTTAAATTGCGTGGCATGCTTTGCATTGTTGTTAAATGGATCCCACTTCCTGGGTTAGAATTCTGTGCCTGGTCATTGCCTCTGTGGACAGGATACATTTCACCAAGTCTGCATTGGTTTTTATTCAGTTAATGCAGCATTCTTCCCACTCATGAAGCCAAGCATGGTTACACTAAATGTGGATTCTAATTTGCCCATGACGTGGTGGGTGCAAGGTTTGGTTCCTGCCTTGTACTCAGTGTTGTTGGGATAGGTTCTGGCTTGCTGTGTACCCTGAACCAGATTTGAAAGTGGTGTATAATAAGTAATTAAATGAAGCAATATATTGTATGAGGATGAACTATGTATCATTTACTAATAAATGTTACCAAAATGAGGAACCTCTGGGAAGTCATGCAACCACTGCAATAGAATTCACAAATTGCCAATAAACTAGAAAATTTGTAGTACAAATTTGCCTTTCTCACCATTTGCTTTATAGTGTCAATAAATACACCTGAAAGCTAAAGGAAAATTATTTTAAACTAAAGTCTTTAAAAGGACTTTAAAAGGAGAAGTGGAATTTATATACCCTTAATGGTCTGGATAATGAAAATAGTAATAACCAAAATTGAAGTCTTGACAGACAAGCAAACAGAGCCATTTAAAATGTACGTCCAGCAATAGCATTCATTTAAAGCTTATCTCCCTAGGTACAGACTACCTAATTAAAACTGCAAGGTCCAAAGCCTTCATTCAGCAGTCCGTAAGCCCGCTCTTTATTTAATTCTGACTGTGAGCTGTAGAGACTACCTTACCCTGCCCTTTCCATCTTCATCACTGCAGTTTGGCTCCTTAGTGCATTTCTGTTCTACAGTACGGTGTTGTGAGGCTGCATTTCAGAGGGTGTGTTTTTGATAGCATTAGCTCCCCAAACTCGATTCCTGTTTTTCTTAACATTTGTACATTATCTTCCAGATTACTGAATTGGTGAATGAGGCATACCTCAAGCTTATCCTGTCAACAGCCATCAGCAGAGGTGATTCTAGGGTCTCTGGGGGTTCTAGGCAAAAAACTCCACGGGGCCTACCAGCTCACACTTCACGGAGTCCTGACATCGTAAAAGTTATTATCATTACTTTCATCTAAAATATTAAGATGAACAGGGAGAATTTAATAAATACAAATCCTTTAATTTTTGTAATAGCAGATTATATAAAGAAAATAATAAAATAAAAGCAGTGTTTGTATGGAAAATTAACAGAGAAGCTATAATAAAAGAATAAAGTAAATTAAAAAAAAGTCTAAATAACTGAAAAAGTAAATAAATGTAAAGTGCACATAATATAAAAAATAAATACAAGTTACACATCTTAAAAAAAAAAATAAATAAATAAATAAAGTGCACATAATGGAAATTTAAAAAAAAGCTCATAAAGGTATTACTGTAACTCTCAAAATTGCTGTTTGCGGGCCTAAAAGCTAAGGTGTACCTGCTGCAGGAGTCATAACACACATCGTAGAAATGTGCCCTCGACAGGCAGAGAACAAATTGATCTTAAGTTTAACGTCGAGTTTGTCATTATCTCATTGTTTTTCAGCTGTTTCTCTGCCTTAAGGGTTTAGCTGTTTTGCTGTGAGACACTCATGTTCAAGTTTTCACCACTTCAGGTTGTTGTTTTTTTCTCCTAATTGGATATCGGCTTTTACTCCAACTGTAATATTTGTTTTATTTAAGGATTTCTTTACTTTTTTGCTCTAAATTACTAGCTATTCTTCTCTACTGTTGTAAAATAATCCAGCAGTTCGTTCAGAGAGTGTAAGAGGATCCTTATGATTCCGCAATTCAGTTCTAACCCCCTCTAATGAAGTGAGCCCGTATTTAATTGAATCAACATTACAGATTCTCTACGGCTTACCACCATTCTTTTCTACTGTTGTTGTTTTTTTTTTCAGTTTTTTGCTTCCAGAAACATATATCCTCTTCATTATATATGAAATGGGCGTTGTTGCATTTAGCATCACTACAAAAGTAAAGTTCATCACAGACACTCTCACAAATGGAGATTGGGACCATAATTGTGGGATTTCTGTCCGTGTTATTGCAGTGTGTTAATTCCAAGCTTCAAGGGCAATTTCCTCAGATTAGTCTTCAGAGAGTATCTATGTAAATGGACCCCCCAGGTAATTGCTTGCTTTGGCTGTCCTGTCGCTACTCCTCTGGCAACCAGTGACTGAAACTGGTTGGCCAGATTAAGAAAAAGGATGCAGTTTTTTTTACTAAAATACTGAATAAATAAACAATCAAGAAGGTGTATAAATTTTGATAATATTATAGTTTCTGTCCACAGTAGAAAAAAAAAACTTGTTACAAATTTTCATTTATTAGAAATGGTAGTATCATAAATGAATTTGCGGCCTGGTGAGCTTCTTTGTGGTAGATGCACATTCTTGCTGTTTCTACCTTGATTTCCTTTTAGTTTCCTTTCAAATTTCATTGTATCAATTAGCAACACTATATTGGCCCATTATGAGTGTTGGTAGGTGTTTGTGGGAGCTGAACTCTCATAGACTAGCAAATCTTCCAGAGTGAGCTTTTGCCTTTCTCCACAGTTTACCTGCAGCACTGAACTGGACAAAGCAGACATGAAAATGGAAAGTGTGGACCATGTACTGTACATTAACTAGCTGGCCAGGTTCATGAAAAATCATGGCCTGGTGTTCTAGCCCTCAGATCTAATTACAGAAGATTCATGAAATTGAAATTAATTCATAAGCGTGTAACTGACACCATAAACTAATATAAGGAAACTTTAAATACACTGCAAAAATGTGTATACAAAACACTACACGAAAAAAAAAAAAACTTTTAAGAGTTTTTTTGCTTTTATTTAGCAAAAATATCTGCCAATGGGGTAAGCAAAATTTACTTGACAAGATTTCTTAAAGTAACCTATAAAATCATAAATACAATTTTTTTGAAAAAAGTCAATAATTCTAATAATAAGGAAAACAAGATTTAAGGTCATAATATAAATACTTTTCATTTGCTTAGCTTTTATTTTTTGCAGTGTAAAAAAGGTAGGATAAAAGAAAGTACTGATCCCATTAGAGTCCATTGATTATCATAGATGGAAAAGCAACTGATGTGACCGCCAGGGTCTCAAACTCGGGTCCTAAAAGACCTTTTTACAGCTGTTAATGGAATCTATTATTTATTTACACAATTTATTCTCTGCTTTCATGTTGCTACTTTACTAATAACAGATAACCAGAATGTTTAATGTACTTTAATTAAATTAGTACTCCCTCTATCATGTTTTTGTGTTTTATACTTGTAATTCGTTTAGACCACTTTGCAGGTAATCCTTTTTTATTTGGGCATTACTACAACTTGTTCAGTAATTGCAACTCACTCAAACAGATACACTTTGGGGTTTAATTCATTTTTTATGTCACAATTTTCCAACTAAATATGTTTGTTAAATTACAATTAAAATGATATGTTGTGTTTACATTGCTGTCTTAAATTGTCCTGCATCATATCTGGTACAGGGTTTATATTTTAAATGTGTCCCGGTTGATAGGTAAAATGCTGTAAGTGAAGTTGCTATACTGAAAAATAAAAAGAAAGTTAACAATATTTAAGAGCATAGGCTTTCATCCTGTGCCTATCTTGTTCTTAGGTAACTGTTTGTCTCTGCCATTTTGTTATAAATCTGTTTCAGATGCTGTCTAATCAGGCTAAACAATCTAGTATCTGAGTTCTCCCATGTACTACAACTCCGTTGATCAGATCTTCTCCATGTAATCTGTGTTTATCCACCCATCCGTTTTCTCTGAGAGACTGCTTTGGAACTACGGACTGGGATATCCTGCAGGGGTCACATAGTGAGAACATTGAGGAGGTTGTTGACTGCACTACTGTCTACATCAACCTCTGTATGGACACTGTAGTTCCAGTAAGAACAGTACGCTGTTATGCTAACAACAAGCCATGGATTACAAGTGACATCAAGGGCCTTTTGAACCAGAAGAAAAGGGCTTTTAAAGGCGGTGATAAGCATGAGCTCAAGCGCATGCAGAAGGAACTCCGAGTCCAGCTCAGGGCGGCGAAGGAGCAGTAAAGGAGTGTGTGGAGAGCGCAAACCAAATGAACAACTTCTTTAACAGTTTTGACCACCCTTACCCACTCTCACCTCGGAGTACTGCACCCTCTACCCATCCTTCTGCTAATACCAGAATAGGAGAGACATCCCCACCCACAATTACAGTAGCCCAGGTGAGCAGAGAGCTGAGGAGACTTTGTGCCAGCAAAGCAGCGGGTCCAGATGGAGTATCGCCACGACTGCTGAAGGCCTGTGCATTGGAGCTGGGGAGTCCTCTACAGCGCATCTTCAACCTGAGCCTGGAACAGGGGAGAGTCCCGAGGCTTTGGAAAACATCTTGCATCACCCCAGTCCCAAAGGTATCACGTCCTAGTCCTAGTGAGGTGAATGACTTCCGGCCTGTCGTTCTGACGTCATATGTGATGAAGACCATGGAGCGGCTGCTGCTTCACCACCTGAGGCCACAGGTCCGCCACGCCCTCGACCCTCTGCAGTTCGCATACCAGGAGAAGGTGGGAGCGGAGGATGCCATCATCTATATGCTACACAGATCCCTCTCCTACTTGGACAGAGGCAGTGGTGCAGTAAGAATTATGTTTCTGGACGTCTCTAGTGCCTTCAACACAATCCAACCTCTGCTCCTTAGGGACAAGCTGACAGAGACGGGAGCAGATTCATACCTGGTGGCATGGATTGTGGACTATCTTAAAGATAGACCTCTGTATGTGCATCTCGGGAACTGCAGGTCTGACATTGTGGTCAGCAACACAGGAGCACTGCAGGGGACTGTACTTCTCCGGTCCTGTTCAGCCTATATACATCGGACTTTCAATACAACTCGGAGTCCTGCCACATGCAAAAGTTTGCTGATGACACTGCTATCATGGGCTGCATCAGGAGTAGGCAGGAGGAAGAGTATCGGAACCTAATCAAGGATTTTGTTAAATGGTGCGACTCAAACCACTTACACCTGAACACTGGCAAAACCAAGGAGCTGATGGTGGATTTAAGGAGACCCAGGCCCCTCCTGGACCCCATGATTATCAGAGGCAACTGTGTGCAGAGGGTGTAGACCTATAAATACCTGGGAGTGCAGCTGGATGATAAATTGGACTGGACTGTCAATACTGATGCTCTGTGCAAGAGAGGACAGAGCCAACTATTCTTCCTTAGAAGACTGGCATCCTTCAACATCTGCAATAAGATGCTGCAGATGTTCTATCAGACAGTTGAGGAAGAGGGATGCCTCATGCCTGGACAAACTGGTGAGGAAGGCAGGCTCTATTGTAGGCACGGAGCTGGACAGTTTGACATCCGTGGCAGAGCGTTGGGCACTGAGCAGGCTCCTGTCAATAATGGAGAATCCACTGCATCCACTAAACAGTACCATCTCCAGAAAGAGAAGCAGCTTCAGTGACAGACTGCTGTCACTATCTATCTATCTATCTATCTATCTATCTATCTATCTATCTATCTATCTATCTATCTATCTATCTATCTTCTCCTTACAAGTTAAAAGATAGCATTAGGCACAAGATGGAAACCACCACTAGTCCAGACACCAGTTCATTATAGATGACTTTTATTTGGTTGTTTGTAATTAAACTTAACTTCATCTACTGCTCACAAAAATCTCCTAATAAAATACAATACCTCAAAGTTGCAAAACGTATTTTCGAAATAATAAATTAAGAGTAAATGTCAAAAGTGAGCATGCTGTGGTATGTTCTCTGATTTTTGAAATTCTTATATTACTTCAGATCCATTGTTTCAACACAATGTGTTTGTCAGACTTCAAAGTGCAGCCACTGTACTGTAGCAAACTGTTTTCTACCACTGGGAATAGAGGCCAAAATTGTACAAAAGCAGGAATATCAAACAGATGACAGACTTCCCAGCAATAGGCTGAGACTGCTGTTTAATCAGCCTGGCTGTGAAAGGTCTTATGCCTGGAAGTGTATAATTTGGAGTGTAGTTAAGTGACCCGTATAAAACTGAGTTTGATAGCCTAAACAAATATATTAGAAAAACACGGTCACTTTAAAACTTAGTCATTTACACATACTGGACCGATTTAGAACTGCCAGTATCTTCATATCTTAATGTGGGAGAAACCAGAGTGAAAACATTGTGGTTAAAGAAGTTTTACAAATGAGTGAAGACTAGTCAAACCATTACGCATGTTAAGTAAGCTAAAAGCTAAGTAGCTTCATTATCTTATCCAGATATTTTTTTAAATACGTCAGTGCCATCTAAATGTCTGAGAATTTTTATCAAAGTTCCCAGAACCCTTTGCTAGACAATTTACTTCTTTGCTTTTGCCTTCAAGGATCTTCACATGACTGTCCAACAGTATCCTTGTGAACATAATTCAAGCCTTAAGTGCAACAATTCTGTTGAATCCATTTTATTGATGCCTTTCAGAATTTTGAAGACTTCGAATAGGTCATCATGTAGCCTTCTATGCTCTGAAATAAAGCAATTCAGCTTCCTTAGTTTGTCAGAGTAAGGTGTGTCAAATAGTCTAGGGCATCATAGCTCTCTTAGCATGTTAAAGAAACATACTCACAAAAGTATTCTTCTAAGTCTACTTGACTGAAAAGGGGTCTTTAAAAAATATGCAATCCATGGTGGATGGAGGAAGAACTAACAATAGCCTGGGAAAAAGGCGCTAGGAACAACAGTTTTATTACAGAGTCGACACTTACTACATCGTTAGAGTGAGTACCTAAGTAAACTAACTCCTAATGAGCACACATCACTACATTGCAGAGAAAAATAAAAAAAAAAGCACAAAAAACAGTGGAAAAACATAAGGCTGCAAAAAGTGGATTTAGATGTAATACCGATGGAATCTGCTTTTTTGAGGGACGGAAAGTGCCAGTGACACCAAGATACAAAACTTTTGTAATATGATAATATGTTTATTTTTCTTTTAAAATCTGAAACACTAAAATTCAATATTGAAATATATTTCAATTTATTATTTGACTGAAAATAAAGTTGAAATCATCTTTGTATAAGTACGAATGAATCTATTACACTGTTAACGTGCTATTGTCATGATAAATTATTAAACTTTTATACAAAAGCAAAACATTTTGAAAGCTTTTAAGTTATCAAACAGTGATAAATTAATCTGGCAAAAAAAAAAAGTGACACCTTGAATTCTTTTACTTTTTTATTTTAAACATCTTAGCCTTCATATCAATCAGGACAGGACCAAACACATTCCAATAAGAATGCGAGTAAGTAAATCATCCCCAGGAGGTCTGGTGAGTAAAGACAAGAAGGAAAAAAAAACATCTGCAAAAGCTCCAGAACGATACTGCCGCATGTGATGAGCAATATCAGCTAAGGGCTCTTATTTCTCCACTCTTAGATTATACAAGTTTGTGCACATGTAGAGTTCTAGGGAGGCCAAAGAAGATGTGGCTGGATAAGGTGTCAGATGATATAATAGAATGTATCTTACCCAACAGAACACCAAGGACTGTGAAGAGTGCAGGAAAAAGATTAACAAGTTACCGTGGGTAAACCTGGAAAATGACCAGTAAAGTGGTGATAAAGTGATGATTATGATGATGTTAATATTTCCCTCACCTCTAATACTTCCTATTTTGTGTAATGCCATGCAACGTCATAAAACCACAGCCATCTTTTATCCCAGGTAACAAGGGGCAAATCAGAAATACAATATGTAAAGTGTCTTGAAATGGATGCACCTAACAAAGAGGGAGACTTGGCTGTTTTTGTGATAGTCTTTTTTTTTAGAATTTTCTTTATTGTAGCAGGCTGACTGCAACTATACAAAGTTCTCCATCCGTCATCTTACTTGTACATTATATATTTTGAGCTCAGCATTGATTTATATTCATATGTTTTACAATTTTCATAAATTTTAGTGATGAGTGAAATGATCTGCATGAAATTGAATTTGCAGTGAAATTCAGTGTTTAACTTCGCAAAAATAAATAAATAAATAAATATTGTTTTGCTTCCAGGGAAATGTGTGGCATTCACATAAGAAGAAAGGAGTTTTAATTCCACGTGAGTCTCACTGTCATTTAATACAGTTTGACATTCAAAAATCTGGCCATTAACAATCCGGTTTCTTCAGATTTCCGCCATGGATTTCAGAGCGCATTTTCAAATGTACTGCGTTGGTGCACCGCTGTTTTCTGGAGGCGTCGTTTATGTTTTGATGGCACTATAGCTGATAATTAGTTTTTGGGTCTTGCTTGCACCTGCTAACAGGCATTCCTGCTCATTCCTTCTCATTTAATCATTTATTTGCTGCTGTATAGCCCCATTATGGATTCAGCAAAGAAAAGAAGTGGCGTAAAACGTAAACATTGCCAAGCATTTTTTTTAAGCCATTCGGTAAAACAAACAATGTCAGAATGTCTGCTCTGGGTTGTGTAGGTGTGTCAATGCCTCCAAAATGCTTCCTTCCATCATATCTAACAAATTTGAGCTTTTAATTAAAGTGGTTTGTATAAACAATCAAAAGCGTATTTTATTTTCAAATCTACATAATCTCACCTAAGCCATGTATCTTGTTAACTTGTACCCTTTCTCTGTGTCTACATTGTTTTTTCTCTGGATACTCCTAAATACTGTAGAGTGCTTTTGTATGAGTGTGCCTTACAATAAACAGGTATGTTCTTCCAGCAACCCTGAACTTAATGAGCAGGTCAAAAAACAGATATAGATAAACATGAAAATACTGCAAATCATTTCTAGGGTTCATTATATGAAATAAAAAAGCATTAAACAGGGATGTCCTTTCAAGGAGATACTCTGTATCTTGCCACCATCTGATCCAAGTATTTTGCAGCCGTCTGTGATGATTGAATTTTTCCCATAAGATCCACTGCAATGAATCCTTTAAGAATAATCTTAAAAAATATATAATAAAATAAAATACTTAAGAACATTGATGTTAGATAGATTGTCCAGTTGGGAGTGGGTAGTCCTTCACCCTTGGAACCCCTATACAGTGCATCCAGAAAGTATTCACAGCGCATCACTTTTTACACATTTTGTTATGTTACAGCCTTATTCCAAAAAGGATTAAATTCATTTTTTTCCTTAGAATTCTACACACAACACCCCATAATGACAAAGTGAAAAAAGTTTACTTCAGGTTTTTGCAAATTTATTAAAAATAAAAAAACTGAGAAATCACATGTACATAAGTATTCACAGCCTTTGCTCAATACTTTGTCGATGACTTGTGTAGCCTCAAGTCTTTTTGAATATGATGCCACAAGCTTGGCACACCTATCCTTGGCCAGTTTTGCCCATTCCTCTTTGCAGCACCTCTCAAGCTCCATCAGGTTGTATGGGAAGCGTCGGCGCACAGCCATTTTAAGATCTCTCCAGAGATGTTCAATCGGATTCAAGTCTGGGCTCTGGCTGGGCCACTCAAGGACATTCACAGAGTTGTCCTGAAGCCACTCCTTTGATATCTTGGCTGTGTGCTTTAGGTCGTTGTCCTGCTGAAAGATGAACCGTCGCCCCAGTCTGAGGTCAAGAGCGCTCTGGAGCAGGTTTTCATCCAGGATGTCTCTGTACATTGCTGCAGTCATCTTTTCCTTTATCCTGACTAGTCTCCCAGTTCCTGCCGCTGAAAAACATCCCCACAGCATAATGCTGCCACCACCATGCTTCACTGTAGGGATGGTATTGGCCTGGTGATGAGCGGTGCCTAGTTTCCTCCAAACGTGACGCCTGGCATTCACACCAGAGAGTTCAATCTTTGTCTCATCAGACCAGAGAATTTTGTTTCTCATGGTCTGAGAGTCCTTCAGGTGCCTTTTGGCAAACTCCAGGCGGGCTGCCATGTGCCTTTTACTAAGGAGTGGCTTCCGTCTGGCCACTCTACCATACGGGCCTGATTGGTGGATTGCTGCAGAGATGGTTGTCCTTCTGGAAGGTTCTCCTTTCTCCACAGAGGACCTCTGGAGCTCTGACAGAGTGACCATCAGGTTCTTGGTCACTTCCCTGACTAAGGCCCTTCTCCCCCGATCGGTCAGTTTAGATGGCCGGCCAGCTCTAGGAAGAGTCCTGATGGCTTCGAACTTCTTCCACTTACGGATGATGGAGGTCACTGTGCTCATTGGGACCTTCAAAGCTGCAGAAATTTTTCTGTAACCTTCCCCAGATTTGTGCCTCGAGACAATCCTGTCTCGGAGGTCTACAGACAATTCCTTTGACTTCATGCTTGGTTTATGCTCTGACATGAACTGTCAACTGTGGGACCTTATATAGACAGATGTGTGCCTTTCCAAATCATGTCCAATCAACTGAATTTACCACAGGTGGACTCCAATTAAGCTACAGAAACATCTCGAGGATGATCAGGGGAAACAGGATGCACCTGAGCTCAATTTTGAGCTTCATGGCAAAGGCTGTGAATACTTATGTACATGTGCTTTCTCAGTTTTTTTTATTTTTAATAAATTTGCAAAAACCTGAAGTAAACTTTTTTCACCTTGTCATTATGGTGTGTTGAGTGTAGAATTCTGAGGAAAAAAATGAATTTAATCCATTTTGGAATAAGGCTGTAACATAACAAAATGTGGAAAAAGTGATGTGCTGTGAATACTTTCCGGATGCACTGTAGATTTTGTTTTTTCTTCCTGTTTAACTGGAGTTTTTTTTTTTCTTGCCTCCCCAGCCATCTGACCTTATCATCCAACTCATAGAGACTTAAAAACCATTTCTAGGCTCTGCTTCTCTATTAATTATATATCTACCAGTGAATACACTTGACTTGAGCATTTGCATACTCTTTCTCTGTACGTTTAGTATAAGTTTGCTCAGAGCTTAATGCGCTTGCTGCTTCCTGAGCAGCTCTTCTTTTCTCCACCCTAGCGGCCCGCTTCTTCTCTTCTTTCATTGGCATCTTTTCACATTAAAACTGATTAAGTGTGCGTTTGTGTTGCAATTACTTAGTAGGTTTTCTTAAATTTTTCACTTAAGCTGACACTTAAGTCTTCCATCTGCCTCAAGAATGATTTAAGATATGAAGAGGTAGGGGAAGTGACAGTGAAGGTGGTAAGGATGAGAACGGTGCCTGTATGCATGCGCCACACGGCCGCCCTGCTGGCCACTGCCGAGAGTTGATTCTACAATAAAACAAAATAAAAATAAAAAGAAATCACCTTAGAGGCCAATCATCACCCCGAAAGCGGACAGTAGACGTTACGTATTAGATGTGTATCGAATTTCAGGTCAATAGGTCAAATGGTTTGCGAGCTATAGGTGATTTTAAATCCTGGACAGACAAACAGGCAGTCAGGGTAGCGTATTATATAAGAAGATCATATGTAAGTGTGTATTATTTTTTGTATGTTATTTATTCATTTTTTATCTAATTTTAATTTGTAACTACTTCTTTGACATTGTGTAAAGCACTTTGTGCTACATCTTTGTATGAAAATGTGCTATAGAAGTAAAGGTTGTTGCTGTCATCCCATTGCACATTCAGGTTCCACCTACACAAACAGTAGAAAAGCAAGGCACTTTTTCTTGGTAAGGTCTCCTTTCTGTTATTGTAATGAAAGTAAAAAATGATAGGGCAGACACAGTATTCTGCAGAAACTTTTAAAATGTTTTGGAACACTGCCTTTTGAGTCAGCCCCATCTATCACATCAGCTATTTTGCTGACTTGGCAATTCAAAGGAAAACCTTCAAAGTTTAGCATTAGTGATGGGATTTACATGCTGACAAAGGCAATGAGAAGAACCCCATACACATTTGACAGCTGGCCCAGTGCTTTTGGTTTTGACAGTTTGCATGTTATTATTTATATGGTGCACTGTACATACTGCCTAGATACATATGAAGCTTGTGCAGAAATATATAGTTTGCATATCCTAGAAGCAGATCCGAAATGTCAGGCAATGACAGCAGCAGCCAGGAATCGGGACGGTTCACTCAAATCCTGCTGCTGGCTTGTAGTTACGTGACCAGATAGAAGAGGGATCCAGGACTACTGTACGGTCTTTAAGCCAACATCAAATATCCCATCATTTATATTACAAAATAGAGTTCTCCCATGGGCTGGGTGAAAGTGTGGAAGCAAGAAAACTGAAAACCCTTGAGGCTGCTTGGTGACATATTGAAGAAACAATGAAGCAGGTTTGAAAATGAGTCGTAAAGTAATAAAAATACAATGCAAAATGTCAAAGGAATAATACAAGGTGCAAAAAAATGACTGAAAAGAAAAGAAAACAACAGACTCCCAACAATCCATAGCTCAGACACCCCCAAAATACTGTGCCTGTAAAAAGTATTCGCCCTTATTGGGGATTTCACATTTTATTGTTATACAACATTGAAACAGAGTGGATTTAATTTGGCTTTGTATGATACCTATCAACATAAACAGACTTTAATGTCAAAGTGAAAAGAGATCTCAGCAAAAAGTGGTCTAAATGAATTACAAATACTGTATAAGACACAAAATGATCGGTCTCATAAGTTATTCACCCTACACCTAAATCACCACTGGTTCAGCCAATTGGTTTTGGAAGTCACATCTTTCATTCAATGGAAATCCCCTGTCTGGGATTCAATTAGTTGTAGGATAAGTACACCTTATCGGGAAGAGTCAGCTTGTGGTGAACTGATCAGTATAATGGCCTAACCCTAACGTTCATACACATGCACAAACCAGGATAAGGTGTACAGAACTATGTTTTTGTCATATTTGCCCTATTACCTGTACATTTGCATAAGCTCTTCTGTGATCAGCCTCTGATTTCTGTTTCACTGATCCTCTGTCCCGTTACTGGATGACTGCTTCTAGGTTTTTAGAGACTTGGGTCATCACAAAAGGGATACAAATAAAATATCCAAGTCACTGACTATCCCTTGGAGTCCAGTTAGTCCTTAGGAAATGGAAAGATGTATTGCACAGTTATAAATGTGCCTAGAACAACCTGTCCACAAAAACAGTGATCATGCAAGAACAAGACCAATGAGGAAGGCCAACAAGAGACCTATGAGAACTTTGAAGGAGTTACAAACTACAGTGGATAAAAGTAGAGGCACTGTGCATGTAACAACTGTTGCCTGGGTGCTTTATCGGTCACTGCTTTATGGGAGAATGGCAAAGAGAAGCCACTTTTAAAAGAAAAAAAACATGTCACAAGGGAGATGCTGAAGTCAACTGGAAGAAGGTCCTATGAAGAATAAGACCAAAATGAACCATTTGGCTCTCAGACTAAATGCATTGTTTGGCATAAACTAGTCACTATATAGTATAAAAAACACACCATCCCCAACATGAATCATGGTGGTGTGAGCATCACACTGTAGGGGTACCTCACTGCAGCAGGCCCTGGAAGGCTTATGATACTAGAGGGTAAAAAGAAAGCAACAAAATAAAGGGGAAATCCAGAGGAAATACTGGATGAAGAAACCTGCTCCATGAGAGATTTGTTTTTCAGCAAGGTAATGACCCCCAGCATAAAGCCAAAACTACACATGAATGGCTTAAAAACAGCAATGTTAAAGCACGAAGTGACCAAGCCAGATCTCAATCTAACATTTGAGGTGCATTCACGTATGCATAATTACAAGGCGATTGTGATTTATAAATGGTAAATTACATAGAAATGCACTTATAGTAGTTTTTATAAATCTGATTTTTTTCGGGCGTACGCTTTTTGCTATTTTTTTGATGTGCACATATTTTCATGCTTGAATCCACACAAACTTTTATAAGCAAGGACACAGGTGTACAAAGCTGACAGAGACCTGTGAACACAGACTGAAGGCTGTCATGGCTGCCAAATGTGCTTCTACTAAACATTGCCTTACAAGGGAGTAAATATATAGTTGTGATCAGTTATTTTTTTATTGTTTTTTATTTAATTTAGACCACTTTATAGAGATCTCTTTGAATTTTAACATTAAGGAGTCTTATTCTTTAAATCAGTGTCAAAAAAGTGAAATTAAATAAACTGTAATTAAGTATGTCTAAGTATGATCAACTGATCAACTCAAAGTCATATAGTGTGCCAACAACCTAGGTACACCCCCTCGACACATAATGCCCAATAGAAATTAGCAAAGGATATGACACCATAGGCTACTGGATTTTTCCCCAGGCACAACTTCACAGGTTGTGGATGTTCTCCAGGTCATCCAGGGTGAGCTCCAAAAAACTGACCATGACAACTCCCAGTTAAATCATTTACTGTTCTATCCATTGAGATGTTAAGTTTTGTAACAAAAAAATATGACTGTTTACAATTTTTTTTTATTCTCTGCTAACTGGCTAATACATTTGTTGCTGTAACTAGTTAAAAATCTACATGGTACAGTCTATTGGTTGTGGTGGTAGATCAAAAAGCAGTACAAACAGTTGTTATAGAAATAGTTTTAGGAAAGAAAGTTTGAAGGTAATTGACAAACATAAACATCACATAAGCTGATGCCTACTGTGCTCTGCTGAAGGTTGTTATGCTAAGATCTGCTAAAGGCTTGTTACTGTGGCCTTTTAAGCCATGCAGCCTATCAATGCTCTCACTACCCCAACACTCTCACAGACAGATTTAATTTTAGATTACAATTAATTTCCTATCTTTGCTCAAAGCAACACATCATGTGGAGCAGCAATACAAACTTCAGTAATTGTTATCTCAATACCCACAGAGCTGTGACCAGAAGTACAAATGATCTAGTTCATTTTACAAAGAGGATAAGGTTGTTTGATCCCTGGAGGGGATCTCAGAGTTTGACTTTCATCAGAAAATCCTCCTTTCTCCCATTCACATATGTCAGCTTCAGAGTAATTGATTAGAAAAGACAGCATGTCTAGTATGGGTAGTGCAAGAATAGCCATTTGGCAGGCAAAGCCTCATTTACATCTCGAAGGTTGACTTTTCTGCTATGAGCACAGATGAACACCCAGTGGACTTCTGGATTGTATTAGCATTTTCTACTGTTAAAACTAACCTTATATAAAGTTTTCCATGATGTACTAAAACTTTAATTTTAATAGAAAATGAACATTAAAAGGCAGACACTACTGACACACAAGCTATCAATTATTATAAAAAAATAAAAGAATGATAAAAATACTCAGTCCACTTACTGAATGTTCAATAATGCATACTGACACTAACATTTTAGTCCAACTACAGTCACTTCTGAGCACGTAAAGTCCATAGTAAGAAAAGCACTTTGTCCATTTCCAAAGAAATTTAAGAGTATCAAAAAAACTTAAAACAGTTGAGAAAGTCAAAGCATAGAAAATCAGTTCTACCAGACAAAAATTATTTTGTTTCTATAGCGGGATCAAAACGTTCTATCTTTTATCCAGTGAAAAGATAAAAAAGCAGTGAAAACCATTTGACAAATGAAACATCAGGCATTGCACGTGTGATATCTTTAAAGAATCTGATAGGCACAACTTCATAATTGTTTCTTCAAGGAAGACAACTAAGCAGACAGTTACAGCAGTCAAACCAAGATTTAACAAATTCATGACATATACTTGTGCCTCCCATATAAAGCAGCAAAAACAGTATTGGTACCAGAGGGTTGTGCAAAAAAGTTAAATTATGAGGGACAGCTCTTCTTTGTATGGCTGAATGATCAAACTGCTTCTAAGAATCACAAGAGAAATGAAACTGTCACACAAGATAATGTCCCAAACCATTTTTTTTTTGCTGTTATGTTGATGTGGCATTCAAGAATGTTGCCCAGATTATACTATTATCCACATTGTCCCCATTTGTGGTCCTGAAAATGACTGAAATGACGTGACACCAGCCCATGGCTGCTTGATACATAACACCAGTTGTGGCAGAAGACCGGGGACCTTGCCCGGCCAGGACGCCCTTGTGATGGAAGGACCAAGGGAGAGGATATATTCAGGGCAATACCTCCCCTGGAAAACAACAGGGCAACCCCCCTGGATTGCATCGGGGCCAGTTGCAGTGCCCTGGACTGCAGCACTTTCGCCACACTCGGAAGTACTGCCAGAAGATGAACCTGTTGCACCTGGAGCACTTCCGAGTGCCCATGCAGCACTTCTGCCACACCCGGAAGTGCTGCCAGATGACCGAAGAGCACCTGCAGCACTTCTGGGTGCGGTATAAAAGAGACAGACTTACTCCGTTCAAAGAGCCACAGTCAGGAGGTGGTGGACAAAGCCTGTGGAGAAGAATGTAGGCAGCAGAAGAAAAAGAGAGAAAGAAGAAAAAGCGAGAAGAAGAAAAGAGAGAGACAGGACTGAGCTTATTGTGAAAGAATTGTGTGCACTGTGTGCTGTAAGGACAACAAAAAGAAGTAAAAAGTGTGCTGCATTTTCACAGGGCACGGTACAGCCCCTGTTTCTTCCACACAACCTACACGTAGTCCGCAATGGCGAGGAGAAATCCTGTGAATGGAGTCTTAGTCTGCAATGTGTCAATGCATCATTGCATCATTCAAGAAGAGCCATGGAGGCAACACACCTCAATAGAGTTTGGAAAGTGTTGACAGAGGCACTGGGACCATCTTTTTAAAGATCAATTGTTCTTTTTATAAAGCTGTTTATCTGGTCTTTCCAGAAATTTCCCAAGAAGCGGGAGGGTGTTCCTTAACTCATCATCACCAGCATTGTCTCACCATCACACCTATATACTGTTGAAATGCACCACACTAATACTAGGGGCTTAACGACAGGACCTCTGTAAAACTCCCTTTAATTCTGTCAAACATGTTTTTAATGCATTGTAACAGTCATTCCATAATAAAATATTGAATCAGTAACTCAATGTGTTAACTACTACTGGTAGCAGCTTCTTGGGCTATACTTGATAGGTTAGCCAGATGGTCCTAAGACTTTTTTTAGTAGCTTTTAGTCATTACCTAAACTTAAACCTATATGTCTGGAGACCGTAACATTAAATACTAGTGATTATCAAAATGACTGCCATAACATCACTCCCTAGTCACACGCATGAATGTGTAGAGGACTAAGACCCAGCTAAGATTCTTACCACCTTTGATGGTGATTTATTTATTTTTTCGGAGGGGATCCTAGGAACACACCCGGCCTTGGCCCGACTCACACACACTCCCTCACAGAGACAAAAAAACAACTGGTAATAAAACAGAAATGAAGAATGTATTAAACAATAATATATGAAATATAACTACACCAATTAAAAAGATCCCACCCCAGTTCCCTTTATCCTCAGACAGCCCTCTTACAGCAGGAAGACACCAGACAATCCATATACCCAAAACAGGAGACGATCCACGACAAACAAAATCTACTTGTAGTAAACAGAAAGGCAAAAAGACAGGTAACTCCAGACACAAAACAACAAAAGACTTCTCTCTTTCCTGTAGAACTGGCCTCTTGTTAAATCTTGTACTGGCCTCCTCGTTCCCAGCAGCCCCTGTGCCCTCAGCAGGTGACCAATCAGAGCCACTGCAGGGACTGCTAGGAGTTGAAGTTTCTTTACCCAGCAGCGCCGCTACAAATGTACCATGATGATGTTCACAATGCCACATCAGGATGACTTCATTGAATTGGACAATAAGATGCA
Source organism: Polypterus bichir lapradei (assembly GCA_026402145.1). NCBI lineage: Eukaryota > Metazoa > Chordata > Cladistia > Polypteriformes > Polypteridae > Polypterus > Polypterus bichir. The sequence goes on from JANRMT010062796.1 coordinate 21,924,156, forward strand.
AACTGTAAACAAATTTGAAAAACAAATAACACAATGATAAGTGTGTAGCTCATTGCACTTCCTAGCATTTTCCTTCACGTATCGTAGTACGTTTATTTGACAGATCTTGAGATTGCCAAGTTCTGATTCTAACCTTTTTATGGCATCTACAGTAGATGTGTGGCCCTTACGTTGCAGTTATGGACATAATATAAAAGCAATTTAATCATTTTATCATGAAGATAACAGCAGTTTTTATGGGTGCAAGTATACAGTACAGTACTTTTGTCAAACAATCTATGCACATATATCTAAATTTATACTGTATATATTGTTATAACTAGAATCTAGATGAGAAAAGGCCATTCAGCCCAACAAAGCTTGCCAGTCAAATTTACTTAATCCTTCAAAATAAAATCAAATCTAGTTTTGAAGGTCCCTAAAGTCCTACTGTCTACCACACCACTTGGTAGCTTATTTCAAGTGTCTATAGTTATCTGTGTGATGAAAAATTTTCAATGCCTGTGTGAAATTTACCATTAACATGTTTCCAACTGTGTTCCTGTTCTCTTCATAAACTCATTTAAAGTAACAGTCTTTTGAACATTGTCTAGCAGTTGATAGCGTCAAGTCCACTATGACTCCTAAATTATTCTCATAATGTAAACTTTTGACTTTCAGACCTCCCATTATGTACTCAAACCTAACATTTTTACTTTTTACATGTAATACTTTAAATTTGCTTATATTAAATTTCATCTGCCGCAAATCTGTCCAAGCATGTATGCTGTCTAAGTCCCTATGTAACGATTCAATGAATTCTTGATTATCTGCCAATCCACCTACCTTGGCATCATCTACAAACTTAAACAGGTTCCTTATGGTTCAATGAATGTGCTAGGGAGTGGAGAGTTTGGGTGAGTTTCTGTGTTATTGCTGTTGCCATTGTTTGTTTTCTGGATTTTTCAACCCTATGCTTTGTTTTTCAACTTCGTCTTTGGATTTTGTTTTTGGACTGTGATTATTGATTTTTTGAACCCTTGCTCTGTTTTTGACTCTAATTATTGGATTCTGTATTGGGACTTTGTTTACTGTGTATTGCCTAGCCTTCTCAGTCATCTCCTTCATGCTCTTTGGAGTTTTGGGGCTTGCATATCCTTTTTTTTTGCTAAAATAAACCTTTCATTTTATCAACATTCATCTCAGCCCTTTTGGTTCCTAGTCGGGGTATTTTGACAGTGATACCCCCCCCCCCAGTGGGTAACCTTGAAAGTATTTTTGCAGCTGTGCTTTTCTGAACTGAAGCAAGATCACGATTATCTACACACTACAATTTGAACTCCCACTTCTTTTAGTTTGATACACAACCTCTCATGTGGCACCTTATCAAATGCTTTCTGAAAGTCAAGATAAATAATTTCATATGCTCCAATTTGATCATATCCTTTTGTTGCTCCCTCACAGTTTTCCAGCATGTTGGTAAAACATGACCTCCCTTTTCTGAACCCATGCTGACTGTTCAGAAAAACTCCTGTTCTTGCCATGTGTTGCTCAGTGTTTCCCACAATAATTCTTTCCATTAATTTACCTGTGATGCAGGTTAAGCTTACTGGCCTATAGTTGCTTGGATCTGCCTGATCACCCTTTTTGTATAATGAGATAATATTTGCCATTTTTTCAGTCTAGGGTGCAGTGACTTTCTAAAAATGGTTGTCAAGGGTTTATATATGTACTTGCTAACCTCCTTAAGAACTCAAGGGTAAATATTATCTGGTCCTAGTGATTTGTATGATTTCCACCTATTTAATCGGCACAGTACTTCTCCCTCTACATTTTCCAAATCACTCAGTACCTCATTATTAGTCCATTTTACCACTGGGAGGTTATCTACTTCCTCACGTGTGAAGGCTACTGAAAAATGTGAGTATGAATAATAATATGAATAATAAATGTTTATGTTCATATTGCTAAAGTAAGGCAAAATAAGGAAAAGCCAGTTAATAGCAGTGGAGAAGGAAACAGAAAAAAACACCTTTTATGAAGGCAAGCAGGATGGCATGGAGAGCTGCAGAATGAAACACATCCCATAAAGCATGTTATTACTGTGCCATGATGCCATATTAATAGATCCTTGGCTAAATACACTTAACTAAAAACTGAAACTTAAAGAGGTTGATTGGTTATGCAGAGTTTCATAAGGAGGCTTAAATAGTCAAGAGTGCTTAAATTAGGACAATGAAATTCATCACAAAAACTTCTTATTAAGTTGTTTTAAAAAGAGTGAGTCTTTATTGTTAAAATAAAGTTCAGACAGAGAGCTTCAATAATACTTTGACATTATATGTGACACCATCGAACATATCACTAATCTATGCATGCACAGGGGCAATAGGGGATTTTTTTGGTTAGGAAAAACTGATGGATAGTTCCTTATTTGTCTCCAGTAAGTACAACACATTCTTAGACATGGAATTATTTTCATGGTCGAGATAAGAAAATTTCATCTTATTTAGCTTGTTTTTAACTTTTTATTAACAGTTTTGTGTTATCAAATCATTTTTGACTAATATTTGAATGCATTCAATGTTCACTGTTCTTGCAATATATTAATTTTGTGCCTGTGTCAGCATAAAGCCATTGTTAATATAAATCTCCAATTTCTTTATTTTTATCTTTCCACTAACTAGACTTGACATTGTTATAACATTTTCCGTGAAACTGAATTATGTTTATGACATCTAATATTATACCCATCAGATTATTTTTATGCTGAGCAATGAAAAGCAGTGGGTTGCAAAAGGTACTTTCAAACATAAAGGTCTCATGACACCTAAAAGCATGGCATGAATATAATAGAGATTTACATCCCCTTACAGCATGTCTGAAGGAGTCGAGAACCAAGTCAAAGGTGAGAATAGCCCATTAAAGAAATCACAATGACACTGGACTTTAAAGTGCAAGGCTGCTGACTCAATCCACAATTCTGCCTAACCCTGTGTCCCTGGGTGAATCATATGAATCACTTATCCTGCCTGAGAACCAAAAGCAAAAACACATACAGCATGTTAAAAAGTGCACTATAACTATGTACTTGTAAAATAGCTTTGGGTGATTTTTCCTACTGAAAGGTGATCATTTCCAAACTGCCTATCCTGATGAGGGCCGGGGTGGAAACATGCTGATCTGGTATGTCCAAGCAGTCAACTTTCTCCAGGAACTCCTGGGGCATTCCCAGATGTTCCCAAACCAGGAAAGAGATATAATTTTTTAGTATGTCTTGGGTCTGACCTGAGTCTTCTCATTGTTGGCTATGTGTTGTGCATAGCCTAAGGAAACTTCATGGCCAAAGTATCCCAACTAATTTCTCTTGATCTGGAGAATTAGCAGTTCTACCGCTAATTATTGCCTAATTTAATTTTTATATTTTTTCTTTTTTCTTTCTTCATCTTGTAAAGCACTTTGAGCTACATCATTTGTATGAAAACGTCCTATATACAGAAATGTTCTCAATTTGGACAACCCCTAAATCTGGTCTGCACCTTATAATCCCAATTATGCAAACATATCACTCACTCTCCTAATACAGACACTGAATAGCACACATATGAGATGGCCTTAGAATTCCATATTCTGTTAGCACCTCTCACAAGGTAACATGGACATAGGTTTTTTCAGGTTCACAAAGCACGTGTACATATGACTGGCAAATTCCCATGACCCCTAAATATCTCTGCAAGAACAAAGAGTTAATCCACTCTTCTATGGTCAGGATGGCACCCCATTGATCTTCCTGGATCTGAGGGACACCCATTGGATGTAATCCCATTCCAATACCCTAGGATAGGCTGTCCTAGGAAGGCTGTGGGGGCCTTGATGATTGGAAAACCTTCTTAATCCCCCTTTTTAAAAATGAACCACTACTTCAGTCCAGAAGCCTAAAGATATTGTCTCCTCCAGTGTAATATACTGATAAGCAACCAAGTAGTCGTTTCACTTAACAACATGCATTCTGTTAATCTGAGTCTGCCAATTTATTAGAAACAAGGGGAAAAGAACAATTGAGAAGTTAACAATGGTCTCATAAACCTGATAGAAAGCTCTTTTCATGAACCATAGAAGCTTCTTTTACATAACAAAATCACACATAGCTGGACTTGAAGGTAAAAGTTAAAAACAAACCCTGAAAAGTATACCAGGCCGTCCTGGGGAACTGATGTTCAGACTCAAAATAACTCAGTGTGCCATTTAGGAAGCCATTTAGAAATTTCCACATGCTTGTTTTTAGGAGAAGATGGGAAATTGAAGTATCTGGTTTAAACCCATGAGATCAAAGGAAGAAAGAGTAAAGTCCTACTCCTAAAGGTAAAGTTCTATAGGTGGATTGCTTTCTTGAAATGTTTAAATTATTTAGCAGTCTTATATCTGTTTACAAATCTTACAGTCTTCTTACACTGACCTTCTTCTACATTAGTATCACTACCATATTCAATTGTCTTATAAATCAAAATTCCTTATTTTCAGGGATGGGTCTCTTACCTAAAATAATCCCAGCTACCAAGATAATTCATTCTAACGTTTATTCCACTATTTAGGAAATATTAAATAGGTCTATGTTCATAGTTTTTTTGCAATCTATGCTGTGATTCACATTATGGAATCCTCTAAATGTGAAAGGATTTTGCACCCAATTGTCTCCCTGGCTATTCTTCTAAGTGATAGCTTAACTGGCAAAACTAAATTGGCTCTGTTTATGTGAGCGCACATATGTGTGTATGACCATCACCTTCCTGTCTTGTGCTCCATTCCCCCTGACCCTAAATTGGGTAAACTTGTAAAAAAAATGTATGAGTGATTAAGTTATTTTTTGCAATGTCTTCCTTACTATCCCCATCTCTGCTACTCATTAATAACACTTAGGTAATGACTCATCTTTGTTCCTTTGATCGACTCCCAGGAGACTTCTACTCCTAAATTCTATTACATCAAATATCCTATTACTGTCTATAAATACTGTAAATCCCCAGAGTAGGTTTATCATAACAAATGAATATTTCAATTGTTTGATGTATTAATAGAACTGTCTGAAGGAATTAACTATTTATTCTTGTTATAAAATGCTTGGTTAATGCTGCTCTACAGGTGTTGTGCTGAATAATCCCCAGAATGGATTCCAGATCTTAGGTGATCAGAAGATTTGATCAAATTTTGACAAGTATGTTGTTAATATGTAATAATTTTTTTTCTGCTTTCTGATGAGAGTTGAGTAGAGGATGGACTCCATCATTTGCAGAAACTTTTGATAGAGTCATATCAGAGTGTACCTATACATGTACGTACTTCTGTAGCATTATAATTAACTTACCTAACAAAACATATCTGGCCCTGTTTTGCTAATTATAATTCAAACATGCAAGTTCATGCAATTTAGATGCAAAAAAAGAATAAAACAATGGAATGCTGGTGCATGGTCTGTCTACATTGAAATCTAATTATTGTAATACAATGATAAAAAAGGACACTGCAGGGCCAATTGGTCCAGCCCCACAGAAGACTATTTCACATACTAAAAGAAGCATTATTTTTCTAAGTACAGTAAGTAATTACATTGAGCATATGGCAGAAAATTGTAGGCAAATTGCTTAAGAAGAGAAATCTGTTGTTTTAATAATAAGTTAAATTACTGAGGGAAGCTTAGATCTTATTTTGCACATCTGCTGGGGGCTGCACCCTTAATACAGAAATGCCACTGGTCACTTATATACTGTATACTATGTTTTATGAGGCATTCATTTGATTTTCTTTAAATAAATCAATAAAGTATTTGAACCCAAGAAATTTTCACATGGGTATTTTTGCCACTCACTAGAAGACAAAAAGTAACATTATTATTTAGTTTAAATAGCTGTGCTTCCTGGCATTGCTTGGGTATATTTTCAAAACACCTCTGTAAATGTTTTCTTGCCTGAGCAAGCAACATACGGTTGGCAATTAGAGAAGCAGTTTGACTGAAAATGTCTGCCTGCAGACCACAGTCTAGCAACAAATCACAACCATTTGAAATGGAAGATTTAATATGAAGTAACGAGAGGAAATTTGATCACACAGACTGGGCCTTGTTTAAATTAGCTGTTACCAATGGCTATTAGATCATCTTAGAGGAGTATGCATCATCAGTCACTGGCTACATTATGGTCTCAGAAACCACCAGAACATGTACAAAACAGAAACCACAGGTCACACTAGTGCTACATACACTTATAAAAGCCCATAATACTGTCTTTAGATCGAGTGACAAGGTAATCCTCAGGACAGCTGGGGGAAAGCAGTTTTGGGGCATTAAAGCGACTAAGCTTGGCAAGAAAATTTGTAACCACTTTCCGGACACCAGAAACACATATGTCAGAGCATCCAAGCCATCACCAACTATAAGACCATACCCCATGCTTGCAGTGGTGATACCTCACTTCCAGATGTTCCAAATAATTTTTATGTGCAGTATGATGCCCTGAAAGACATACCTGCGAGGAAGTCCATCCCTCCTCAAGAGGAATAGATACTGTAATTGTCCACAGCTGATTTGGGAAGATCTTTTAAGGATGTGAATCCTCACAAAGGTGCTGGACCAGACATCATACCTTGTTGAGTGCTCAGGAAATGTTCAAACCAGTTGATGGATTCTCTTAACAGACATCTTTAGCATTTCCCTAAGGCAGGCAATCAAATACTTCAAAACCACCAAAATCATACCCATACTGAAGAATTCCCCTGTCTTTTGCTTTAGTGGCTATCATCCTATAACATTTATGCTGGTTATTATGAAGTCCTTTGACAGGCTAGTCTTGGGTTACCTGAATGCTGGACGTCCCACATCACACAAGCCTTTTCAGTTTGTCTTTTGCCAAAACTGTTCCACTGAAGATGGCATATCATCTACTCCTTATCTGGACAAAAGAGACATAAATGCTGTAATGCATTTCAACATTCAACATCATCATCCCTCAAAAGCTCAATGCGCTAGGCTACAAAAATTTCCTATACAACTGGACTTCCTGACCGAGAGACCCCAAACAATCCATGTCAGAAACTCCATCTCCAGCGCCATCACACTAAGCACTGGTACTCCCCAGGTTGCATATTTAGCACACTCCTGTTCACTCTGCTGATTCATGACTGTATGGCTGCACACAGCTCTAATACCATAATTAAGTTTGCTGATGACACTTCCGTAGAAGGTCTCATAAGCAATGGGTATGAGTTAACTTAAAGAATGGAGAAATGCTGTTTGACAAACTGGTGCAAGTGCAACAATCTGTCACTTAACATGGACAAGATTAAAGAAATGGTTGTTGACTTCAGGAAGGCTCATACTGCATACACCCCAGTGTACACTGAGGGATCAGTGGTGATACTGGTCAAGAACACCAAATTCCTTGATGTGCATCTGGCAGCTGACCGTACTTGGCCTATTAACACAACATCCTTAGCCAAGACGATGCAATAACATCTCCAATTCCTTTGGTGGCTGTGGAAAGCAAGAATGCAACTGCCATTCTCAAAACACTCTACAGGAGTACCATTGAGAGCATTATAAACAGCTGTAACAACATCTGGTTTGGGATCTCGAGCCTCTGACCACAATGTCCTACAACAGAGAGTACATACGGCAGAAAAATGTATTGAGCTCTCTCTTTCCCTTCCATTAAAGACATCTTCATTAAGTGCTGCATCTTTAAAGCCTATAGTGTTGTGTAGGACCGCTCCCACTTCTCCCTCGGTCTCTTTGTCCCACTTCCATGTGGCAGAAGGTTTTGTAGCATCCAAACCAATTCTCCCAGGTACTACAAAAGCTTCTACTCCTTAACACTAGAACTACCAGAGCCAACAAAAAAACAATTTACCTGTCCCCCCTTAAATCCCTTCACACCTCTCCATCAGCGTCTTTTGTCTTCTAAAAGTGTTGATAAGCAACAAGCAGCAAGCAGTCTGCTATACCATCCCCCCACTGCCTCAGAACGGGCACTAAGTTCTCCCAGTTCCTGCCTTGATTGATTATCTGGGAGTGAGCTACCCAGAATTGTAAGGGGAAATAATTTGATGTGTGTTTGGTGTCTACAACAATCTATGTAAACACATCGTTAAAACAGAAATGTTTTTCATGTTTTAGTAATAAATAACAAAATCTAGACATGAACTGTATAATGTATGAAGGCTGATGGCCAAATATCAAATAAACACTTTCACAAAAGGTGCAAGTACAATATGACAGCTTCCGTGGTGCTGTGGTTAGAACTGCCAACTTATAATCTGGAGGTTGTGAGTTTGAAACCAGCTCCCGGGCAAATTTACCATTTAGAGTAGTGAACTGCTCTTATTGTTAACATTATACAATAAAAACATACATTTGATTTGTGTCTGTAACAGCCACTGTAAATGTATAGTACTTTTAAAATTAGCATTTTTTTTCACTTTTACTCTCTCAGTCATAATCATGATACAACAACCCCCTCCCCAGATCTGACACGGTTACTTTATATCTGAAACTGGGAATAACTGTAGATGTGACTGGTGTTTTGAGACAATGGAACTGGAAATTCTCTGATCTGGAGGGATAAAAGCTGACACACAAATGCTGGTGAATCTGCCTTCTTTGTATCTCACCGTCACTTGAATTTTTTTTTATTCAGTTTTATTGAGTGTTCCTGCTCACGCTGAATTAGTATGCGCTTTATGGTCCATGATGTCAAAGCCGCACTGACAAGAAAACAGAGACATAGGTATATATGATATTTGGAATAACTCATTTTATGACCTGTATAGTACATTTCAGAAAACATTGTGGCACTGATGCAACATTACTCATATTCATTTGCATAACATCTTGCACTTGTAATCAGTGACCTCGTTTTTTTTTTTTCGATCTTGCCAGTGTCCACTTTTGGGTGCATGTGCGTCTGGCGTCAAGTCTGAGGGTTCAAGTGGACGACAGCGCCCCCTATCTGTCACAATAGATAGATAGATAGATAGATAGATAGATAGATAGATAGATAGATAGATAGATAGATAGATACTTTATTAATCCCAAGGGGAAATTCACATACTCCAACAGCAGCATACTGATAAAGAACAATGTTAAATTAAGAGTGATAAAAATGCAGGTAACGTTTACGCCTCCGGGTGGAACTGAAGAATCGCATAGTGTGGGGGAGGAATGATCTACTCAGTCTGTCAGTGGAACAGGGCAGTGACAGCAGTCTGTCACTGAAGCTGCTCCTCTGTCTGGAGATGATACTGTTTAGTGGATGCAGTGGATTCTCCATGGTTGACAGGAGCCTGCTCAGCGTCCGTCACTCTGCCACGGATGTCAAACTGTCCAGCTCCATGCCTACAATAGAGCTTGCCTTCCTCGCCAGTTTGTCCAGGCATGAGGCGCTCTCCTTCTTTATGCTGCCTCCCCAGCACACCACTGCGTAGAACAGGGCACTCGCCACAACCGTCTGATAGAACATCTGCAGCATCTTATTGCAGATGTTGAAGGACGCCAGTCTTCTAAGGAAGTATAGTCAGCTCTGTCCTCTCTTGCACAGAGCATCAGTATTGGAGGTCCAGTCCAATTTATCATCCAGCTGCACTCCCAGGTATTTATAGGTCTGCACCCTCTGCACACAGTCACCTCTGATAATCATGGGGTCCAGGAGGGGCCTGGGCCTCCTAAAATCCACCACCAGCTCCTTGGTTTTGTTGGTGTTCAGGTGTAAGTGATTTGAGTCGCACCATTTAACAAAGTCCTTGATTAGGTTCCTATACTCCTCCTCCTGCCTACTCCTGATGCAGCCCGCGATAGCAGTGTCGTCAGCGAACTTTTGCACGTGGCAGGACTCCAAGTTGTATTAGAAGTCTGATGTATATAGGCTGAACAGGACCGAAGAAAGTACAGTCCCCTACTGTGCTTCTGTGTTGCTGACCACAATGTCAGACCTGCAGTTCCCGAGGCGCACATACTGAGGTCAGTCTGTAAGATAGTCCACGATCCATGCCACCAGATGTGAATCTACTCCCATCTCTGTCAGCTTGTCCCTAAGGAGTAGAGGTTGGGTGGTGTTGAAGGCACTAGAGAAGTCCAGAAACATAATTCTTACAGCACCACTGCCTCTGTCCAAGTGGGAGAGGGATCGGTGTAACATATAGATGATGGCATCCTCTGCTCCCACCTTCTCCTGGTATCCGAACTGCAGAGGGTCTAGGGCGTGTCGGACCTGTGGCCTCAGGTGGTGAAGCAGCAGCCACTCCATGTTCTTCATCACATGTGATGTCAGAGCGACAGGCCAGAACTTATTTAGCTCACTAGGACATGATACCTTTGGGACTGGGGTGATGCAAGATGTTTTCCAAAGCCTCTGGACTCTCCCCTGTTCCAGGCTCGGGTTGAAGATGCGCTGTAGAGGACTCCCCAGCACCAGCACACAGGCCTTCAGCAGTCGGGGCGATACTCTATCTGTACTCGCTTCATTGCTGGCACGAAGTCTCCTCAGCTCTCTGCTTACCTGGGCTGCTGTAACTGTGGGTGGCGGGAAACTCTCTCCTATGCTGGTATCAGCAGTAGGATGGGTGGAGGGTGCAGTACTCTGAGGTGAGAGTGGGTTAGGGTGGTCAAGCCTGTTAAAGAAGTTGTTCATCAGGTTTGCTCTCTCCATGTCTCTCTCGATGGTGGCACCCTGCTTTGAGCTGCAGCCAGTGATGATCTTCATCCCATCCCACACTTCCTTCATGCTATTATTCTACAACTTCTGCTCCAGCTTTCTCCTGTATTGCTCCTTCGCCGCCCTGAGCTGAACTCAGAGTTCCTCCTGCACGTGCTTGAGTTAATGCTGATCACCGCCTTCAAAAAGTCCTTTTCTTTTGGTTCAAAAGGCCCTTGATGGACCTTGATAGGTCCTTTACTCCCCAGCTCCAATGCACAGGCCTTTAGCAGTCGTGGCGATACTCCATCTAGACCTGCTGCTTTGCTGGCACAAAATCTCCTCAGCTCTCTGCTCATCTGGGCTGCTGTAATTGTGGGTGGGGATGTCTCTCCTATTCTGGTATTAGCAGAAGGATGGGTAGAGGGTGCAGTACTCTGAGGTGAGAGTGGGTTAGGGTGGTCAAACCTGTTAAAGAAGTTGTTAATTTGGTTTGCGTTCTCCACACACTCATTTACTGCTCCTTCGCCGCCCTGAGCTGGACTCGGAGTTCCTTCTGCATGCGCTTGAGCTCATGCTGATCACCGCCTTTAAAAGCCCTTTTCTTCTGGTTCAAAAGGCCCTTGATGCCACTTGTAATCCATGGCTTGTTGTTAGCATAGTAGTGTACTGTTCTTACTGGAACTGCAATGTCCATTCAGAAGTTGATGTAGTCAGTAGTGCAGTCAACAACCCCCTCAATGTTCTCACTATATGATCCCTGCAGGATATCCCATTCCGTAGTTCCAAAGCAGTCTCTCAGAGCCTACTCTGCCTCAGGGGACCATTTCCTGAATGAACGTGTGATTGTAGGTAGCTTCCTCACTCTTGGTTTGTAGTGAGGCTGAAGCAGAACCAGGTTATGATCTGCTTTCCCAAGTGCAGGCAGCGGGGTGGCGCTGCATGTGTCTTTAACGTTTGCATACAGTAGGCCAATAGTCCTATTTCCCCGGGTGTTACAATCCACATACTGGGAGAAGGCAGATAGTGGTTTGTCCAGTGTCACATGGTTAAAATCGCCAGTGATTAGCACAAGCGCCTCAATCACGTGTCCAAACTCTCTGGGCAAGTAATAGGGACGCAGACTTACAGCCAAAAGTTCAATGTCCCTGCAGCAAGTGGAGATTTTGACGTTTACATGTCCACAGTTGCACCACCTTGTATTCAAATAGAGAGCGACTCCCCCTCCTTTCTGCTTCCCGCAGGTATTTGTGTCTCTGTCCGCTCTAACTTTGCTAAACCTGGGTAGCTCCAGGTTAGCATCTGGGATGTTAGTTGTTAGCCACGTTTCACAAAAACACAACAAACTGCATTCTCTGTAGGTCCTGACATTTTTCACCAGCGCGGCCAGTTCGTCGATTTTATTTGGTAGTGAGTTCACATTTCCCAGGATCACAGAAGGCACCAAAGGCTTGTATCGCCACTTTTTCATAATACGCTTAGCCTTGGCTTAGTGCCAGCTCTGCTGCCACGATACCGCCTTCTTACCTCGTCGGGTAAATAGGGAACCACACCGGCATGGGCATTTGTTCTCAGTGCTTGAAGTTGACTACCTGAATAGACGAGTCTCGGTGTGTAAAAATTCATGTCCAAGTAGTAAAAAGTAGTAAAAAGTGTTCAGGGAACGAGTCCACATAAACGAAAGTGGTAGGAGTAATCAGTGAAATAGAGAAAAAGGTAGAAAGATAAAGTCGTACACGGAGCTGCTGGAAAGGCTGCCACTCACGGCGGTGCCTGAATCAATAAGAGTCAGCTTATATTAAGTGTAATTTGTTACTACTGTTGTGTTTTTATTAGTTGTTTTTATTATTTTTTATTACTGTTTATTTCAATGTATTACTTTTTACTAATTTAGAATTTATTTATTTATTTATTAATTTATTATATATTTTACCTGTCTTGCTCTTATCCTGCATTTATGTATATGTTGCACAGCAGTCCTGGATAACATTACTTTGCGCCACTGTGTGCTGCAAAACTGCGCATGGATGGTATGACTATAAAGTTACTTGACTTGATTAGATTCCATGGTACAAATATGGATTCTCCTTTGTCACATTCTAGTCAGAGTTCATCTTTAACTAATTAGCTTTAAAGTTTCCTTCTAACATTATAAACAAGGCAATTCATGCTTGACAACAGAAACCAGATGATTTCAGATTCACCAAACATTTATTGGAACGCCATATAACTTTTATTCCAGGTTGGAAAATCCCTTAGGTCTCCTCCAGTTTTCATGAAAATATATACACTGAGAGAAAATGGAACAAACATATATGCACATGCATACATTCATACATGGATATATACTGTGCATACTAGCAGGTGCCAGTTCATCTTATGCGTATGTCTTAGTACTGCCCAGGTATTATTTTAAAAGTCTCCTGTAAATTTAAATGATTATTTTCAGACTAAGTATGACCAGTGTCAATTTTATTTAAAAACAACAGAAGTTGACCAAAGTGCTGTGGACATTGTAGATAAAAAAAGATGTAAACAGGGCAATCAAAAACAAAACAGACCAAAACGAATGCAGACATAGTTGGCAAGCCATACATGCCAGCATCATCTTGTATCATATGATGGTCCCAAATCATTAAGAGACATGACTCAGCTATGGGGTCAAGGCTAGTGAGTAACATACTACAGCTTCAAATATGATAGAGAAGTGGTAAGCGATTACTCTTAAGATCTTAAAATGTAATAAAAAGCACCAGAATCTATATGGCCCAACTCAGTGTACTTTGATGCCTTGATAAAAAAATACTGAGGACAATATTTGGTTAAATAAACAATGTTTTACTGTAATGGGTGTTAACCCAAACTCAAATTCCCTGCCCTAACAAGTCCTTTACCACCGCAAACAGTGTTGCACTCTTTCACCGTTCAAAGATCAGACTGTAGTATATCCTGACACTCATTCCACGCCCACCTCCATCCCGCTCTGCCTCTCCAGGAGTGCAAATTATATATCAAAACCCTGACTTATGGTGAGAAATATCCATGTGCCAAATTTCATAGAAATTGTGTTTTATAGATATACATATTTAAGGGGCTTTCTAAAGGTTGCAGTCCACAAACATAAATAAATGTGAGGGTAACTCAAAAAGTAAAGGCAATCTGAATCTGCAATGGATAGAAACTGATGCAATACAACACGTTCACAATGGCTTATTGGTAATTTGAATACACACAATGCAGCACTCTGCTATTAGTCTAGTTGAAGCCAAGGTGAAATGAACATGGATGTTCTGCTGCAGGAATGTACCATTCTTGAATAACATACCATAGTGAGATTTCTTTGGGCAGAGGGAGTGAAAACTGATGAAATTCACCAAAGGATTTTAACTCAGTACTGGAGTGAAAATAGCATGACTCAACTAAAAGTTTATAAATTGAAGGAAAAGTTTAACACAGAAAAAATATTTAACCAACAAAGCTTGATCTGGTCAGCCATCAACATCACCAACACAAGTCCACATCAACATGGCAAATGACTTCATCAGAGAAGACCGACAGATTACATTGTTCACTCTTGCTGTACATTTAGATATTAGGTATGAATCTGCACAAGCTACAGTGCATGGTGACTTGGGGTGCTTGGTACAAGCCACCATCCTTTGCTGAATTTCATCAGGCTTCACTCCCTCTGGCCAAAGAAATTCCACTATGGCACATTGTTCAACAGTGGTGTAATTCCTCAGGAGAGCACCTTTCCTTCAACTAGACTAACCATATAGCACTGCACTGTGTATGTTCGAACTACCCATAAGCCATCAGGTCAGCTGATGTTTTGTGTCAGCTTCTATCTGTTGTGGTTACTGTATAATTTTCAAATGGCTTTACTATTTGATTTACCTCTGTTGTGATGTGAAATTTTGCCAATTTGTTACTTAGGCAAAGCAATATAATATTAGTGTTACATTAGTGAGAAGCATTAATGTTTTACCTCCCCCCCCCCCCCCCCCCCAACTAAGTCAGGAAAGTGAATTTTATGACAGGGTTGGGGGAGGTGTCTCTCAATCAACCCCCTCAGGAAAGTCAGGCTGCCTAACTGACAAGCTTTACCTTAACACATGGTTTGGAGGGCAGGTGTGGAGGTGTTCTGTCTCCCCATTGGTTTGAAGTATGGCTGTTTGGAACTGGTTTGTACCAGAAGCCTTTAAGTACCATGACACCCTATTGGCTCTAGGGGTTGGACAGAAAACCTATTAATTTGCTTGCTTTACCCCAGCTCTCTCTCTCTTACCAAATTGATGAAACACCATCTCACACACCATAAACTGAAAAGGACAACACAATGAAGAGCACAGCTCGGCAGCCATATTGAGACAGGCATGTGGCCTGTTCTGAAGAAAGCTAGAAATGAGTAGAGACTAGAGACATTTTAAGTAACTAACAAGTTTGTGTGCCGCCTGAAACTACAAATCACCATTTATCAGGTTGTATGGTTGTCAATATTCAAATGTACTTTGCATATTGTAATTATTTATGAATATTATCAATAATACATTATTTAAAGTGTAACTTAACTCTTGCTTGTCTTTTACTACACCTAATTGCCTGAGGTTACAAATGTAAAAGGGAAGGTGGGGAGAAGTTATATAGTACAATACCTTAAAAACAGTGGTAAGTCTGTGAGATTTGAGGCATTCTGACAAAGGCTACATATTAATAATACAAAAGGGGAAAGTAAAGTAATATATTACTCTACCAAGACTATCTCATACTTTAACTACATGCCATTTAAGCCTGATTTATGCATAAAATATCTGTATAACTCAGCTTTTTCAAGATATTATTTGAAAAGTCCACTGTATATTGAAATTTAAAGTTTAAAGTAAGTATGATCAGTATTCCCAAATTGTTAAGAGATCTGACCTAGCTGTGGGGTTAAGACTACTGGCTGGCAGAGCACAGCTTTAATCATGACAGAGAAACAGTGAAGGGCAGATAGTGAGGATGGTGTTTGCCACATTTTACAGAGAAGGGGCTTGAGAAGTTAAAGGTTGCCGTCTAGACACTAGAGTGCTTGGTACCTAAGCAATGGCCAGATGATAAAAGCTGAGTGGCACAAAATTATTCAAAAAACAAATAGAGTACAGTACAGGTCAAAAAGTCCTAGGAGTATGCCACTTGGAAGAAATGGAAGCAAAATCTGCTCCATCCAAGCATTTTCAAAATAAACATGCATGATTACTATAACCTTTGCAGATATGTTTGCAATTATCTTTGTATAAAGAACTATGTTTAAAAACATAACATTGCATTTTATACTAAAAATCACAGCAAGAAAATAAGGTTTCTTTTGAAAGTATTACTGGGTCAGAAACAAACTGTTTACTAGGCTCTCACACTTGAACAGGGTGTTTTTAGATCATCTAAAATGGGTATAATATGCTGTTGAAAGAGAAGCAGAGACTGCTGCAGCAAGGTATGGTTTCAGAATAAATGAAATTTGAGGTAATATTGTGATAAACTTCTGTGCTTGCGGATAAAAGGCATTTTTAAAGGCAAGGTTAAAATTGCAGCACATACTCAAAAGCACTCTAGGTTGCATTTTGTGCTTTTTGTGTTCTCGAGAAAGCTTATACAAAATGACTTAATTATTTAAAATTGCACTTATGAAACAACTATTATTGGAATATAAATTATCTTTCAAGCATGACTTTGATGGTAGCTTTGAAATAAGTGCCCAATACCTTAATAAGGCTATTATATTGTTCAATTTGGTTTATTTACTCAAGAAGTCATTTCAACCACCACTTCTGTACTCCATTCAGCCTCCTTGAATTGATCAATGAAAAAATAAAATAGAAATCATCCCTCTACAAAGCAAGCTGTCAAGGTTAAGAAATCTCTAACAGAGCAGTCTAGCGGGACATTAATAAAATTCTGCTGTTCCGGATGGCAATGAAAAGACTTATTCCACCATCATCGAGACAGTAACCATCCACCCAAGCCTAATCACAACTAAGAATGCTGGAATCTACCGGTTGTAGGACCCCCATGGACTACAGGGAATTGTGCAGATGAGTGGAATGTGTACTTTTGTTACTTGAATCTGGTTTTGTTTGCCATGTACAGTATTTTTCAGACCATAAGGTGCACTTAAAATCCTTTAATTTTATCAAAAATCGACAGTTTGTCTTATAATCCGGTGCGCCTTATGTATTAATTCGGGTTGTGCTTACTGACCTCGAACCGATTTTATGTGGTAAATGGTGCTCAAAAATCTGTCAAAATGTTTTAGAATGACTTTGGTAAGCTACGAAGCCGCACCGCTTGATGGACTGTTGGAGCATTACGGCTACCATAGTCAGGAAGTTTACGTCAGGAGACCGGATGGCTTTTTCCACAAATCTCCGTCTCTATTGATCTGCAACACCATGCGCGCCTATCTCACCGATACTGTCAAAATCCAAGTGAAGCAAAATTCGGAGCTTGCCATCATTCCGGGTGGATTAACCAAAGAACTCCAACCGTTAGATATCGGTGTCAACAGGTCGTTCCAAGTTAAATTGCAAGCTGCGTGGGAGCATTGGATGGCAGACACACATTCACCAAGACAGGAAGGCAACACCAGGCGAGTTACGCCACTATCTGCCAATGGATCGTGGATGCCTGGGCTAAGTTATCAGTCTCAAGTATCGTCCGAGCTTTCATGAAGAGTGGAATCATCACTAAATAGCTAAGTAACAGCAATGAGACTGACTCGGATAATGACGAGAGAGATCCGGGCATACTTGATGCTGAAATCGCCCAACTGTTTACCTCAGACACTGAGGATGAAGAATTTGATGGATTTGTGGAAGAGGAATGAACTGAAAAAGTGAGTGTATTGTTTTGTATTTTATGTTACAACTGAACAATGTTGAGAGTTATTGTGAACGAGTTGAATAAAGTTTGACTTATCTGACTGTTTTGTTTCACTGAATGCGCTTTATAATCCGATGCGCCTTATGCATGAAAGTAGACCTATTCATTGATATTGCGCTTTAAAATCCTGTGCGCCTTATGGTCCGAAAAATACTGTACTTGTCTTTCTTGCACATTGGTAGTGTGTCATTTATACATTGGTACATGGTTACATTGTTGTTTTCACATGCATATCTGTCTATACGCTTTCCAAATGTGTTTATTATAAAAAAAGGAGATGCCAATGATACAGTGCCTTTAAAATGTTTCAACCTCCTTAGAGGTTTTTTACATTTTGTTGTACAACATTGAATCTCAGTTGAAATGAATCTTGAATGTCAAGGTGAAGAGAATTATAAATTAAATACACATATAAAACACAAAAGAATTGATCAAATAAGTATTCACCCCCTCTTAAAATAACACACCTAAATCATTATTGGTACAACCAATTGGTTTTAGAAGTCACATCATTAGTTAAATGGAGTTTACCTGACTGGGGTGTCAACAGATTGTAGTATAGATGCACCTTATCTGGAAGGTGAGCCAGTATGGTGACCTAACCTACACAATGAACACTTCAAGCAACCTTATATATCACTATATATCTCTTGGAGTCCAGCTAAGTCAGTCTTTAAGAAATGGAAAGAGTATGGCACAGCTGTAAATCTGCCTGTCCACATAAACTGAGCAAACTTTCAAGAAGATGAGCTGTGTCGGATGCCACTAGGAGACCTATAAGAACCCCGAAGGAGTTAGACGCTACGAGCTGAAGTTGGAGAGATTGTGCATACAATTGCTGCATGTCAATTGTCACCAGCTGCAGCTTTGTGGGAGAGTGGCTTAGAGAAAATACAGACGTGACATTTCAGCAGAAGTCAGTTGGAACAAGGTTTTATGGTCTAATGTGACCAAAATGGGCTTTTTGGCGTCCATGTAATCAAAAGCACACAGTCCCCGCATTAAAGAATGGTGGTGGCAGCATCATGCCAAAGGGGAATGCATCTCTGCAGCAGGCCCTGGAAAGCTTGTGAGAGTAGAAGATAAAATGAATGCCACACAACAGAAAGAAAACTGAGGCAGACTGCAAGAAACCTGAGGCTTGAGAGAAGATTTGTTTATCAGCATGACACCGAAATCAAGTATGAAGCCAAAGCTACACATGAATGGCTTAAAAACAACAAAATTATTGTTCTGGGATGGCAGAGTAAGAGTTCAGATCTCAATCCAAGTATAATTTGTGGCTGGAATTCAAAACAACATGATCCCCATGCAACCTGACAGGGCTTGAGTAGTCTCATGAAGAAAAATGGTAGAAAAATCCAGTTTACAGATGTGCAAAGCAGACAGAGAGAGACCTGTGAAGACAGAAACTCAAGGCTGTCATGGCTTCCAAAAGTACATCTACTAAATACAGATTTAAAAAGAAATTCATATTTATGTCATCAATGCTTTATATATATAAATAATTTTGGTCACTCTGCAGAGATACTGTATGCTTTCTCTTTGACATTAAAGAGTCTTTTTTTGTTGATCAGTGTCAATAAAACCAAATGAAATGCGCTATAATTGAATGTGTAATAATAAAGAGAGAATTTCCAAGGAGTGAATACCTGTTCTAGAAGCTGTATTTACTAATGACCTCACAAGCAACTGCAGTATTTCAGCCTTCAGTGATGTTTGCTCCTGTGTCTACCTTGTTCCTTGTTAATTTTTTTTTTTATTTTTATTAATTTTATTACAATCCATACAAAGCAATCAAGTTTTTACAAAGAGAAAAATTAAGAACAGATCGATCCCCACCCCTGAGAGAGAGAGCAAGCCAAACGGCGTTAAATTTAAGGCTTGGAGACATACCTAAATTAATAAATTCTCTGTGCCTTTTGAACTTATTTTAAAATATTACTGATTAGATCCTGCCATGTTTTGAAAAAAGTCTGTACGGATCCTCTGACTGAGTATTTGATTTTTTCCAACTTCAAATAATATAACACATCGGTTTCCCACTGACTTAAAAGAGGAGAGTTTGGGTTCTTCCAGTTTATGAGAATAAGTCTGCGTGCCAAAAGTATAGTGAATGCAATCACAATTTGTTTATCTTCCTCCGCTTTAAACCCATCTGGAAGAACACCAAACACAGCTGTTAATGGATTTGGAGGGATTGTAAGTCCAAGGCTATCTGAAAGGTAATTAAAAATGTTTGTCCAGAATAATGTTAATTTGGTGCAGGACCAGAACATGTGACCTAGTGAGGCTGGGACTTGGTTGCAACGTTCGCAGGTTGGATCATGCCCTGGGAACATTTTGGAAAATTTTAGTCGAGACAGATGTGCTCGATATATAATTTTGAGTTGTATGTTCCTTGTTAATTTTTATTATTTTGGGATACAATTCACAGAGCAAAATCTACAGCAAAAAAAAGCAAATTAATAGGAAAACAACAAATGTAAGTCACCATTTAAAATGATGTCAAAAACACAAACAATAAAATGTAAAAACTATCAAGGGGGTAAATACTTTAAATAGGGACTGTATACCTCTATTATTTTAAATTGTTTTAAACTCAAAAGGTAATAACATAGGTTATTATACTCAAAATGTAATTACACTCAAAGAATTAAAGGTAATTACCGTATATACTCGTGTACAAGTCAGGTCTTGAAACCCAAAAAATCGATCATAAAATCAGACCCTGACTTATACGCCCGTTCAAAAATATGACACTTCATTTTTTTTTTTACATCTTCTTCCTTCCTCTAATCTCTCATCAGTTTCTCAGACACATTGAATTTTGTTTGTAGCAGCACAGTTACCAATTTCTTTTGCCACTTCAATGACTTTTAATTTAAAATCAGCTTCACATTTTCTTCTGATTGAATGCTCCATCATAGATAAGGGATGCTCTTACGATAAAGGTGCATGAAGGTGTGAGATACAAAAAACACAAAACAGTGCAAAAGTCACTTCGGAAAAGTTCAGGTATTACCATGTGGTCACATAGGCAGAATACATAGGAAGAAAAAGGCAGTGTGTTCTGTGGTTACTCTTTCAAGTGGGCGTTAGCATATCATAATCTCTTGGACCAACAGCGTGAGTTTTCCGCATTCAACTTATAACACCGACATTATAAAATACTGGAAATTACACGGTAAAATCAAGTCCCAACTTATCTGCGGGAGAATTTAAACGCAAGTATATACAGTACACTTAAAAGAATAACAAAGATGTTTCCAAGTACCAATGATAAAGCAAAACTCCGTCTTTTCGCCTCAGTGAGTAAAAGGTCAGTGAGGAAATAAAAAGGGACTGTCAAGAAAAAAAGCTGTCAAAAAGGGGAATAAATAAGACTACCATGGTTGATGACAATTGTTCCTTGGTTAACCACCTGATAAATGTAGCTAGTCTGACTATATGACTTACGAATAGATATATCTTAAAAAAAAGAAAAAATCAAGTGTTTACAGATAAAGTGGTCTGAGCAGCAGAAGAATTAGAAGTGGTACACTAGAATCATATGAAGAAAAGTCTAGTGTTAAGCAAAGGCAAAAAACAGATATACTTAAGCAATTATATCTGATTTGAAAGCAGGATGAGTCCTTTTCTTCTTAGCTGAAAATTTAGACAAGGGATACAACCAGTTCCCATTTTTATATAAAACAGATATGGTGGCTTCCTCACATATTTACATGTGGCCATAGTATTCTGGCAAGGAATCTCTAATAACTAAGATAACAGTTGAAAGAAACAGGAAGATGATATCATCAGGCATAATGTACACAAATAAACAAAAAGAAAAACTGAACAAAATGAATTACTACTGAATCAAGCAAAGATAATTAGAAGGAGAACCGAAAAGGGTCCAAGATGAACAGAATCTGAAAGTACCAGTCTTCGAAGAGAAATTATTGTTTATTAAATTCTCATTAAAAGATAAAATCTAAAGACTTTGCATAAATTTAAAACTGATATTTGAATGAATCATTTTTCCAAGGTCTAACTGCAGCAAACATTTTCAAGGCAGATATAATAGAATATGCCAGGTGATTTTTTAACCCAGACCAGGGTCGCAGGGGTGGGGGCTGATGCTTATCCCAGGTAGCAGATGGCATGAGGCAGGAACACCTCTAAACAGGTTGACAGCCCATCACAGCACAAACACACCCACACTAAACACACACTAGGGCCAATTTAATGACGCTAATTCAACTAACCTGCTTGTATTTGGACAGTGGGTGGAAAACGGAGCACACAGAGGAAACCCACACAGACACAAGGAGAACATGCAGACTCCACACAGGGAGGACCCGAATGACAACCCTGATCTCCTAACTGCAAGACAAGAGTGCCACTGTGCCACCCATACCAAAATATGCTAAGAGTAAATTGTCAACACTGCTCACACTGGTAACAAACTAATGAAGAAAGGTGTACCATAAAAATACCCATATACCATCAGAGTGAGGTCGGCATTCATATAATCAAGCAGTACAGGAACCACCATAGTCACATGACTGAGGGGAAAAAGAAACCAAATTAATATTGACTAACTTTAAATTGAATTCTGCTGTGGTTTGGTGCATGCTTTAAGTATAGGTTTGAAAACCATAAGAAAATGTCATCCACAGAAATATAGGCAGTGTCACATTTGTGATTGGGAAACAACCAAAGGGCTTATTTTCCTGTAACTCCACCCCTGACCAAGGGTTGGCGCTGTCGCCTAATGTCTCTCCTCTTATTTCATCTGCAGATATGATGATTGACAGTGAGATGAGTCATGGCATCACTTCCGGTTTCTGTTCATCTGAACCCACCTCTTCTTCTCCACTGACCTGTTAACTGGTTCTACCGCCATCTGCAGGCAGTTTATTGCTAGACTCGTATCTGGAGAGAACTTTCTGTGAATGATCGTTAATTGTTTTATTAATTTTTCAATTATATGGGGTTTGCCTATGGCTTCCCGAAATCTGTATGCACTCTCTATCTTTTATCACAGCAGTTTACTGTGAAGCTTCTTCTTTTTGTAAAAAAAAAAAAAACTTAAAATTTGTAAGAATAATGGAAGGCAATTTGCTTTAGTTTTCTATTCACTCTCTGGTCCAGATAAAGCACTGTGCCTTTGAAAATTGATGTAATTGTTTCTTTAGATAATCTTGGATCATCAAATTATAGGATTTCTAATTTATGTTTGTGCAGTTAAATAGATGTCATTGTTTCTGCGCACACTGCTACATATGTAAATCATATTTTTTTTGATATCAGGTTAAACAGCACTGTTGTTTTGTCATTAATAATTTTTTATCATTTAATATGCTGCCACATTGGCCATCTAGTGTGTCTAATTGATGTATTTATGCCTAGTCATGCATATAATGGAATGCTAGCATCTTTTGATCTCCCTTCAGGCCCTGACCAGGCAATAGGAGTATGCTGGCTTTGAACTTAGCCAAATGCCTAAACATTGTGACATACAAAATTACAAATATTTTGCATTTTCTCATGCCTGAAGATATAGTACTCAGTTAGGCTGACTGGTATCTCCAGAGAGCTTTGAGATGTTTCTTTTGGGGATTTTAGAGATTGGGGAATTGTACACTAATGATAAAAAAAATTTCACTCATCGCCAAGGGTTACTTTTCAGATGGGAAATTAGAGACAGATGTAAGGACCATTCAGAATGTGTTATTTTGGGTGTCAGCCTTAGCCAAATGTATAGTACTGCAGCTACATACTACACTTTGATCTGTATAAAACTAGGAGAACAAGAATACTGTAATTGTGACAAAGTGTAATGGTGTCATGTCTTAGCCAGGGTTCCTCTCCTGGCTGAGGTTCAGATTCATGTTTTTTGTCTCTTTTGTTCATTTTTAATTCTTTGATTTATGTTATGGTTACTTTTTTGTCTTTGATGTAAGCTGCCTCTATAATGTTCTATGTATTTTGTGGCTGGTCTCCCAGGAGGTGTAGCCACCTGTCAACTATTTCCAGGAACCACCCACCGCCCTATAAATCTGGAGTGCCTCACACAGTTCCTGGTGGTTCATTTTGAATGTACTGAGGAGTAGTAAGTTCTTGTGCTTTTGTGAGTTTTGTAGGATTTGTGATTCTTTGGATTTTTGACTTTCGCTCTGTTTCTTGAAAACTCTTTCAATATCTGTATTTGGACTTGTTTGCTTTGGACTGTCTTATTGTGTCAGGTAATTCCTTTGCCCTTCTACAAAGCTTAATTGTATTCGGAAAACTTTGTGTGAAAAATAAATCTTCACTCTTTATTACTAGCCGGGGTTTGACATTGAAATGCCCCTCTAGTGGGCATTACTGGAAGTTTGGTGCTATGTGCTTTGGAACTGTGTAGTGCTTGGGACTTCCAGTCCACAACAAATATGTTTTATTAATGTGTACATCCATACCTAATGTTGTAAACAAATAATTTCAGAACAAATCTAAATTCTTGTAAGAAATCTCATCTCATTCTCATACCCACTTAAACAAATTCAAGGCTGGTGTGGGGGATCCATGGTTAATTCTGGGAACAGACCTACACAGTGTGGCAGTTTATGATAGGCCACTCATACCCAAACCTGCACATTTCTGAAGATTCATGAGGTAAGCCAGAGTGTCCAAAGGAACACCCTTCACAATTGGAGAGAACATGCAACTACAATCAGACAACGTTTAGATGCAGTATTCAAACCCACTGCGCCACCATGCTGACCTTCTTGTAAAACAGTTTGTCAGACCTTTTAGAAGAAGAGACAGATTTAATAACACATCATAACTATCTTTTCACCAAGGTTCATAAATTTTGGTTCAATTTAGCCACTGTGATGTCACATTTTTGTTACAATCCATTCATCCATTATCCAACCCACTATATCCAAACTACAGGGTCACGGAGATCTGCAGGAGCCAATCCCAGCCTACACAGGGCGTAAGGCAGGAAACAAGCCCTGGGCAGGCTACCATCCCACCACAGGGCACACACACCCTAGGGACAATTTAGGATCGCCAATGCACCTAATCTGCATGTCGTTGGACTGCAGGAGGAAGCCCACGCAGACATGGGGAGAACATGCAAACTTCACACAGGGAGAACCCGGGTACCCTAACTGCGAGGCAGCAGCACTACCCACTGCGCCACCGTGCCACCCTTTGATACAATCAATTTCCCAAACAAATACTAATTTTCTTGTAATTTATACAGACCAGCTCTTTCTGCAGACTCAGTATATCTTTACATTATTATGAAACTTAAGTACTTCGTGTATCACATTCACAGCCTTTAATGCACATAATTTAAGTAAGAGTTTACACTTTATTTGCTTCATTTAACCATGATTGCCTGTTAACAAGAAGTTCCAAGAGCAAGGTAAAAAATAACTAAATTGTTCATCATTAATACTTAACATACTTAGAGACAATTATAAAAGAAAAAAGTTCCAGACTAAGGAAAATGCAAAACAGATAAACACATTTTGATATTTTCTTTCCAACTTAATATGCAAGTGAAATAAGATGATTTAAAAATACTGAATTTATATTTAATACTTAATTCTCATATCTCACAAATTACTTTGAGCCTAATGAGTAAACACTCATGCAGGTTTCATTTGAGCTGTTAGTGCTGCAGAAATGAAATTAGAAAATGTTGCTTATTTACAGTCAAATGAAAGATGCCTGTGAACCGCAATTTGACTTAAATGAAAAATTCTCTCCCCACTAACCTACATATATATTTTTGTTAATTAATTAATGATCTAGTTCAGATGTCTATTAAAGGTAGCATTGGAGCTCTATAAACATTTTTTTTTTAATTAAACTAGCTGTGCTGCCCATCTAAGATGGATTAAAATCTAAATAATCAACCTCAGTGTTAATGTTTGCAGTGTAACATCTATTGGACAGTATGTAGTAATAAAATTCATTGCATTTGTCATTCCATCAGTAATAAAATGCATTACTACAAAACAAATATTTGTGATGTTTTATCTTTTGGAATGACAAAATGCAATTCATATCTCTACTATTTGCCATTTGGTATGGAATTTATAAAAGCAGTAATAACTTTTGCAGTGCACCATCTATTGGAATGTATTGTATAATGTACATAGTAATAAAATGCATTGCTTTTGTCAATTCAACATGCGGCACATCACAAACATTTGTAGTAATAAAATATTTTTTCTGTTATATGCCATTTGATATAGGATTTGTAAAAGCAGCATTAATGTTTTTGAAGTGCCATCTGTTGAAATGGAAAATGCAATGCATTTTAATAGTACAAAAGTTTGTGATGTGCCATCCATTGGAATTTCACAGCATTGGCAACCAAGCGGAAATAGAGATACACAGATGCACTGATGTGTGTCCTTTTATTAAGGTGGATAACAATTGGAAGAATTTCTATGATGGCTTAGTTATATAGTCTAGAAATGGAAGTGAAGCCTCACGTTGCACAAACTCATGAAAAGCATAAATGTAATTTAACAAAGTTACAAATGAGTATATCGTTATCTAATGATGACTTTTTAAATGTACACTCTGTTTCTAAGAAATGCATCTATTGGTTGGCAACAATGGAAGCTAATTAAGCCTTGAATGTTGATGCAAATAAATTCCTACAGTTGCCCCAGCTTTTGTTAATTACTAACAAACTCTCTCTTTCTCTGTAAAAGGAGTGTTGGAACAAATTGTGTTGCTAAATTCTATGAAGCATTACTTCTAAGTTTCTTATAAATAGAGTGTTTTAAATAATAATCTTTAGATAACCATAACAATTTATAAATTTGTTAAAATGTATTGTTAAGGTTTATAGATATCACAAGTTAATGTAAAATAAGGTTTCACTTCCACTTTTAGACTACATAACTAAGTCATCAAAGAATTTCCTCCAAATGTTACTTAGTTAATAAAATGTTTATATAATTAAAACTGCTCTCCAGAGTGTAATGTTTGTAGATTGTAAGTGACTTCCTGCAGTGCACCATCGTCCCAGTAATGCTTCAGAGGGTGGAGCAACACAGATTGCTCCAGCACTACTTTTATACAGACAGAGGGTTTGTAAGTAATCGACAAACTTTGGGACACTGGTAGGAATTGTTTGCATCAATGTTCAAAGCTTAATTAGCCATCATTGCTGCAGAAAAGCTGTAGGTTTTTAACTTTACTTGTTCCCTGAAAAAGTACTTTTGGAATAAATCTGAAAATTGCATTATTTGGCAATTGTTTTTTAACCTAAACATTTTTTAATCTCTGGTAATATACCGCTTACCTTTGTAGCATTTCAGGTTATTCTCTGGAATAAACTGTATAAATGTCTACCAAGCATGTATCATATCACAGTCATCCTTCAAGAGTATTTCAAGCTGTTCTGGTACTGTAGGTTCAAATGAGCTTTGAAGTCACCTAACTTTTTGTTTTTTCTGAGGATGAGATAGAACCTTCCCTATCATAGACTGGCACCCATCTAGAGTTGGTCCTTACTTTGTGCCCACTGCTTCTGGACTAATCTTTGGCCTCTGTTAAGGGGTGTGCAAACTTGGAAAATGAATCACATCAATTTGGACAACCCATCTGGCAGGTGTAAGACTGCTTTTTGCCCAGTTTTGATCTGTTTATGTATTTATTAATAAAATTGCTAATACAAATGAAAAGAGATTTATTTCATTGCAGGAGAAAACCTCTGGAGGGCACATTTAATAGAGTATCTCTCCTCAAGGCTGCACAGAAATATAAACTACAAAGATCTTTTAAAACTGTCTTGTGTTTCCTCTTTAATACCATTCCTTTTTCCAATATTTGCAGTATATTTCTGTCCCCAACATCTTTTTACTGTTCTTTACTGTATATGGCTTTCTACTTTGAAATCTTGCGTTGCTTTCAGCCATATTTGTAGGCTATAGTATTTGCTTTATAAAGAACCTTATTCTGGTTCTCACAATCAATGGCATTGCTTAGTGCTTTTTGAAATGCCACATCATCCAGGATTGATTCTATCTTTATGTCTAATACTAACTTCAAAAACTTGAAATTGAAAACAAGGATTCTGAAAATAGATGGATTGGTAGATGACAATGTATCTCTTGGGGACAAATGCTTTCTGGGCATGTAAATAATCAAATCTAAAATGGCACCTATTTGTGTATTTGTAAGTGTTTTGGCCTGGTGTTTTCTATGAACAATGACACACAAAACAAATTTGGACAATACTTGTGTTCTGATTTAGGATTACACAACAAACTAAAGTGTCAGTTCCCATTTAAACTTTGGCTTAGCTCTTAAGCTTCCTGCTTGATAATGTTACACTTCCTGGCGTGTGACTACATTTGGGATAGCCAAGCTATACAACTGACCTGCTGCATGACCTGAGCTTCTTGCCTTAAGTTAAAAATTACAGAGTAGATTTCTTGCAGAAGAACATTTGAGTTTGGAGAAACTATTAGAATTCCTTTGGAGTCAGGACAGGGCTAAACAGTCTTTTCAGGAAGAAGCAGACACTGGCAGTCTGAGAATTAAAAAACACAGTCTCTTTCTCAACAGGAGGCAATTTGTGTAGCTCCTGTAATTACCCACATGATTACAATGACTAAAAAGATTTTGTCACCAAAATGAACTCTGCAGGGTTGATTAGACTGATAATTGCATCATATTAAGACAGAACCTTCCTGTGTTGCTTTGGTGGCTTCAGGAAATTATTTTTACATCTTAAAGATATTATAATAGTCTTGCAGAAGCATTCTGTAATGTTCCTGAATTTTAGTGATATTCACAGTCTGTAGAAACCAAGCAGTACTTTTAAGAGAGAAAAGTTCTTTGTATTATACGAAACATAAGTGTTCTGTGTTATATGTATCCTCTGGTCCAGTGACTAAGCACAGAACCAAAGCTTTCTTGCACAATTTTTAATTTAAATTCTGCCACTGAGCACGCTATGTGTAGCTCACAGATGCAGATGTACTGTATAAATTATGAGGCCCCAACATTCCCAGCAACTCCAATGGGTGCTTGACAACTCCCAACTACTCTGTGTGCTAAAACTCTGTTAAAACAGGCAGAAGTGGTTGTCCGCTGCTAGTTCAACTGAAAGTTCAGATGCTCACCGTGTAACGTGTCTGTCGCCCGATGGTTGATGCGGGAACATTTAAAACCAGCAGTTGACCTGGCCGTGTGCTCACATTCGGTCTTCTCTCTTGCGCAAGGGAGGCTATCTGTTATTTTAATCTGAGAAGGGAATTTCACACACATGTGCATGGAAGGCAGCTAAAGGGTCTAAGTGAGAGTAATTGCACACCAGACCAGGGGGTGGCGGAGTGCACTGACGTTTTTTCTCGCTTTCCTGCAGACCGTTCACGGGAAATTCCACCCTGCCCTGATAACGTCAGTTCCAGTTCTGGGCCTTCTGGTTATGTCACTTCCGGTCCGAGCTCATGGAGGAGGACCCTTCCAGTTCCGGCCCTTTTAATGACGTCACTTCCGGGTCTGAGCCTATGGAGGAAGATCCTTACGGATTCTGCCCCTGTTGACATCATACCTTTAAAACTGCCATTTTAACAAATAGTTGATCAGTTCTGGTTTTGGACTCTGTTCTGAGTACATCAGTGCTAGAAATTTACCCATTTGCAGCCAGGGAATATTATACGGGTGGCTGCCCCAACCTTTTTATGACTCTTGCGTGTGGTTTTTGTGACAGGAGCTAATACAGGGCACCCATCAGATTCACTGCCTGTGTGCTGCGTGTACTTAAGTAACAGCTCCCATTTGAATAAATGCTTTGAGAATATTCCTGTGTTCACAATCATAAAGCTGATTTTTTCAGAAACCTGGACTCGCTTCCTTCTCTCTTGTGACCCACACATCACAAAATAAATACACATTCCAACAACTAGGTTTCAGGTTTAGAGCAATAAAATTGTTCACTGACGTATACACACTACTGGTTATGCTCGGGGGTTGTCTTCTTTGAATATGCAGTCACATCATGGCTACCCCAGTTTGTCTAAAACTATTTTTGCAATACACAGATATTACTGAAGAGCTTCTTTTGATGCAGTTCTTTTGGACTTTTTTTTAATGGATATAACAGTGTCAAGGACATGTTGGCTAGTTCCACAAGAAACATTCTTTCCATTAAAGCCGTTAGTGATTCTGGAAACAGCACTGGTAGTTCCTACAGAGCCCTTAGTCCTACAGAGAATGTTAGACATGCTCACGAGAAAATATCCCGTGCTAATGAAATATTATTGCATACACATGAGAAAGTCTTCCGTGCAGAAGATATCGTGCGCTTGCGAGATATTTTTGCATGTGCCCGTACAGGAAAACAAGAACAAAAATGTATATCATTTATGACTACTTTCTGTTAGAATGTAGGAGTTGTGATACATATTTCTACTACAAGAACAATGGAGGATTATTTTTTAGATATTTTGAGGTCAAGAAATGTTCCAGAGGTAGACATTGAGAGTCTTGATGCATTTATTGGAATGACCTAGCTTAAAATATCCATCCATCCATCCATTATCCAACCCACTATCTCCTAACTACAGGGTCACAGGGGTCTGCTGGAGCCAATCCCAGCCAACACAGGGTGCAAGGCAGGAAACAAACCCCGGGCAGGGTGCCAGCCTACCACAGAGCTTAAAATATAGGTCTGTGAATTCCATGTGTATGTCAGTGTTCCAATAGGAGAGGACCGGGAGAGGTTGGAAGCATGTGCTGATAGCGAATCACCTGGATAAAACAGTTAAAGCTGTGGAAGCAGAACAAGTCTGTCAGAAATATACGAAGACCCTAAAGGGACATGTGTATCCCGTAAAAACTATGGTGTGCTTACACAGAAACATTTTGTTCACACCAGAAATATATATATTTTTTTTTGCTTATGTGCCTTTAGAGGCTCTGTAGGTTCCTGCCCGGCATTCTTAAAAATAAAAGGTGCTGAAGTAGTTCTTCAGAGCAATGCCAGAGGGGAACCATGTTTAGTTCCCAAAAGAACCATCCAAATTAAGGCTCCAGAATAAACATTTATTTATATCGATTTTTAACAGGTTACATAAATATCTATGAATAGATAATAACAGTTTTGTGAAATTTCCATGGGATCTTGATTTGAAATGATTCTTACTGCATATAATAACACAGGCCAAGTTCTGGTTTTGTTGATCTGTTAGTAACCTGCTAAGTAGCCTACTACAAACTAAATATTTCTGTTTTGTCCACATATTGGGAACCTTTTCAAAGCCCAAAGAACCAATTTAATATGAAAATAACCCTTCCTTGAATGAAATGGCTCTTTGTCAAGCAGTGGGGCTAAGAGGAAAAACATCCCAGTAAAGTGCCATTAAAAAGCCGTTATTTTAAAGAGTGAGTGGGGGATCTGTGCCAATCTATTAAAATGTCTCCCATGCCATGGTGATGTCACAGTCACTAAATGTTTACCTCATACAGATGGCAACTTTGTACCCAAAGCTACATTTCCTTTTGGACCATTTTTCAACAACACTCGTAGCAGTAAAATACAAAATGGAGTAACAAAATTACTGGAATGATGACATGGTGGTAACACTTACTAACTTGAAAGCTTCGATCCCAAACTAAAACTGAATATCAAAATGTAAGGACTTAAGTGGAAATGATAGCATTTATTTCTACAATGCTACTGTTATTTTTTTTCATCATTTATTGGTGACATTGTATAATTTGTTGCTATGAAGGCACTAGATAGTGTGACTTATGTACGTTTGTGTGGGGTATGGTTTTGGGAGCCATCTTATTTAAGGATGAGCTTCATGCTCTGTACTCGCTTGCTCTTTGTTTCTTGTAAAGGCAAGAGCCTTTTTCTAGCGTGAGGAAACTAGTCTCATGTGCATTTTTTTCAGGTTGTATTTGTTTTGTCCTTGATTCAAACCTCTTCTACCCTTTGATATTCATAGAGATATCAGCCGTTGGTATACAATCTCTACTTGTGCAGATTTATTTCTTTTTGTCCTTTAAATGTAATCTCTGCCTCATTCACATAACAAGTAATAGGCATTTTTAAACTTTTCTGTTTTGAAAAACTCAATAAAGTTGGCAGGAACAGACATTCTGTGTGACATAAATGAATGACCAGCATATAAAAAGTAGCAGAAAGTTCAAGATATAATCAATGTGATGCCTCTGTTAGAAATGTTCCTTTTAATGGAAAAACCTGCAATTGGGCTTTCAACCTCAATCTGGTATTTGCTGGTCACTGAAGCTGCTAGTAAAGCAGAATTATGAAACTATGTATCTGTGCTTAGTATGGGTTTTCAAAGTAACTAGTTCCATTCATTCATGCATAGGATCATGCACGAGCAAATCAACATTTCCTGTTCAAATGAGATATAAAGAAAGCTTAATGGAAGAGTAAAAAAATTAACAAACAGTGCAAACTGAGCAACAGTATCTACGTCAAAAATCTGCAATCAAAACAGGAACAAATAAATGAGAAAACCTCAACTGTTAAGCCAAATTGAATGCCATAAAATAAGTTGTGAGAAAAAAATAATTCAAATCAAAGTGTCATCCTCTGTTGTTTAAAGGATTATTATTTCACATCTGAGATAGTGCAAGAAATGAGAAGAAGAAAAGATGCAACAGAGAATGTACAAGGAGAAGAAACACCATGAGGATGTTTTCATTACAGGGATTTTATTGTGTCCATGAAATGCTTTTTCTCAAAGGGCTTTGTGCCTGGAAGCTATTTTTTTAATGAGCACTCGAGATACTTAGTGTGTGGTTTGCTCCAATACACCGAGAATGTTTTTTCAGATGCTACAGAATACTCAACAATGATCGGCTTTTCTGCAAACAGCAGTTAATAGAGTACAGAAATATGCTGCATGAACCACAAGCAATTTCTAAAACAAAAGTACTGGTGGGAATTTTGTTGTTGTTTTAAAGTATGTAGGCGTTGATGAAGTTCTGGGGTATTAAAATCTTGAAGGTTGAGAGTTAAGAGTTAAATTGTCTTTGTAACTATGCTGCGGTCTTATCCTATATTTTATCTAAGCTCACATTTTTATTAGTTCACAACTGATTTTATCCCATGTTTACGTACTTTTACCTTTTTCCATAGCTTATATAATGACTTATGACAAATAATGCAGCAGCAACGTTAACGACTCTTAACTCCCTTTCTGTGGTTTGTACTGTATTGGCAACAACTGCCTATGAAAGCTTGTTTCAGAAGATCAATAACAAAAAAATAACACAGGTATTAGACATTGGTGTGTATTTATAAATTCGCCTTACCATTAGCTTTTAAGATTGTTTTGTTCTTTCCAAGAAGTGACATTTGATAAGAAATAAATGTTGATGTGTGTGAACGCATAAAGGCAGCCTGCTCAATACACTGAATACACACACATCACAGGAGCTGCAGCAGGGCATGGGGCATTGTGTGTGTCTAGCAATGAACTGTTACTTCAAACTGATCAATGTTTAAAGTATTTGAGTTGTTTTTCATATACGTAATAATTTGGGGTACTTTGAGGTGTTGCTTACAAGAATGTGGTGTTTGCTGCAGATGTTCTATCAGACGGTTGTGGTGAGTGCCCTCTTCTACGCGGTGGTGTGCTGGGGAGTTAGCATAAAGAAGAGGGACACCTCACGCCTGGACAAACTGGTGAGGAAGGCAGGCTCTATTGTAGGCATGGAGCTGGACAGTTTGACATCTGTGGTGGAGCAACAGGTGCTGAGCAGGCTCCTGTCAATCATGGAGAAGACACTGCATTCACAGAACAGGATCATCTCCAGACAAAGGAGCTGCTTCAGCGACAGACTGCTGTCACTGTCCTGCTCCTCCTCCACACTGTGCAACTCTTCAATTCCACCCGGGTGGTGGGGGGGGATAAACGTTAACATTATACAAAGTTATTGTCTGTTTTACCTGTATTTTTATCACTCTTTAATTTAATATTGTTTTTTATCAGTATGCTGCTGCTGGAGTATGTGAATTTCCCATTGGGATGAATAAAGTATCTATCTATCTATCTATCTATCTATCTATCTATCTATCTATCTATCTATCTATCTATCTGTCTATCTGTTGTGGACTATGGCCAGACAGTCATCCCAGCCAATACCCCAGGATGGGATGGAGCCCTCCCTGCAACATGGAGGTGCCCCGAATGCCAGCAGGGAATTGTGGACATTGGCGTTTTCCTTCACAGCCCTGCTGGATACCCTGGGGGCCTCCAAAGGGAGGCCCAGAGACTATTATTTGCCCTATAATCCGGAAGTATGTCTTAGTCATAGCGACAGAGGAAATGACGTACTTCTGGGATGAAGAAGAAGAGTTTAGATCTGACCCGGAAGTGATAAGAATGACATGGACTGAGAGGATCAGAAACACTTCCGGGTCAGGGACTATAAAAGGACTATGGGAATCCCAGACAGACGAGCTGAGTCGGGAGGAAGGGTGGCAACATGTCTGGGAGAGTGGAGAATTATTGATTTATTATTGGAGTATTGTATATTTATGAGTATTGTGGAGTGGAGAGTGCTTGGTGCACATTATTATTATAAAATAAATAATAATTGGACTTTTATCCAGTGTCTGGCGTCTGGTCTGAAGGTTCAAGGGGACGACAGTGCCCCGATCTATCTATCTATCTATCTATCTATCTATCTATCTATCTATCTATCTATCTATCTATCTATTATTATTACTATTATAGAATAATGAGCTGTAATAATGCAATCTAATAAGTGAAAATGTTACACTTACATTTTTTTAAAGTGAAATTGCTAATCAGTTGCATATTAACTGCATTTATTCAATTCTAAGACATACATTTTTTATTGATCATAAGAAGCAAAGGGACAATTGGGAAAGGCTGACAAATAAAAAGGGGCAGCACAGGATCTTTTTATGTTAGCCATATTGAATTGAAATCGACAGTGTTTTTCCTAAGACTATTTTAAATGTTGCTATCATTTGTAACAATTGCCAATTTACAGTCTCAGCTTGCAACAAAGCTGAGAGATTTCTTTTCAATCCCAAGTGCCCACTTTTTATCTCTAGATCAGCTACCTTCTGACTGCTGTTTTCAGTTCCTAGCCCTGTTTAGAAACAGAGAAAAAACATTATTATTTTTACCTCAAGCAATTCAATAATGAAATAACTGTTCTTAAATGTTTTTTAAATGTAGTATGGGGTGTGACTTGCACTATTAAATACATTTTTGCAATTGTGGTCTTTATTATGGGTCATTGTGTTAGTGTTTGTGTCTACAGAAGGGTTAAAAATATAGGACTGAGAGGTAAGTACTGAATTTTGTCTTACTGGGTGTTTATGTTTGAGTTTGTTGCTGGTCATTGCTATGCCAATATACTTTTTCAATGGAAAAAAAAAATTCCCGATGGGGTTAAATAAAGTCACTACTGCTTCTTCTACTGGTTTCTAACATCTCACCTGCATTTTTCTTTTAGACATTCATCATGACTATCAACCATGGACATACAGTAGATGATCTGGCACCAGCAGAGGCACATTTAAAGCAGAGATCCAAGGAGTCTGAATCCCCTGGTTCTTTGCAAGATAAGGATGGCATTTCCTTATGGCAAATGGAGATGCGGAATATGGATCTGTGTCCTGTCAGCTGTTTGACAGCCATATAATGCAATAGATGATAGGTTCAGTTTAAGCTAGTTAGAAACCTCTTTTCATTTTTAAATAATTTATTAGCAAAGTCATAATAAATAAGTTTCAGTGTGCTAGGTGGAACTGCAGTCATCTCTTCCACAAGGTCATACACCTCTGCCCACATTACTTTAATTGTCATTTTCGTCTCAGAACAAAATCCTCACTTACCTCTAAATGTGGCTTTAAAGTGCTGTCACACACATGCGCATGGGAGGCAGGCTAAGGGCTTAACTGAGGGTGGTAAACAAGGGCAGGGATTGACAAAGTGCATTAACCTGTCTTCTGCAGATCACCTGACCAGAAACCAACCTAAAACTCCTCTAGTTCCTGCACTTCCTGCCTAATCACACCTCTAACCGACCTCATTTCTGGTTTTGAACCCCATGGATCCACCTCTTCCTTCCCTGCAACTATTAAAGCCTAACACCTTCCCTTCCTAATTTGTCCCTATTTAGATACTCCACCAGACAGTTCTCTGGAGCTATTGATTTCATTGTCTGTCATGTACAATATACAAGGTGGATCCCCAACTCTTTTTTCTGCCTTGTTCTTCTGTTTTACATGCTACACTGGGGTATATTCTACTCATACCAAAAGAATATTTGCATTATACTGTGGCTTTACAAAAAACAGAGGTAGCTTTGACCAATGACAGTATCTTTGGCCATCAGCAGGAGGATGAACTTTTCTCAAATGTAATTATCCACTGTAATGCTGACAGCATGCGTCTTAAATGCTGTTCATGTGATGCTTTAGTTGTTATAGTATAACTTGCTGAATTTGCGTTTCAATGTGTTGTTTGTATTAAAATTGCTTTATTTATATTCCAGCGCACACAGCCTATATAGCAACAACCTCCTACTAAGAACTTGCAATAACCTTTGTAACTACACTGCTAACACCTTCAAGCCTGCTATTTGCATTCAGTAGTTATAGTGAACCTTAAATCTGTTAAATCTGTAGTCCTTAAAATTCACTACAATAGTTTTCTTACCTTATGTGCTGCCTGATTGAGCCCACTAACATAATTTAACTGTTGAAATTCTGTAGAGAAAAGTCACAAAGGTCTCTCAGTGTATAATAAGCGCTTGTATTTTCATCTGTGCTTCTGGTGTAACACTCTAAAGTCATTTTTTCCCTTGTTACTAGTTGATCTTTAAACACCAGTGATGGACCACCTGTATAATGATGAGATGAACTGCATGACATCCATGTTCTTATTAGAAGAAATAAGAGCTAAAAGGAGCCAGGGAGCCTACTAAGGCTGCCCCGATCAAAGCAATTCAGCATGATATGGTTTAATATGGGAAAAACAGCATAAATGATCACTGCGGTACAGTAACAGATTGGAATAAAGAGTCACACAAAAAGCAAGGAACAGGACATTTGCCCAATGTTAACTAAAATAATTACAGTCTCATTCACAGGAAAAGTATGACATTACACATTAGCAAGTCACAGATATATAGTTGTTAGCTACCCTCAACTGCTCCACTGAAATATCCTGAATTGCAAAACCTGGAATGATGGTGCAGATCATTCATCTGGTCATCTTTGCATTGCAGTCAATAATCTACGTGAAGTAAATTTAAGACAAAATGATAAGAACATTTGGTATTCCTTATTGTGCTGTGACAATCTTTTCAATCTTGTATATAACAGTCAGGAACATTTTCAATTTGACATTTCTTATTGTACATTTATAATGTTTTATTTCTTGTGCACAACAGTCAAAACATGTTATACCTTATCCTGTACAGTTTTTCAGAATCTTCCCATAATTCTCCTTTTACAATATCAGCCTGGACAAGGACACCAGTGAGTAATGGCCACCATGGTACTCAGGAGTGACCAGGCTGTAGGGTATGCAAAGCATATCCCCAAGCTGTTAAAATTCTTTTCACTTTGAATTTGAATTTGAGTCATTTTTGCATCAATCTACTGCCTGCACTTTGTATTGCTCATTTTTATTTGATCAGTAGCTCTGCACCGTATCAAAAGGTTTCTAAAAATTGAATGAAATAATATAGTAGCCCCACTCTGATCAAATGCTTCTCTTGCTTCCTCGTAACATGTGAATGTATTAGTGAAGCAATCTTTCTCACGTAAACCCATGTTGGGTATCTCCAAAAATCCACCAAACGGTTCATATATGTCAGTGGATTAACAGAACAAAGTCAGATCTCCCAAAACATTATTAATGCAGTCACAAACATGGCAAACATGTGTGAAGCCTCGGAAAGACCCACAGAGCTGGCCAGAACTTGTCCAGAAAAGACTCATCCAAACTAATCCCAAAATACTACCTCCTGGTTGCAGATGAAGCAGGCCTCAAAAACTGGGAGCTGGCTTTAAAACTTCAAAATACAAGGAAGGTCCCACATTATATCAAAATGTCTTAGAAGGGGGAGAAAAATAATCAATCTCTGGCTTATATAGAGAAACACAAGAATTAAGAATTTTTAACAAAAACAGAAAATAACAAGATGTCTTAATACAAG
Source organism: Polypterus bichir lapradei (assembly GCA_026402145.1). NCBI lineage: Eukaryota > Metazoa > Chordata > Cladistia > Polypteriformes > Polypteridae > Polypterus > Polypterus bichir. The sequence continues at coordinate 21,961,934 of JANRMT010062796.1, forward strand.
ATTCGATAATATTTAGACTTAGATCCTCCTGAGCCATTTGGCACAATGGGCAACAAGCTTCTGCCAACAGGTTTATTCAGCTGCAATGATTGTAGCTTCGCTCCCATTTGATATCGATGGCCTTGAGATCATCACAGGAAGTTACTTACCAGGTCTTAAATGGCCAATCTTGCCTCCTCTTTCCAGTCTTACATTTCCAGTTTAAGGCATTCTTAAGGATCTAATGGTCAGGTAATCTAAAGATGCAGTCTGTTAAGTGCATTCAATGTCCAGGAACTGTGTCTTCCAATTTTGACATGCTACAAAGTTGTAGCCCTTCATTGTTAGCAATGTGCTTGTTGTACGTGATGCTGTTAGTGATTTTCCATACACACCTTTGATGGAACACGTTGAGATATTGGACTATGCCCTTCGTCGCCCTCCACTTCTTCTTGTTGGCACCACTATGCTTTTGTAAAGATGCACTGTCAGTGCATGTTTGATTGATAGCATCAATCATATTCAACACATTTGTTGGAATACTGACATAGCTTGATCAATTCATCTTCATCTTCATCTGCACTGCCTCCTGCAATGAACCTACCCAAATAGGTGAACTCAGTCACCCTGTCGACTATCTTGCCACCTACTATGATGCACAGTTTTGTAGTTCATTTGACCCAAAAAAACTTCTTCTCATTATTGATTCGAAGATCGGTCTTCCTTGCTTTTTTCTCAAGCCATGTGGTCATTCCCTATAGCACCACTTTGTTCACTCATGCATCTTTTGTTGTCCATCACATGGCAAAAATTCATGGCTAGGATGAACAGGAATGGTAATAGAATGCATCCTTATCTTACACTGAATTTGATCTTGAATTAATTCATAAATCCTGTTACGTTCTCAACTTAGAAGGTCGGGTTTCGGTATAAGTCCTGCAAGATATCAATATATTGTTGCAGGATGTCATAATGCTACACAATATGTCAGATAAAGTTGTGATGTATACTGTCAAACTCCTTCTTGAAGTGAATAAAGGTGATTAACAATGGTTTCTGATACTTGACACTCTGTTCTATGACATTTCACAGCTCAAAGATCTGCTTGCTGTACGAATGGTATCATTGGAACCTGGCCCGCTCTTCACACAACAGAGTGACAACCATGTCATGAAGCTTCTACAACAGTATAAGGCAAAAAACCTTACAGAAAATCTTTCTTTGGTAACTTGATTACTATGTTGTTTTGCCATTCAGTCAGAACTGTCACTGCTTGCCAGAACTTCCTGCAAAAACTTCACCAAAGATTCTTCCAGGCTTTCACCTCCATGTTTCAGCATTTCCACAATCACTTCCAGGAGCTTTGTTGCCGTCATCATCTTGTCTTTCAGCTTCTCTACATCATGGGGGCATGTATTTTCATTCTTTTAATGGCATATCTTAAGCTGAAGTTCGTGATTATCTCCCAGGATGGGGCGGTCAGGCCCAATGTCCACACCTTGTTGCACCTGTACATCCATAGTCAATCTCATTACAAGTACTATCATTGGGTGACAGTCATATCTCCTTATGAATGGTCTTATGTGGGAAGAAGGTCTTGGCAATACACTGACTTTCATGCCACACAGCATTAGTAGCCTCTCACCATTGTCGGTTGCCCTTATTGCCAAGCCATGTGGTTCCACCACTAGTTTCAGTCCGCTAATTTGTATGTTCATATCTCAGATGAGTAATAAAATATCATGACTAGGAATGTCCATCAGAACATCTGGAAGCTAATCATAGAATGCGTCTTTCTCCACAGAGATGGTCATTTTGAAGTGTCTGGATGGGAACCATGAGCATCCAACTGAGAAGAAGTGAACTTTCTTATTCAGGACCAAGCCAGTGCCACGTGTATGCTATTGATTATTGTCAATAAATAGAATAGTCTTTCCTTCACTAACAATCTTTCCACTTCTCATCCACTAGAGTTTACTGACAACTAAAATGCACAATCTATACTTGTTCATTTTTCACAGGAGTTGTGTTCACACATTCCATGTTCCAATTTGAGTAGATGCCTTGGCAGTAAAGACAGTCGACTGCATCAGGTGCTGGATGCCTAGATTAGTTTCTTCCAGTGCTGTCAATGTATAATTGGTGTTCTCACTTGAGTTTATTGATTCTTGCTTTTGATCTCCATAGCAATTTGTCTTTTATACATGGCTGGGGTGCTAGCCCTGTGTCCAACTCCAACAGGTGCAACATATATAGCACTGAGGAAAGGATATTTAAAAAAAGAACTGATTTCTAAGTATGTGCAAGTATCATGCAGATGTGGTAAATTTCTTGTGCAATATTTTAAACAAATTTGAGAAACACATCTGCTCACTTTATTCATTTCATTTAAAAAACTTGACTATTGGCCATCGGTAAATACTGTAACATGATGACACAACTGACACAGTAATGGTTTTCACTCAGATTCTCTCTGGAGTACTCATTCATTAATGAAGTAAAGTGCAGTTTCTTTGATAGTATAACAGTTGTAACTCATAACAGTTGCAAAGAGTATAATATTTGCATAATCAACAAGAATTAAGTCTCAGGAGTTAAATACAACAAATCACTTTGATTGGTTTTCAGAACCTGTTTGTATCCAGTAGGGTGTGCTCTTTGGGAATATTTTTTTTTTTTTACAATTTTTCAGACATCCTACAACCAACGCATCCATCACAGTAACCACACTATAACTTTTTTAATGTATATTTCACTTCCATATATACAGTAGAAACTGCTGAAGGAAGCCTATAGCTCAGTACTGCTGTCGTTCAAATCTTTATAAACTTTATAAACTGAATGCCTGCTCCCAAAGCCCTCTGTATCAATTCCAAATGTAATTAAATACAAGATGAGGTAGAAGGAGATAGACAAAACTCCTTTACACAGAGGTATGCCTGCTTTTTGTTTTAGGTCTTAGACAATTGCATGTCTATCTTCAGATGAGTCAAGAACATCAACAAGTCAAGATCAAATCACATTTTAAGAGAAGGAATCTAGAAATTTATAGACCTTGTTCAATCCAAAATTTCCTTATTTAGTACTTCAAAGTTCTAAAAATACTTAACCAGCTTATAACATCTACTTTTAAATTAAATATATTCATATACCATCTATTTATATGTACATTTTTAAGTCAAGGAAGTAATCCAAAATTATATTTAATTTTTTAATGCATATTTTACGTTCATATATACAGTATAAACAGCAGAAAAAAGCCCATAGCACAGTACTGCTGTTTTTCAAATCTTCAGTGGGGTCTTTGATAATTGAATGTCTATCTTAAGAGGAGTCAAGAACATTTTTTAGGCACAAGCAGAAGAGAATATATTCAGTTTGTCCATTAAAGTCCATTAAATGGAGCTAAACTTTGTAAGACTGCGACAGTCAGGTATACTCTTACGACAGTCCTTATTTCCAAAAAAGCACACAATCAAATTAAAACACACTTTTTTCTGACTAATACTGTATATGGAATATACTTTTTTCTCTGCATTAAAACAGTCTTTATCTACCTGCTGACCATTGCTAAATAGGGAAGTACCAAGGCTTTTTCTTGTGGCTTCAGTTAAAGAATCTTTATTTGGGATTGGACTACAATATATTTTGAAAATGCAATTATGTTGTGTGTGTTTGTAAGTTAAGCACAAGTGCATTAAAAGCAACAAGGCTGATAAAGCACTGTGCTGCATTGATCACTGGTTGTTTTTCATGTCTGGTTACATCCTTGATGAGCTTAGTACAATAAAAAGTCAAGTTAATAGCTTGAAAGCTATTATGAACTGAATGCCTGCTCCCCATGCCCTCTGTATCAGTTCCAAATGTAATTATGCACAGGATGAGGTAGAAGGAGACAGCCAAAACTCTTTTACAGGGAGGTATGCCTACTTTTTATTTCACAGCTGGCACAGCCAGTGACATATCATTATTTGTTAGGAAGGGAATCTACTATTTGTTGATGTGGACGGATTCACTTTTGGGTAACACTATAGCATCATGAGTGACCAGAAAGAATGTTATTTGTGCATTAGATATCTACATTTGTGCTGCCCATCTACTTGCTAACAACAAACACAATGGAAGTGCAGCATACAGACAAGTCAATAAAAAATGAAAAAGAGAAAATGGGAAGGGAGTCATAACAAAAGACAAAATTCAATTCTTTACTGTGATGTGTACAAGTACAAGTACCATATACAATGAAATGCTTGCTTGCATGTGCCCCTGCAGACAGTGAACATAGACAAAAAACACTCAATAAATAAATAAATAAATAAAACCAGAATCCTAAGAATAAATAGAGACAGTAGCAGAAGTATATGTGCAGGTAGCAGTGGAGGTGACACAAGGTTACCGATTGTTCATGAGTCTGATTGCATTTGGGTAGAAACTGTTCCTGAACCTGGAGGTGCGCATCCAAATGGACTTTAGTCGATTCCCAGATGGGAGCAGGGTGAAAAGTGACAGTGCAGGGTGGCTGGGGTCCCGCCTGATACGGTTCACTTTCCTGAGACAGCGTGTAGTGTGGATGTCATGGATCGCAGGGAGCTGTGTGCCCGTGATCTGCTGTGCTGTATTCACCACACGCTGCAGAGCTCTGCAATCCTGAACTTAGCATTTGCTGTACCAGGATGTGATGCATCCTGTCAGGATGGATTCCATAGTACACCTGTAGAATCTGCACAGGGTTGTGGGGAACATCCAGGCCTTACATCTCCTGAGGAAGTAGAGGCATTGTTGGGCTTTCTTGACTAGTGCCGCAGTGTGACTTGCCCATTTAAGGTCATCAGTGAGGGTGACTCCGAGGAACCTAAAGCTGCTGACCTGCTCCACAGCCTCACCTCCGATGTAGATGGGGCAGGTAGACTTATTAATTTACTTAATCCAAAAACACAGGGTCAAAACTATCAAGCAGTCCATATCAGAGAAGGCAGGAAGAAGTATCTAAAAACTATAGAAAAAGCCTAAAATAAAAATATTGCCTAAAAGGCAAATATTGAGAGTCAAGAAACCAAGAAACATTAGGCTTAACATGAAATGGTGTTCACAAGGGCTATAGCACAATGTTAGAGTATCTCTTAAGAAGTGTTTGCGTAGTTGAGTCCTTGACAACATAATGATATATTTATAAAGATGGAAAACAGAATAATAACAAAGCAGAATAAGATTTAAAGCAAGCAGAAATGTGAACAAAGAAGACAAGTCAGTTGCTGGGGCATAAACTAGGTGGATCCATTTTGCAGGCTACAGTGATTGTCCAGAGGGAGTATAACCTTTTTGTTATATGAATGGCTTGTCCTATGAATTCAGTAGGTGCTGTTCACATTTATCCATCACCATTTAGTCTAGAAAGTCACTGGAATAGATAATTTTACAATTATTTAATCAACACCCTTAGTAAAGCTAAGAAAAAAAAATTCACAAAAGTGGACACCCTTCAGCACAAGACTTGGTTACGTGTAGGTCTGCCAAATATGTAGTAGTGATTTGGTCCATGCTTTTGAATCTGTAATTCATAGTTTACATTAACTTGTTCAGTGAACGCCTTCAAAGTGACCACTTGTGGCACAAAGTAAGTAAAGAACATCCGCAAGTCAACATCAAATCATATTTTAAGAGCAGGAATTCAGAAAGCTGCAAAGGTTCACAAGTTTTGTAGACCTTGGACATTCTGAAATGCATGTGACCTCCTTATTAAGTACTTTAAAGATATAAAAATACTTAGCAAGTAGAGAACATCCATCCATCCATCCATTATCCAACCCGCTATATCCTAACTACAGGGTCACGGGGGTCTGTTTGAGCCAATCCCAGCCAACACAGGGCGCAAGGCAGGAAACAAACCCCGGGCAGGGCGCCAGCCCACCGCAGAAGTAGAGAACATCTACATTTTCATTAAATTTATTTGTATACCATTTATTTATACACTCAAGCTCTATAAATCTATGAATATAATAAAGTTGAAGTAAAATACTGCAGCAACCCAATAAGTTGACTTGAAGAAGAATCAGTAGGAGCACAAGAAGGTGGCTGCAAAGAGCAGTCTCCTTATCAAATGTGAACCAGAAGAAAGGAAAAGAGATTAGAACAGGACATTACTCGAGCTAGCAAAACTCAAAAAGACAATACTTTGGAACAGAGGCAACCTTATCTACAAGACCTTGTGAAAATGAACAGATTCGACACACTTAAAAAGGTTTGGAGCAGCCACCCGTATAATATTCCCAGCTGCAAAAGGGTTTTTTGAATAGCACAGAGATGTTCACAATACTAAGTCCAAAACAGAACTGGTGAGAGTTTGCAAAGATGGCGGCTTTAAGGGATCAGACCGGAAGTGATGTGTAAGAACCGGAAGTGATGTAGGGGAGCCAGAAGTGATGTAGGGGGACCAGAAGTGATGTAGGGGGACCAGAAGTGATATTTTCCTTCTATCAGTCTGTGCACCGGAAGTGAAGTTCTTCTGGGTGCCTAAACCGGAAGTGATGTCATGCTGAGTGCCGGAAGCGATGTCATCAGCTCTGAATCAGACAGGTTTTCCCACGGCTGGTCTATAGAGATAACGGGAGAAGGTTTAGTGCACCCCGCCACCCCCTGGCCTGGTGTGGAATTTCTTTTGCTTGGTCCATACAACAACCTCCTACTCACACGTGTGTGACAACCTCCACTGTTATGGCCATGAGGGATGGCCCAGCTACTGACCATTCACCTGGAGTTCTCGCTTAGCACACGTCTCCACCTTCGCTTTAAATGCTGACAAGAGATTTGTTCTCCCTTCTTTCCTTTTTATTAGCCCCAACCAGGACAGAGTCAATATGGAAATATGATTAATTATGACTAAACTCTGTCAGTATCAAAAATAACTCATTTAGTGTCGATCAAACCAAAGTTCAGATTTTTAGAGACTCCCTCTACTGTTTTTCTTTTTACAGAAGTACTTTTCAATTAAAGAACCACAAATTTAGATTTAGGGTTAAAAAAACTATCACTCATCCCTTGTACCACCTCAGTAAATAATATATTAATGACTCAACTAAAGAAATATTATTTTTTTAATTGCTAAATATAATTGAATGTCAGCATACAAATGACATTCCCTAATTAAAGTTGATCTCATTTTATTCATATTTGTATAGCATCTGGCCATATAAACAAATATAACAAATATAGTACAATCCAAAATGAAATAAAAAAATTTAAAAAAAATCTCAGAATTTTGTAAACAGAAATCCACAAAAATATACATAGCTTTCAAATATTTAAATAAAATAATATTTTAATGCATTTAAGTATTATTAATTATTTTAAAAAGTATGAACCTCCATCCATCCATTATCCAACCCGCTATATCCTAACTACAGGGTCTGCCGGAGCCAATCCCAGCCAACACAGGGTGCAAGGCAGGAAACAAATCCCGGGCAGGGCGCCAGCCCACCGCAGAAGTATGAACCTAGTAAATTATAATAAACTATCACTGATATGCCATAAATGCTCTATGGTGCAGACAGACTGATGACTCTGGTAAAGAATGACAAAGGATGTCAGTATTGATGACACAATTGGAAGTGCCATTTCATTGTCAGCAGGAATAGCCTCATCAAAATGGCATCACCTTTAGTCTCAAAGAAGAGATGGAGAAGGAATGAGCCTTGATAGGTCCAACAGAAGACAGGAATGAGGGAGTACTGTTATCTGCCCTTTCAATATACTGCAAACAGTTTGAAACATTGTAAACTGTACCAGGCAGTCCAACTAAATTACCTTGTTTACGATACTACAGTCAATAGAATCAAAAAGGCTAACCCTAACCCTTGCTGAAATTTTAAAGAATACTGATGGTAGTGTTTCCTTTATCTGATTAAATTAGAATACCATTTACAACATGAGTTAAAGTTGTTTGGATGCTATAGCCTTATTGATTTTTTTTCATAAAGGTTACAGAACATTTAAACTACAAAAAAATATTTAAAAAAATAAATATGAAAAATAAAATATTCAAAAAAAATATTCAAATTACAGAGTAATGGAAATTGTAGAAGAGAGGTGAAAAAGAGAGATCAGGCAGGCTGGAATGGGTGGAGAAGAGTGTCAGGAGTGATTTGTGACAGACGGATATCAGCAAGAGTGAAAAGGAAAGTCTACAGTATAGTAGTGAGACCAGCTATGTTATATGGGCTGGAGACGGTGGCACTGACCAGAAAGCAGTAGACAGAGCTGGAGGCGGCAGAGTTAAAGATGCTTAGATTTGCATTGGGTATGAAGAGGGTGGACAGGATTACAAATGAGTACATTAGAAGGTCAACTCAAGTTGGACGTTTGGGAGACAAAGTCAGAGAGGCGAGATTGCGTTGGTTTGGACATGTACAGAGGAGAGATGCTGGATATATTGAGAAAATGATGTTAAAGATAGAGTTGCCAGGCAAGAGAAAAAGAGGAAGGACTAAGAGAAGGTTTATGGATGTGATGAGAGAGGACATGCAGGTGATGGGTGTAACAGAACAAGATGCAGAGGACAGAAAGATATGGAAGAAGATGATCCGCTGTGGCGACCCCTAAATGGAGCTGCCGAAAGAAGAAGAAGAAGAAAGATTGCCTCAAGTAAGGTATGTGAAAGTGAAAATACAATCTAACTGGTCCAATTGACATGTTTGCCTGATTTCTTCTTTATGTTTGTTCACTCACATTCAGCTCCAGCTCGTGGGGTAAGTGTGCATTCCCTGTTTATGTCAGTGGCAGCCAAAGGTCTTTCATGTGCCTGTCAGTAGTCATCTGCCTACTGCATCATGGCCTCCCTCCCATGAGTCATTCACCGGTCATTCCAACTGACCACTCATGGCACCCCTTGTTGAAATGCTATAAGCAGTACACTCAACCAACATATTTGCATACTTCTTGCAGTATGTCAGAGCAGCAGATTTCACTACTTGGTCTTAAACAAAAAGCATGTACTTGTAACATTTTCTATCAGTCATTATTTAACCCACTCAGTCAAGCAAGGCAAGCACACACACACGGGCCAGTTTAGTATCGCCAATCCACCTAACCTGCATGTCTTTGAATTGTGGGAGGAAACTGGAGCATCCAGAAGAAACCAACGCAGACACGGGGTGAACATGCAAATTCCATGCAGGGAGGACCTGAGATGTGAACCCAGGTCTCCTTACAGTGTGCCACTCCACTTGTAGTATAATTTTAATTAGTTTAATTAAACTAATTAATTAAATGGAAAAATCAAAGAGTAACTTTGCCAAACAGTGAATATCGATTGCATTATCACATGTAGAGTACAGCGAGAGTTTTACTTGACAAGCACATGTTGCCACGTGTTTAACTGCTAGTAACTAAAAATGGCAGATACATTTGACAATCTTGGTGTCAAAATTATACATAAACTACTGGGATAATTTAGATTATTAAAATAACTAAAATCATTTTCATTCTGGTGTCATTGAATACTGCCCTCAGTTACTCCAGAAATCCTTTGTCCCAGTGCATTTTGTCAGGAAATCATAAAAGCCACTTGCCATGTCACATCTGCTTGTCTTGAGAGTAAACCTGTATGAATGTACTGACTGTGCTTGGTGTGCAACAACCTTGCAGTTTTTGTACTCCAAGATTAAGAAAATGATTTTAAGTTGACAGGAAAATAGCTGCCCACTTGCAGATACTTACTCATCATTTCTGGCATATAAGGCTACTTGAAAAAATTCCATTTAGGTTATTCGAATATAATTTACATATTTTCATTTCCACTTGAATGGGATAAGATCGAAAGATACAAAGACCTCTCTTGGAGTAATTTCACAATTACTAAGTTATATATCTCATAAGATTAGTCATCCCAGACAAACCGCAGTCCTCACTTTAATAATATTCATCCTCTACACAATTATAAGAAATTGCTTCAGAGATTCATCATAAAAATAAACTTCACTTGTAGGACTCGGCATTATAGTTCACCAGAAATGCATTAAAAAATATGTCATTTTGACTTGGTAAACAAATGTATCCTTTGATTGAGGCAAAAAAAATATTTTTTATTCTACATAGAAACTACATTCTTGAAGTGATAACCTAACTATGGCAACTGCCATAGAGTTTAGGAATGACATGCTCTGGATTCATGGAAAAGTACCTCCAAATTTGTCAGTCAAGTCCACTAGGATAGTTTTCTTCAATCCTTTTCCACCTGCTTTTGCACCTCCTCAAAATCTAAGGGTCCAGTTTTAATACTAGCCATGTAAAGCTGCTCCTGGCATGAATCCCACCCTGATGGGTGTTTCAGTGGCATGTCAAGATCACCCCAAGGCTCTGCTGCATTTTTAATGCTAATTCTAAACTGCCCAGGATGGATGAGTATAGCAAAATGTGGGCATGTTCTCTGCATCTGACCGGCACCCTGCACACACTTTGTCTCAGCCTTGCACTGTAAGCTCCAGGAATAAGCTTCACCCTTCACAAACTTGTAATGGAATAAGCAGGCAGAGACAATAAATGAGTGAATGACACAAGTGAAATGTTTCCGGTACATTTAACTTAAACAGCTGTCCTGAAACTCTTGACCAAATGCTAGTACGTAAACCCTAATTATTCGAGGCCAATGAGAAATATCGTTCTATAAGCAACCTTAAATGTCCATTCCATTGCTTCACATTTCTGTAGGGAGTGCCCAGGCTTATGCTTATGTTTTTCAGAGGGCCACAATATAAAAGAAAATGACAAATGTGATACATACTGTTTGGCAGCTTCCAGTTATGTCAGTGCATAAATGCTGAGAGAACATTTCTACCATGCTGGATGAAAGGATGGGAGCCAAAAAATTCTCATAATTAATGGGGTTTCTTCAGGCTGCATCGTTGTTGTTTCCCTATTACCCAAAATATATTTGCTCGGCTCTTCCTTGTGTAGAGGAGCCTTTATTTTGGAATTTATATACTGTATGTACTATACATACTCTAGATTTTCTGTGTTGCACAATTCATCTCTGACTTTTATTTTTTGTTGAAACTGAGTGGGTCAGCAACATTTTGTGTCTTTATTCAGTGCTGTCATGTTTACCCATGGGAGTGACTGCTATGAAAATCCAATCCAATCCGTAGCTATTATGATTAGTAGTTTTATTAATTTATTTTGTAGCATTTCCTGGATGTATTGGGTTTTGCACTTATGGGATTCCGATTGTTATATTGTTTTTTCGTTTTGAGGTGCAATGAAAAAGTTTAAAATATTTACTGTTTTGCCACAGCATCATATTTGCTTTTTGCGAGTAGCATAAGTTTTAAAGTGACCACGTCGGCTGTTACCATAGCAATCTATCCCAGAACCACCCATGAATGTGTGACACGTGTAGTCATTAGAAAAACTGCATAAAGAGCACCACTTGCATCCTTTTCGTATCTGAGTGTTAGATAAAAACAGTATTGGTGTGGGACTCTAATCCTTGTTAAAAGACTTTCTGGTATTTGAATTGCTTTGTTTCTTTTCACCTTTGATTTTGCCTTGCATTTTAAACATGATGATTGATTGGCTTGCATTCCTTGGTTGTGACCCCAGTACAAACTCCTGATTATACGTTCTTATCTCCTGATCCCCTCCATAATAAAAAAAAAAAATATTCTGAGTCAGTACAGCGGCCTTATAAAGGTCAGAATTACATACTTCCAAGTTATCCGAGATATGAATTTGCAAAAAGACTGAGCGTGTGTGTTTTCTTATTGTAGATTTTGGTTAAAGGCTACTTGCTTCATTATTTTTACTGTGATTTTTGGTTAGTGTTTAAGATTTGTTATTTGGTGCTTTAGTTTCTATGGTTATAAACTGTTCCCCATTATATTAACTACTTCTGGTCCAAACCAAACCATAACTTTTTGTTATCTAAGAGCAGAACACACACTGGGGCCAATTTAGAGATGTCATTAACGAAACCTGCATATATTTGATGATGGGAAGAAAAACCAGAGCACTTAGTGTCATAATTACTCCTGGCCATCCTGGAATAATTCTTTATGTTTCGTTAAGTCTTCTTTTATTTTGAATTTTTAAATACATTATTTTAGTGTCACTATCACTATTCCATTTTTTAGCATAGGTACCAATATTTGGTCTTGTTTTGTAATGGGTGATGTAATATTATTCGTCAGTGCTATGCCTGTTAGCTGTCAAATGGAAAAGACATCATGGGACATGCTATGCCATCACACTCCACCTATTTAAGATGGTGGTGCACAGCTTCTATCATCCTAGCTTTGGATCATGTTAGTATTTTCTATATCTACATTTGTTATTGCAGAGAAAGTTCAAACTAGGATCTTCATTTTGATTTTTATTTTGTACATTTTTTTTGTCAATTGCTTTTTCTCTTTTTCTTTCTATCTATTAATCCCTGAACATTGATTTTGTGAACGTTCATAGCACTCAGATTAACACCCATGCAATGACTGAAGGAAGGATGCTCGACCCATGAGTAAGCAGTGAAAACCAGAGCTAACCACCCTGCAATGGGAGACAACCATTTCAGAAATCAAGTTAAAAGAATATGGAAATATTAAAATTAAAATGATCATATTGTCATGAGATCAGTGTAATAGTAGTATGATAAAAACATAAACTTAGCTGAGAAAAAGATAGAATTAGATGAGAAAAAGCATCAATGGTTGGTTAAGAAGGCAGAGGTGGTATTGAAAAAGTTAAAAGTCTTTTGCGTATATAACGTAATGGATGGCACAGATGGGCTGGTTCCCCTGCCGGGATTTTGTACAAGTTCCTTAACTGGCCAGGAGGCAAAATAATGGAAAGACTGGGGGAGGGTCCATCTCAAGGCTGTATGCCCCTCCGGCCTGCTACATGGCAGCATCCCTGGGCTTCGGTAACCAGTCAGGTACCTGCAGTGTATGCCAGGAATTGTAGTCTGGTAATGCAACTCAGCTATGGTCCATGGGTGCCGCTAGGGGTTGCTGCAGAGAGTTACACTCTCTACTGTTTGGGACTTCCGTATGGCCTTGAAGTAATTCCAACGGGTGAAGCCCTGGAACTGGAAATACTCCCAGGTCTTCAATAGAAGAGACTGCATTGCCTTGTGCAGGTGAGTCTGAGCCGGAGTGGAGACAGGCAACATTCACCTGGGAGAAGTAGCAGTGGAGAGGAGTGAAGAGTTGTGCACTTAATCACTGTTTGGAGGTATTTGTTTGAAAATTAATCCTTTTGTTTTATACTCAGGACATGTCTGAGCATTCATGTTAGGGGTTCTCTTGCACCTCCTAGTGGCCACAACACATTGGGTCCACCTACCCTTGACAGTGTAATGGCCTATATAGTTAGTCACACCATTTTGTGAAGTCATGAAGACGAGCTATGTGCACTACCTCAGTGCTTGTCTTCGTATGCAACAACCTTTTGCCCTCAGGGGTGCGGTTTCTTCTTCAAACACAAGATTAAAGTAAACTGTCCATGCCACATGATTGGTATCGTGTTGACTTGCTTCCATATTTATGTGAGCACTCCTCCCATGAAGGCTGCTTCTATCACTAAAGCAAATAGAAAATATATCCTTACCTCAAGAAAAATAGTACCAGGCACATGCGATATAATAATTATTTCAAGATCCCTTTTGTTATCACAAACATGTATTGGAAAAACGGAGGGCGTATTTTCTTATATCGAAACTTTTGCTGTTTCAAAGTGGACGTATTCAGTAAGTTGTTTGCCTTTTGTTTTCAGCTTGGTCTCCATGCCCCATGGCTTCCATTATAAAATGCCAGAACAGGCTCTGAATTTTTTTAAATTTATGGAAAATGCTCAACTTTAGAGCACAAGTTCATACCACAAAAATACTGAACATATACTTTAGGTAAATTGGCAGTTTAAAATCATGCTGATAGGTGTGAGCATGTGTGTGTGTCCAGTAATAAACTGGAAGACCTTGCAGTACAGTTCCTGCTTTGTACAAAATACTTCTGAGATGTGCTTCTGTGTCCTATGACTCTGCACTAGAAAAAGTATGTTCTGAAAATGAACAATGGATAGATAAATCCTCATCTAAACTATAAATCTACTTGTTAGGGCAAAGAGAGAGAGAGAGGCAGACAGACAGTAAGTCACATTTACGATCCTGTGATTCTCAGACATTTCTGGTTGCTGAGCTTGGTAACTGAAGCTTTGCAAAAATTTCAAGGCAGCAAGATAAAAAGCAAGATTTAATCGAAAGTTAAAAAATTTAAAAGGGTGTTATTTTTTGTGCTCTATTTCAAAAACTGAACTCTAAAATAAATTAACTGCATAATAATGATGAAATCTTAAAGGTCTCAATAATGAATGCAAAAGGGAAAAAAGTACTCTTACATCTCAGCACTTTGAAGTGAGATGCAGTATTTTTGCAGGAGACTCATTTAAATAGTAAGGATCAAACTAGGCTGAAAGTGATTGGGTGGACCAAGTAAGAACACCATAGGAGTGGGAATTTTAATTCAATCATCTCCTTCGCAGCTACTGAAATAATATGGCACTGAATTATGGGGGTTTTGAAACAGAATAAAACCAGATTCGTTCTGTTAATTATATATGGCATACTTTTTTACAAAATAATTCCTATTAATAATCAAACATTTATTGTTTCATACTTGTTTGATCACATTTCATAAATTGAATACTGATCAAATGCAATACACGTTGTCGCAGGCGGCTGGGGGTGGAGCCCAGCCGGGACGCCCAGGAGGACCGGAGGAGGGCTTGTGCCTCCTCCAGACCACGAGGGGGCGACTGCCCTGGTTGTGTTGGTGGCCTTGGGTAGGGGGCTTGGAAGCCCAACCCTGTAGGGGCCCGTGGCCACCGCCAGGCGGCGCCCCGGTGCCTGAAGAACCGTGGAGCCCAGCACTTCCGCCACACCCAGAAGTGCTGGGGGGAAGAAGAATGGGGACACCCGGAGGGTTTCCGGGTGCGCAGCCGTTACTTCCACCACACGGGGGCGTGTCCATGGAGGAGTGCCGGGAAGCAGCTAAAGCCCATCCGGGTTGGTATAAAAGGGGCCGCCTCCCTGCATTCGAGAGCGGAAGTCGGGTGGAAGAGGACGGAGCTGGAGAGGGGACTGAAGGCGGCCAGAAGAGATGCTTTATAAAGACTGTGAGAGGCCCGGATTTTGGGGGATCGGTGCTGGAAGCACTGGATTTGTGCACTGGACTTTGTACATATTGTAAATAGTAGGTGTAAATAAAGGTGTGTTGGGAGAAACAACGATGTCCGTCTGTCTGTGTCCGGGTCTCGTTTCACAACGTTAACCTAAAAGTAATACAATTATTGAAAGATGATACAATTTTGAATCATTTAACATTTTTGTCATTTGACCAGTGATGTACTCAGTTTGACTATTGTCAAATGTGTGCACATAGGTGACAACTTAAGGCCTCTGGTGATTGTAATTACCTACCACTTCTGGGATTGGCACTTTGCTATAATGCCTGTTTTCCTCCTTCCTTGCAGACCAGATGATTGACAGCTGTAATATCTCTGACACTTCCAATGTCTGTCCGTATGGACCTGCGTTTTCCTGTTTGAAGGACATATAACTGTTAGCTTGGCCATTTTGAGTTCAGCTCCCTGTTGAACTCCTGCCTGAAAAGACATTCTTTGCAATTATTGTTTGCTTTCTGCTCTTCAATTATAGGGGTCACCTAGTGGTGCCCCAACTCTTTATCGTTGTCCATCTAATGCCTTAGACTATATATACATATCTCTCTATTATAATAAAAAAATCTTGGAAGACAAAACGTGACTTTCAGAGAGACATTTTGGAATGAAGTCCTGCAAGACGGTGACTTTTGCCATTAGATTCTTTCAAGTCACACCCTACTTACAACTATTTTCAAACAAGACCACGGTCATCTAACCTCAGTCCTGTGAATGCATTTGTCAGACACAGTTCCTGTGCTCTCAACTCTTAGTCGTGTGAATGCTTTTGGCAGACACACTTCCTGCGCTGTAAGCTGTGTCACGCTCACGCGCATAGGGAGCCGTGAAAAGACCCGATGAGCAACGTAAAATATTGTGCCAGGGGACAAAGGCGGGGTACTAACCTTTATTTCTTTTGTGTTCACAGAAAGGCAAAAACAACACTGCCATAACTTTGCATGGATTCCCTAAACCACACGCTACCACTTTCGCATTCGATCCCTTCCTCTGGTTCCCTTCTGATGACGTCATGGCTCCCATACAGCACCTTGGTTCCTTCCCAGCATTCCATTTGCCAGTTTCCGGTCCCACCCCATAAATGGTCCCTCCATCATATGCTTTCTGTCTGTTGTAATGGTGACAAGTCATATCAATGACCACTTTATTTGTTTTGTGTAAACTGTACAGTATATGGGGCCGGAAAACCCCAAACCTTTATGAGACTTTGTGTCTGTTTATTACAGCTGCTATAAATTTTATCAGGACAATAATTTTATATGTTCTAGATGACACAACGACTAAATCAAAGAAAAAAGAGCATGGACAAACAATTGAAAAAGTTGGTTTATTTATTAGGGAGAAAGAATCGATATTCACACACAGGCAGTTATACGTTGCGTTGTCACGATGTAAGTCCAAACATGGAATCAAAATTAAATGCGATCTTGAAGAAAATGAATTCCAAATATTGTTTTTACTGAAGTTTTAAAGTAAAAGTAAAAATAATGCATGTGTAACAATTCCCATGAAAATAACAAACACTTTAAATTGTATATCCGGTTAACCAAACCCAGGGGTGGGCGAGCAAAGCGAGTAGGAGGTGCAGCCCCCGTGTCTTCTATATAAAGATGAAAACATACCCAACACTAGCAAGATGCTGCTGAAATAACAAAAAATAATAAAATAATAACAAATAATAGTAATAAGATAAACAAACTGAATACATTTTACAAAATAACTGCAAATATTTTTTAAAAATAGCTATGTTCAAATGGCAATAGAGGAGTGGAAAATAAAAATTTCAAGAAAGCAAACTCTGGGTAAAATAAGCTTCTGTGTATGCCCACAGTCTTCAGTGGTTCAAAAATATAAAGTCATGCTGATTTTGGACAAATGACCACCCAGTCCCTCCTGTACATTCTATATTTACATTACATAAGTCACTGTCAGTCATGAAATCATATAGCTCTTACAATGCCAGACGTCACTGTAAAAGCCGATGACACATTCCATAAGATAGATGGGAAACTTTAAGGATTATGCAGTGGTGCATAGTGTCATAATGGAATGGTTTAAAAAGCTAAAGAAAGTGCTAATTGTTAAAAATCTTATTACACATCTAATTGGCTGCTCTATTCTTAATATACAGTCAACCCAGCTGCACTAAGCAAACTCTGAATTAAAATAATTTCATTACGCATGTCCTAACATTTTTCAAACAAAACTGTATTGTGATATCTCGCACTAACCTGTTTTTTCATCCTCACCAACTTAGTGGGAAAATAGTTATTTTCTTTTGCTAAAAATTAGAAAAGGTTAAACTTTCTCAGTGAGGAACTGTCCAAAGGGTTCTGAGAATGTATCAACAATTCTTTAAAGTTGTGTTAAGATAAACAAGATGAGCCTCTATTAAGCATTTGGGTGCTTTGAGATATAGGAAGCTCTTTTGGGCTATTTGTTCACAGAGCCTGTTAAATTGGATGGGGGAGAGCTGTTGGTATTGATTTTAACAGATATAATATAATAGATACATGTATTGGAGTAGTATTAAGTGAGTTATTACATTGTAATTAATAAAATGAATAAAATAAATCCTCATCTGTTTACTGATATTGAGGCACGGTGTGCAGCATACCCTGTGGTGCTCCATTAATGCTCCAGTGTTGACTGAACACCAAAATCTTATTCTGGTACTGTGCAATATGCAACAAATTAGCTATGGAAAATGTTATCTGATAGGATATGCATATGTTAAGCAGATGAATCACATCATACACCATGTATCCCTGACCAGCATCACATGGAACTGCAACTGTTAATGAGAAACATGAACTTAGACACAGTGTGTGCAATGTTCAAATGAGCATTTCAGCATGCAGATGAAACTAATTGTTTGCCATGAACCAATCTATCACTGCAGCTCTGGTTAGTTACCATCATGGAAGGCAGAAGCATGCCATTTCGAAGATAAAGCAGTGTTCCTCTGTAGTATGAACCTTGGTATCAGAGTATCTGCAATATCTGTATCTTTTTATTATGTACTTGCATTGCCATGGACTTGCATTGGACTTGCCTACTTGCCATGGACGAACAATATATGTATGCTGCTGCTGGAGTATGTGAATTTCCCCTTGGGATTAATAAAGTATCTATCTATCTATCTATCTATCTATCTATCTATCTATCTATCTAT
>JANRMT010062796.1:21980313-21996709 GCA_026402145.1 Polypterus bichir lapradei
CTATCTATCTATCTATCTATCTATCTATCTATCTATCTATCTATCTAACACCACGATGTGCACTGTGGTGAACTGGTGATGATCAGCCACAAACCTACAAAGTCTGGTTCAGAAGCGTGAGTAACAAGAGAACTTCTAGTCTTGGCTAAACACTACGAGCGGAACACTTTCTGGCAATGTCAGCTGAAATCTTTCTCTTTCTTTCAGCCCTCTCCTTTTCATATGTAACACCTTCACCTTCACAAAAACAAGCACAATTATCTGTGTGCGGATTCTACTGATACGTTTTCATTCAAAGATTCTGTGCTTTTTTTTTTAATCATCATAAGACTTGTCAAAGGACATGCTTCTGTACCCTGCAGTATGAAATGCTGCCTCTCAAGTTTCTGTTCTATGAAGAGCTGCTTCAATACTTTCTCCTTAACCCAGTAATAGGCACTGAATGATTCATAAAACATAAAATGTTTTTAAAATGTATCAAAGAGATGAATTTGATGGTCTCAAAGCTCCAGGGACTTGTGAAATTGTGCATCTTGGAGACACACAGAAGACTACACTGGGGACTCACCACATGACGAACCACCTGAATTGGGACCTGAGTACATCGGGTGACACCCCAGCACCACAATAAACAGTGTGAGGTATTTTGGTGGCTGGAGTGCCAATCCTGTCACCGACCCCCACGTTTTCCTGTAAGTTGGAGGATCTGCTTGCAGGGCTAGATGCAGATTACAAACATACTGTATAAATGAAATACTGAAATAATAAATCTAGGATGTGTCACTATGCAAGCCACATGTCGATGCATCAGATTCTAAAAAGTAGCTAAGAAACATTGACACATTCCAGGCCTGGCAACAGAGGGTTAATTAGCCAGGCTAAACCCCCCAAATATCATGTCAAGCCCCATGCTGTTGGGTCAACCATCACTTGTTGGATTTTTGGGTCTTTATTTATTTTTTTTTGCGTCTTACCATGCTTCACCTAGAATTTCAGAAGCCCCCACTTACCATTTTGTTCAGGAGCTGAGGCTGGCACATTGTAAAATGACACGCCCATATGAGATGCTCACGAATTTCTCAGGCTGACATTACCCCCTTACTTGATTTACTGTAGCTGTCTTTCCATGAGGATTTATTGTGCAAATATTTGAAGTTTAATCTTTTCCTCTTGTTTGTTGTGTTGTTTAGTCTTATTTTTTGTGTTTATTTTCTTGAATTTTGAAAAACCAGCCTCTCAGGAATTCACTGTGACAGTCTTTGACTTTAGAATTTCAAAGGAGGTAAAAGTGGTCAGAAACAGAATGCACCTTTTAATCGTTGACTTGTGCCCCCTTCTTATCCGCAGAAAGAAGTGGGCTGTAATGAGCACGTATTCCTAAATGCTGAGGTCCTTTTAACATCAATGATTACAGACAAAACGCATTATTTGTTTCTGCAACCATTGTGAGGGGTTTGCTGTTAAAGTGTCTGATTAAAGGTTTGTCGTTCTCATTAGAAGCCTTTGAAAAATTAAAATGGTCAAGTTGTAATTGCTAACGTTACCCATAGCAGCATTTTTACATGGCAATAATAACACTCATTGTACTTAATCGCTTACAAGTTCAGCAGCACAATTTCCTTAGCTGTAAATATGAAAGACATAAGGGTGGTTAAAGTGACAGAGCTCTTTTATGACAAAGGACCTGCTTGTTCTTGGCACACAATTTGTACTTTTTCAACAAACAGAATGGGAACAGCAAACCCCCAGACATGATTGCCTCTTTGTAAACAGAGCATAGTTTCAGTTTTAGTCAGAGAAAAGTTAGTGTCAGCACAATTCATATTTAATGTTTTACCATAAAATTTGCCAGTCTACTATGTAAAGTATGTTGTTAATGGCGATTTAGCCCAAATGTAGTCACTTATTTTTGTACAGTACTCTTCACTCAAAAAAAACTCAAAAGGCTTCCACAAATTAACTAATGTCAATATTAAAAAATAAAAATAAAACTTGTAAATGTAAATATTTGTCATTCAGGGCACTTACTCAAGAACAGCACAGACAGAGCTTTCTTTACGTTGCACATATACAGTATTTGTGTATATATAGATAGAAAGAGCGTCATATATATATATATATATATATATATATATATATATAATATATATATATATATTACTCAAAAAAATTAAAGGCACACTTTTTAATCAGAGTATAGCATCAAGTCAGTGAAACTTCTAGGCCATTGATCTGGTCAGTTAAGTAGCAGAGGGGGTTGTTAATCAGTTTCAGCTGCTTTGGTGTTAATGAAATTAACAACAGGTGCACTAGAGGGGCAACAATGAGATGACCCCCCAAAACAAGAATGGTTTAGCAGGTGGAGGTCACTGACATTTTACCCTCCTCATCTTTTCTAACTGTTTTTTTTTCACTAGTTTTGCATTTGGTTACAGTCAGTGGCACTACTGGCAGTGTGAGGCGATACCTGGACCCTACAGAGGTTGCACAGGTAGTCCAACTTCTCCAGGATGGCACATCAATACGTGCCATTGCCAGAAGGTTTGCTGTGTCTCCCAGCACAGTCTCAAAGGCATGGAGGAGATTCCAGGAGACAGGCAGTTACTCTAGGAGAGCTAAACAGCGCCGTAGAAGGTCCTTAACCCATCACCAGGACCGGTATCTGCTCCTTTGGTCAAGGAAGAACAGATGAGCCCTGCAAGAGCCCTACGAAATGACCTCCAGCAGGCCACTGGTGCGAATGTCTCTGACCAAACAATCAGAAACAGACTTCATGAGGGTGGCTTAACGTCCTCTAGTGGGTCCTGTGCTCACGGCCGGTACTGTGGAGCTCGATTGGCATTTGCTATAGAATACCAGAATTCGTAGGTCCACCACTGGCATCCTGTGCTTTTCACAGATGAGAGCAGGTTCACCCTGAGCACATGTGACAGACGTGAAAGAGTCTGGAAAAGCTGTGGATAATGTAATGCTGCCTGTAACATCCTTCAGCATGACCGGTTTGGTGGTGGGTCAGTGATGGTCTGGGGTAGCATATCTATGGAGGGGCGCACAGACCTCTACAGGCTAGACAAAGGCACCTTGACGGCCATTAGGTATCGGGATGAAATCCTTGGACCCATTGTCAGACCCTATGCTGGTGCAGTGGGTCCTGGGTTTCTCCTGCTGCATGACAATGCCCTTCCTCATGTGGCGAGAGTATGCAGGCAGTTCCTGGAGGATGAAGGAATCAATACCACTGACTGGCTCCAACACTCATCTGTCCTAAATCCAACAGAACACCTCTGGGACATTATGTTTTGGTTCATTCGACCCTGTTAAGTGCAGGAGCTCAGTGATGCCCTGGTCCAGACCTAGGAAGAGATCCCCCAGGGCACCATTTCTCATCTCATTAGGAGAATGCCCCGATGTTGTCAGGCATGCATACAAGCACGTGGGGGCCATACAACTACTAAGTACAATTTGGAGTTGCTGCAATGAAAGTTCATCAAAATAGACTAGCCTGTCGCATCATTTTTTCACTTTGATTTTCAAGGTGTCTTTAAATTCATCCCTCTGTAGGTTGATTTTAATTTCCATCAAACAATGTGGCATCCTTGCATTCCTAACACACCAGTCCATATCACTAGAGATATCCAGCATGAATTTTTTCCCATTGAGATCTGATGTGTTTTCAAAGTGTTACTTTAAGTTTTTTGAGCAGTTTAATGTATATGATGTATGATTTAAAAGAAAATGTGATTCATCAGACTAGGCCACATTCTTCCACTGCTTTATTGTCCAGTTCTGATGCTCACATGGCCATTGCAGGTTCTTTGGCGCAAGATAGAGGTCAGGCATTGTGATTATGCACACTTGACAGCTACTGAGAGCAATAAATGGAGCTTTCCTATCAGACACCCAGCCCTTAACTACTGTTTGTATTTTCATTTTAAAGGGGCTACACTGAACTTAAACAGAGACTTGGTGAGACTGAAGGAGGTTATTCCAAAGTTTGGAGAACCACTTAAGCTAGAGACTTGTCCTACAACAGTAGACCTAAATAGATGAGGGATTTTACAAGGTAGGAATCCTCTCACAGTAGTAAGTTCTGTTAAGTAAAGGAGGACAAAGCCATTTAAAGCTTTAAATGTTATGTACAGAATAGTGTGAACACTAAATTTAACTATAAACAAAGGTAGAAACATATACTGTACTCTATATGAACATAAAAAATTATATAGTCGTACTTCCTATTTCTTTGGGAAATTAACTGCAGACTGGAAAAATAAAACAATTTAAACTGCCTAAGGATAAAAAACACTGTTTCAGTTAATTTGGCTTTGAATAAATTCATGAATTAACATCTCTGTACTCAGCAAAAACTTTATCTTTGCTGTATCTTTGCTGTATACTTTCTAATCGCACAAGTTTATTACATGTATACTGTAAGTGTCACAGGAAGCTGGTGCCTTTCCCTGGCAGCTTTAGCTACAAGGCAGGAAACATCTCTGCACAGGGCACCTCTTCGCTAAGGTGTACACTATATTATGAACCAAAGAGTTCCAAAGCACACTAATGTGGGGAAAGCCATCAAACCCCAGCTAGACAGAAAAAGGCCAATGTAGTATCTTTATAAATAAGATGCTTTATTTATACAAGAAATGTTCTGTAACAAATTAAAACTCTATAGAGCACAAAAGGCAAGAGGAGTTACCTGAAGAAAAGACAATCCAAGGCAAACAAGTCTCAATTACAAAGCAAGAATAGATTATTAGGTCAAAAATCCAGCAATTCACAAATAATCAAAAAGTGCAGCATATACATTGGAACTCATCACCACCACCACAAGTGCATTCACAATGAACCGCAAGGACTGTGAACTTTGAAAAACCTGTGGTGATGGGCTGGTGGCCCCGCCTCTTGGGGAACCACTCACAAAGCACAAGGAACATATCAGAATACTGTATACTTAGACATATCAATACAACGTAATCCATAAAATAAGAACAAAATAGACATACAAAAAGCATCTGAGCCCCAGCTTGGATGGATGGGGGTCCTAGCTGAAACACATCACACTAGCACTCACACCCAGACTTGGGTGGCCATTAGCCTTACACACATCTTTGGGATATGGGAGAAAATGGGAGAAAAATAGATACTGGAAAAGCATATGATTTACTTAGGGAAAACAGTTATTATATAGTGGAGTAGTGTTCAAGTCCTCTGAGGTAAAATCTAACAATATCTTGTTAACGTCTACAGTATTCCTACTAACTAATTCAAACCCTACCATCAGTCCCCAAATCAGCATTGTCAGTCTCTTTACTTTCTTTAATGCTTCTACACCTTTTCAGTAATATGGAGACCAAAACTGTACGCAGTACTAATAGCTGGTCAATCTATTAAGAGATGAATGGATTTCATCTGTCAATGTTATTTCCACCGCGGGGCATTACTTTGGTAACAGAAGGTATGCCCAAAAACCCCCCAGCCTAGGGCCTCATATGGGCTTTGACAGTAGTCCCGGTGAGGCCTAATTAGTGGATTATATGACTTAAGCATAACCTCCCTTGATTTGTACTCCACACATATCCTAACATCCTGCTGTTATCCTTCTTAATCTATTATATCCACTGTCGTAATGCAGCATTTCTCAACCTTTAAGTATTTACGACTCAAGTTTTCATACGTTTTAATCACACCACCCTAACGTTTCTTTGAAAGGAGCCCAATTATACCAATTTGTTCTTTTTTAATTAATGATATATAATAGATGGATATTTTATTATACCTACTTAACTTTTATCAACATTTATCTAACTCTATATTTATTTTTCTAGTATAAGAATGTAGTTTAAGTTAATTTGTTTTGGTTTCAATAGATGTATTTTTCATATTTTTGATTCTTGTTTTCTTTTTTACACATCTTTGCGCCCCCCTTTTTGTTACTTCGCGCCCCTCTAGGGGGGCCCACCCCACAGGTTGAGAACCACTGTCTTAATGTAATGATGAGTTCACTATTACTCCAAGATCTTCTAATAAGGTTTCAAACCTCTTATTGTGTATTCATATCTCACATTTTACTTTATTTTTGTGATTCAGTAGATTTACTTGCATAAAATTTCATCTGCCATAAATTTGCCTAAGTCTGAATTTTGTCCATGTCCAGATTCAGTTGATTCTAGATTATCTGCTATACTTGCTATTTTAGTATCATCTGCAGTCTTAACCAGTGTATTATTTATAGTATATTCTTATTAAGATTATTGTTTCATTAAATAGAGCAGCAAACCCAACACTGATCCATGAGTACTGTCACTTTTAACATCACCTAATAGTAAAAATGTTCCATAAACCTGTGTTTCCTGCATTGTATCTAATTTTGTAACCCTCTACATGCTGCTCATTAAATTCCCACTTATTTTAGTATTAAAGAATACCTTATCAAAAGCTTTATGAAAATCAAGATAAATAGCATCACCTCTCTGATCAAGTGCTTTTGTTGATTCCTCATATACAGTAAACACAGCATATTAATGAAGCACCATCTTTTGTCTAAATCCATCATGACTTCATACGGTTTCTGTTCTGTGGTCAGACCAATCAGCAAGCAGAAACATTTCTAATATACTTAAGTATTTAAGGTGGAAATGAAGTTGTGATGCTACCATTTTTATGGCACCACACCAAGGAAAGGTTGTTTAAAATGAGACTGTAATTACTAATCTACTGTGACAATAGATGGCGCTATACCAGCGCTTAACCCAACACAGACAGACACGGGAGGCACACTACTAACATAAAGTGTTTTTATTTTTTCTTTTCTTCGCCTGTGGGCAAACGCCTTCCCCGTTCCCACAGGCACACAACACATTCCAAAGCGCCACTGCACACAATACTTTCCTCTCCGGCAAGCTTAGTCCCTCTCCTTCCAACTCTGGCTCCCAGAGTGATGGCTGCTGGCTTCTTTTATAGCCCACCTGGAAGTGCTCCAGGTGTTTGATGACCCATTTCTGGCTGCACTTCCGGATGTGGTGGAAGAACCGCCCATATGGGCTCAAGAACCACTGCAGCACCCCCTGGTGGCACCTGTGGATCCCAACAGGGTCGTAGAGAACTCCATCTGCCATGGAGCCCTGCAGGAATCTGAGGCACCACTGCCACCCAGGATGGCTGCCATCTACCGTCCCAGGGGAGGTAATGATCAGTCCATGGCTGTTGCCCCGGACCATATACAGAAGAGGCGTCCCGGCCAGGCAAGGGCCCCAGCCATCCACCACACTACTTATCTGATAAAGATTAAACTTTGCTCCATTTCAGTTCATCAGGAATATTACCAGTGAGACTGATGAATTATGAAGAACTGGTACTACAGGTGCAGCAATTGATTTTTTTAGTCGATCTGATTTAAACTGGTTTTTAGGGTCTGATTGAAACCACTTTTTCAGTCTTTTGAATTGCAGACTCTTGTTAACATACAGTAGTCTAGATTTATTGTTCAAGTGTGACTGAAAGAGGAGTATTAATGGATGTAGAGGTTCCATGCAATATTCTGACCAGGCCAGTAACGTCTTAGCTTTAGATAGCTAATAAGTCCACACTCCACATTGCACAGTCTCTGTCATCTGGCAAGATCTTGCAAGGTTATTTTACAGACACCTTTACCCAAGACAGCTTACAAAACCATGGTACTTGCATTATATAATTATACTATAACTATATTATGTAATTAAGTGCTATATTAACAGTACAAATTAAATATTGTTTAGTTATTTACTGTATTTTGTACTTGTTGAAACATACTGAAGCCCAACAATATTTATTTTTGTCACATATTTTTGTGAGAGACATACAGGATATGTGTTCACACTTTTCAACAGACACTAAATAAATAAATCATTAAAACATAGTAAATATACAGTATATGCAATGTCACAGGGAAATGATACTAGCATTTATTGACACCATCTAAAGACAATTAAAATCTGGCTATCCTGCAGACAAGGAGAAAGAAAAATGAACATCCATCCTCTGAAGTGCATCTCGCACAGCTTTAAAATCAAAATTAAGTTATTCCATTGAAGCATTTATATATTGGCGTGGTGAGTGAAGGATGGTACAGTATGTACCTATTGCCATTGTTCATCAATTCCTTGTACTGTAATACTCCTTCTGTTGTAGGTGAATTGAAAAATCCATTTCATTGCAATTGGCTTTGGCAGTTTGCAATAAGACAGAATAATTGGAAAGGAAACTGCTATTTTTCAAATAACCAGGTCATTTGTAAGACTTATTGCAATGAGCCATGTATCTTCAGTCTTATAGTAAAATACACAAGTTCTATCCAATTACCTTAGGCTATTTTAGGCCCTGTTCAATGAGACCACGCTTATTTTATTGCTAAGACCTTAAATAATCTACAAGATCCTTTCTACTTAATTTAGTTCACTGCAAAACACCAGAGTTAAATGCATTGAGATGGTATATCCAATTTGCTAAGGACATGTGCACTTCCAAATCAAACCTCCTCTGCTTCATGGCACCACAGTGACACAATGTCTAATGCTGTCATCTTAGAGGACTTGGACCTTGGTTTGTGTTACGTGAATTTCCTCAAGTGAATCATTTTCTTCCTACAGACTAAAATACAGTTAGGTCCATAAATATTTGGACAGAGACAACTTTTTTCTAATTTTGGTTCTGTACATTACCACAATGAATTTTAAATGAAACAACTCAGATGCAGTTGAAGTGCAGACTTTCAGCTTTAATTCAGTGGGGTGAACAAAACGATTGCATAAAAATGTGAGGCAACTAAAGCATTTTTTAACACAATCCCTTCATTTCAGGGGCCCAAAAGTAATTGGACAATTGACTCAAAGGCTATTTCATGGGCAGGTGTGGGCAAGTCCGTCGTTATGTCATTACCACACCTCAAATCAACTCCAGGCCTTTTATCTGCTTAATTGATAGATAGATAGATAGATAGATACTTTATTTATCTATCTATCTATCTATCAATTAAGCAGATAAAAGGCCTGGAGTTGATTTGAGGTGTGGTGCTTGAATGTGGAAGATTTTGCTGTGTACAGACAACATGCGGTCAAAGGAGCTCACCATGCAGGTGAAAGAAGCCATCCTTAAGCTGCGAAAACAGAAAAAGCCCATCCGAGAAATTGCTACAATATAACAAGTGGCACATTCTGAGAAAGAAAGCAAGCACTGGTGAACTCGGCAACGCAAAAAGACCTGGATGTCCACAGAAGACAACAGTGGTGGATGATCGCAGAATCATTTCCATGGTGAAGAGAAACCCCTTCACAACACTCTCCAGGGGGTAGGCGTATCGATATCCAAGTCTACCATAAAGAGAAGACTGCATGAAAGTAAATACAGAGGGTGCACTGCAAGGTGCAAGCCACTCATAAGCCTCAAGAATAGAAAGGCTAGATTGGACTTTGCTAAAGAACATCTAAAAAAGCCAGCACAGTTCTGGAAAAACATTCTTTGGACAGATGAAACCAAGATCAACCTCTACCAGAATGATGGCAAGAAAAAAGTACGGAGAAGGCGTGGAACAGCTTATTATCCAAAGCATACCACATCATCTGTAAAACACGGTGGAGGCAGTGTGATGGATTGGACGTGCATGGCTGCCAGTGGCACTGGGACACTAGTGTTTATTGATGACGTGACACAAGATAGAAGCAGCCGAATGAATTCTGAGGTGTTCAGAGGCATACTGTCTGCTCAAATCCAGCTAAATGCAGTCCAATTGATTGGGCGGCGTTTCATGATACAGATGGACAATGACCCAAAACATACAGCCAAAGCAACCCAGGAGTTTATTAAAGCAAAGAAAATTCTTGAATGGCCAAGTCAGTCACCTGATCTTAACCCAATTGAGCATGCATTTCACTTGTTGAAGACTAAACTTCAGACAGAAAGGCCCACAAACAAACAGCAACTGAAAGCCGCTGCAATAAAGGCCTGGCAGAGCATTAAAAAGGAGAAAACCCAGCATCTGGTGATGTCCATGAGTTCAAGACTTCATTTCCAGCAAAAGGTTTTCAACCAAGTATTAGAAATGAACATTTTATTTCCAGTTATTTAATTTGTCCAATTACTTTTGAGCCCCTGAAATAAAGGGATTGTGTTAAAAAAATACTTTAGTTGCCTCACATTTTTATGCGATCTTTTTGTTCAACCCACTGAATTAAAGCTGAAAGTCTGCACTTCAACTGCATCTGATTTGTTTCATGTAAAATTCATTGCGGTAATGTACAGAACCAAAATTAGTAAAAAGTTGTCTCTGTCCAAATATTTATGGACCTAACTGTATGTCATCAAATGGATTGTTAAATCCAAATGGGACAAGTGCAGAAGACTGGAGAGATGTGTGTGAGTGTGGTCTGTGATGGACATTCATCCTTTCCAGGTGATGTACAATATCTTCAGAAAGTATTCAGACCCCTTGACTTTTAACACATGTTGCTATGTTGCAGCCTTATACTGAAATCATTCAAATTCATTTTTTCCCTCATCAAACAACAGTCAGTGCCCCACAATCACAAAGTGAAAACAGGATTTTTAATTTTTTGCAAATTTATTAAAAAGAAAAAGCTGAACTATAACATTGATACAAGTATTCAGACCGTTACGTTTAGGTGCATCCCATTCTATTGATCATCATTAAGATGTTTCTACACCTTTTCTGGAGTCCATCTGTGGTCAGTTCAGTTGGTTGCACAGGATTAAAAAATGAACACACCTGTCTATAGAATGTTCCACAGCTGACAATGTGTGTCAAACCAAAAAACCAAACCATGAGGTCAAAGAAATTGCCGGTAGAGTCAGGATTCTGTTGAGGTAAAGATCTGGATAAAAGCTACAAACACATTTCTGCAGAACTGAAGGTTCCAAAGAGCATAGTGATCTCTAAATTCTTAAATGGAAGACGTTTGGAAGACCATGACTCTTCCCAGTGCTGGCCACCCAACCAAACTGAGCATTCTGCGGAGAGGGGCCTTGGTAAAAAAGGTGACCAAGAACCCAATGGTCACAATGGATGAGCTGTAGAGAACCTGTGCAGAGATGGGAAAACATTCAAGAAACACAGCCATCACTGCAACACTCCATGGATTTGGCCAGTAAAAGACACACAAAAGCTCACTTGGAATTTGCAGAAAGGCCCCTGAAGGTCTCTCAGACTATAGAAACAAGATTCTCTGGTCTGATGAAACCAAGATTAAACTGTTTGGCCTCAGTTCTAACCATCACGTCTGGAGGAAAGTAGTCACCTATGCAATATCAGTCAAAAGGCAAAGCACAGTGGTGGCAACATTATGCTATGGGGTTACTTTCCAGCTGTAGGGACTGAGAGACTAGTCAGGGTTGAGGGAAAACTGAACAAAGCAAAGTACAGAGATATCCTTAATGGAAAATGTGCCCCAGAGTGCTCTGGACCTCAGCCAAAGGTTCACCTTCCAACAGGACAACCTTAAGCACAAAGCAATGACAATACAGGAGTGATTTAGCAGCAACTCTGGGAATGTCCTTGAGTTGCCCATTCACAGCCTGGAACTTGAACCCAACTGAACATCCCTGGATAGACTTGAAACAAGCTGTCCACTGTTAGTCTTCATCCATCTTGAGAGAATCTGGAAGGATCTGCAGAGGAGAATGGCAAAAAATCCTTAAATCCAAGTGTGTGAAGCTTGTCATGTCACACCTAAGAAGACTCCAGGCTGGAATCGCTGACAAAGGTGCTTCAACAAAGTATTGAGTAAAAAGTCTGAATACTTTTGTGTCAGTGTGAAATTTCAGTTTTGTTTTTTTAATACTTTTGCAGAAAATTCCTAAAATCTTGTTTTCACTTTCTCGTTCTGGGATATTGAGTGTTGCTTGATGAAGGAAAAATGAATTAAAATCCATCCATCTATTATCCAACCTGCTATAACCTTGTTACAGGGTCACGGGGGTCTGCTGGAACCAATCCCAGCCAACACAGGGCGCAAGGCAGTAAAACAAACCCCGGGCAGGGCACCAGCCCACCGCAGATGAATTAAAATGATTTTACCATAAAGCTGTAACATAGAAAAATGAGTACAAAGTGAAGGGGTGTGAATATTTTCTGAAGGCGCTGAATGCTGGTGCTTTCTCAATAACTCCTGGCTGCCAGGTTAAAAAAATAAACACAGAGGTAAAAAGCAAATGCAGAAGGATCCCAAGCAAAACCAGACATTCAGAAAAGGTTGGAAACCCCGTAGACAGTTACATAAAAGATCCCAAGAATAACTAACTGAAAATGCACTATCAGGGGCACATGTGTACTTTCACAGGATATTGCTGCCCACTTTGAAAATCATGGCCATGTGGTGCTTAGTTTGCTTACTCTCAGATAAAACACTTTTCTTCATGCTCCCATGGGTGGTTTGAAATGTTTTTTCATTAGGGCATTCTAAAATGTTTTTTGTTCTGACTTGCCATTTGCAAATGCTTATTAGAACAATAGTACAGTGTGTCAGGAATTACCTCCAGGAAGTTGGGAGTTTTGTTTCAGTTATTATTGGCATGGTGTGGGAAATGCCATATTCTAATGACTTGTTTGCCCATTTCATATTAGTGCAGCAATTTCCTAAAAGAAAACCACCTATTTGTCTGGACATGCCATATTTGATAACTTTTTTTTTACTATTATATTAAAGATAATGTGGAGTTTTGATTGCATTTTTAGCAAAATGAATTGGTAAGGTTTTCAAATATTTCATAAATTTCTAATCTGCTTGATCCATTACAAGGATGTGAAGAGCTGGAGCATCAGGACTAAACTATCTTTGAAGGTAATACCAGTCATTTGTAAGGTACATCCTCATAAAGGTCCATTTCACTAACTAATTTAAGTTTCAAGTGTTTCAAGTTTGGGAACAAATGGGGTACAAAACCAAGAACAAGAAAATTCTAATCAAACTATGGCTGGGTGGAGAATCAACGTCATGGCCCAGAAACAGCACTAAACCACAAGGTCACAGTCTTAATTGATAATTCTTTTAATCTTCTCTATATCTTCTTGTAATACTTGATGCCACTGCTGTAATGCCAAGCTGCCCATGGACAAGTCATCTGAGATACTGGGAGCCTTGGAATAAGACTGGA
This sequence comes from Polypterus bichir lapradei, assembly GCA_026402145.1. Classification (NCBI taxonomy): domain Eukaryota; kingdom Metazoa; phylum Chordata; class Cladistia; order Polypteriformes; family Polypteridae; genus Polypterus; species Polypterus bichir. The sequence goes on from JANRMT010062796.1 coordinate 21,993,454, forward strand.
TGACCCAGCAGAGACTTTACTATAGAATGGCCAATATGGGGTGGGAAGCTAGTTAGTCTGCAGGGCTGTGACTGTGCCTGACTTTGTCTTTGACATTCTGTCTTATAATTGACCATGGAACTCCCATACCCCCATTACCCACATGCCCCCACACAAAGAGGTTTATTTTTCTATAGGGATGCTTGTGACTGCAGTTTTTTATTTCTTTTTTTTCCACTTCTTTATTGTCAACTGGCCATTGTTCAACAATTAATTAATGGACAGATATTGTTGGTTTGCATTTATGTTAATCAGTTTCAAAACTGCTTTGTTTCCCTATGTGTTTAAACAAATTTGTGCCTCTATGTGTACAAATTCTATATTTATACACAAAAATAAACTAAATTGAACTGAATAAGGCAATATGCTTTACAGCCATTGTGAAATGGTTTAGACCCATAAAGAAATGCAGTAGCGCTAGCATCCAGCTCCCACATAGTAGGTGAGTTGACTACAATAAGAGATTTCTGGACTTTGTTCTCATCTTAAACTAGTTTCATTAAACAGGCAGAAGAAGATCATTTACCAATGTTACAGTAATGTTCAACAGGCATCTGCTTCATGTCACACAACCGTTTAGTGAGTACTAACCCAACCTCAGGTATTACACTGAAAAGGGGCTGCTGAATTATCTACAGGTCCCTTCTGTGACCTGGAAGTTTGCATTCAAGATGGACCAGAGAGAAAGAGAGAAAAAGACAGGGAGCACCCATCACATTAACACTCCTCTCAGGATTGATTACAAATTCTATGAAAGAACCATGTAAGAGAGGCAAAGGACAGTAAATTTCACAATGTGTCTGTACTACACCTGATACAGTTTACTGTATGTTTAATCCAAAGAATCCTTGTAGGGAGTGCATCATTAACTCAGACTTATATAATATACATCAATAATACAAACGGTTTCTTTCAAAGGTCAGTGAAAATTAAAGCAGGGTTGTTTAGTAATGTGTAGAGTACAAGTCAAGGAGGTTTTGCTTTGTGATTCTCCGTTCCTGCAGCCCTTGGGCATCTTTGTGCATCTTGTTCATAACTGAGGACAGATCTAGGTCAAGTGAGGAGACTACAAAAAGTTTGGGTTCAAAGTGCGTAAACATGCATATTTATCTACTCTATACATATATATATATATATATATATATATATATATATATGTTTGGTGTCATTCTTTTTAGAATTTATCAAACTTTAATGTGATGTTGTTAGATTTTCAGATTCGTATTCCGTTTTTAAATTATAAACTAAAATATCAAGAACTCACGTCCCTCAAAACGAGACTTTCTGCCAAGCGATTTAACCACGCCCGGGGCCAAAAATAAAAGACAAAGAGTAGATGACAAAGACAGCTGCTGTACAGGCTTTTAAATGTTTGAAGCGCCAGGCGAGATGCAGATCACATGACACGGCAGCAGCAGCAAGCCAGCAGCTGATTGTGCAAAGAGGAGGTAAAAAAAAAACTGTATTTGATTACCATTGTATTACAATTTAAGAGGGGGGTGCATTCAGCCCCCCTCTTCACAACAAGAGCAGCAGAGACGCAAAGTGGCTGGCGTGTAGCAGAGGCCAGGTGGGTTGGCGAGTGAAGCGAGCAGAGGTAAGCCCCCTAGTTAAACAATAAAAATGAAACACAAGTAGTGTCATTGTGCAGAGCAGTTAACACGTTCTTAATAAATAAATATCTATAAAAACAGTACTGTGAAGAAGATAAAAATCAAAACCAAAATCCAATAAACAACTAAAGACAAGAATAAAATTAGTTTCAGAATTGGCTTTCTCCCCATCTTGTTTTCCATTCTCTCTTTCTCTCTTGGTTTCTCTCCACTGCTCTCCTTCCACGTCTGTTTAGCAGGAGTGAGACACCAACAAACACTGTTCCATTTATGGTTGTCTCCCCCAGGCCACTCTGACTGTACCAGCTGGGTTCCCTGAAGCCCAGTTCCCTCTCTCAGTCACCTCCATCGGTCACTGCATGAATCTTCCATCTGCTTCACTACTTCCTGGAGCCTCTTGAACCCCAGACCATCAATAGTCATAATTGAGATAAGCCAAGCAAATGAGGACCCACTCACATAGCCAAGGATTACGTGCAACAGTGTTCTGTCCTTTTATGAAAAATTCAACAAAAACAAAACCGGTGTTCAAAAGTGCAGTGACTTAAACCATTCCCTTAAGCAATAAATACATAATCCTTAAAATCTGGTGTAGTGTGTGGACGTTAAAAGTCCCAAATAAATAATCCATAAAACTGATCTTCATATGCTGGCAGGAAACTGTCATGTTCCCAGCTTATCCTATTTGGATCTCACAGCATGAACAGACATCCTCCTGCAGGTGCAGACAAACGTTTATCCTGGTCCATGTCCCTGACGCCAATTCCTCAATGCTGCACAAGGTGCCTCCGAACCCTACTCCCTTCGACTCCTGCTACCATCCACGGCCTTGCAGTGGAGACCTCCTGGAGTACTTGTGGTTGCTCCCTGGCTTCTTTTATCTTGCCTGATTGGGCACAGGTGCGAGTGTGTGAAGGCAGCAACTTACTGACCTGTTTATTATTATTTATTTAAAAACTTGCCCCTTCACCACAGACCATTCATCACAGTGCTTCCCTTCACAGTCCATGGAGCGATAATGAGGGTTGTCTGCACTGTTCGTTGTCACGCATTTCCCCATTATGCACTCTGCAGTCACCCATTTCTCCTGCACACACCTACACTCACAGAATCTGAGACACACTTCTTATATTTCAGCTAGGGTTCCTCTCTTAGCTGGGGTTCAAAGTCTTGCTTTATGTCCTTTTTCATTCTTTGTTGAGTCATGTCATGTTATTTATCTGATGAATTTTCTTTGCCTGTACAGTAATCCCTCCTCCATCGCGGGGGTTGCGTTCCAGACCCCCCCGCGATAGGTGAAAATCCGCGAAGTAGAAACCATATGTTTGTATGGTTATTTTTATATATTTTAAGCCCTTATAAACTCTCCCGCACTGTTTATAAATATTCCCCGCAGCGTTATACAGCATAATCCCTTTGTATTCTCTTAGATATTAGGTAAGATTCATTGAAATTATGTATATAAACACACACTGTTTATATACAGTAAAACCTAAATATTATTTTAAAGATATTGAGTGTCTCCGATATCACATATGTTACAGCCATTACGATAGACAAGTCACCAGCAATAAATACGTACATTGCAAGAAAAATAGTATACA
>JANRMT010062796.1:22001305-22014108 GCA_026402145.1 Polypterus bichir lapradei
GAAAGAAAGAAAGAAAGAAAGAAAGAAAGAAAGAAAGAAAGAAAGAATATTTACTTTATTGATTACCTTCCCATCATTTGCATAACATAACAGTCTAGTCAGTTACTCATTTGTCCATTCTTTCATATGTTTTCTGAACCTGCCACTACATTACAAGGAAAAAATATTCTACATAACATAAAGTCAAGGAAATCGGTTTTCAAGTTCAGTCAACTTCTTCTCGCAGGAAATCAATCCACTATAACCTTTCTGGTAATTAATGGCATGGTTGCAGCATCCCCTTGTATCTCATTAAAACAGGCAACTGTTCGATTGCTTTAGCTTCAGTAGCTAGGAATTCTGAAAGAGCACATCTTTACAAACAGCATTAAGTAAAAGGTGTGCTGAAAGAAAATGAGATTATTGCAATTAACTCCTGTAGCATAGCTTGTGTCTGTTGGACCTGCAGACTTTATATAACTTCATCTTCTGATCTTGGATTATTTTCCTTAGAGCAGGGAAGTCAAACTCAAAGTCTGCTTGCTGTTCCTGGACCTTTATAAAACAGCCATATTCAAAACATATTACATGTAAATTTCCCCTTGGGATTAATAAAGTATCTATCTATCTATTTATCTATCTATGACTGTTAGTTTTCTCACATTCATTTCATTTATATATTGTATTCATATATAATTTAGCTGGTTTACATTTACACCTACCATTACACCTCCAGTGCCCACTCACATTTATCAATGTAGCACAGCACACCACAGCTACTAACCTGTAATTAGCATGGAGACTGGCAGCTCATACTGACCCAACAAAAAGAAGGGAAGAGAAGGTGATCTGCTACCCTGCCATAAGGGATTTTAGTGTTTTAGCAAGATATCAACTGTGTGAAAGAGATGATAGTTTGACTTCACCCATGCACTCCACTCACTTTTTGAGTTGCACTGTTGTCAAGCCTGGCCACCTTTCCATGGCTTACCTGACTGCTGCCGAGCCCTACATGATGCTTTTTGTCTTTTCCACAGGATGCAAAACGCATTTACATTCCAACTCAGTGTTAAATGTGGTCGCTATCCATTTGTGACCAACTCTGATTGTGGTCTGTGTGATGTAACACCAGCAGGTTTACACTTGGTTTTTTAACGTGGTCAAGTGCCATTTGATCATGACACAATTGTGACGGTTAAAGCAGGTGTAATCAGAAGTACTATAATTTGCTTTAGCTAAAAATTGTTGCCTACATGCAGACTGCTGCTCTCATTCGACTTTAGGCACTGACATCATTTTTCCACTCAATGGTTAATTTGGTGCCCTGGCTTCTGTTAGCTTTTTCAATCCATTGCGATGTCCAATAAAAGCTTATAAAGACGGTTTCAGGAGAGACACAAGTCAGAATATTAGATTCTGATGAGCAGAGAGGTACCTGAGTATTTCATTTGTAAGGAAAATGTGGCAAGAGTTGTTTATTAATATATTCAGGACAGTATTGGATAAATCAAGTGTTATTTTTTGGCCTTCAAAAAAACAGTTTGAAACCACTGCTTTGGAGCATTATGGAGTGGTAAGAGCAGATGATATGGAGACAGTATTACAGCTAGCAGATCAGGACTCGCTGCTAACTGTTAAATGTCAAATGTGGGGAGGAGCTGGTCCTCAGCCTGGCCCCTCCCACTTTTCTGTTATTATAATTGACCCCTCCTCCTGCTTTTAATTGCTGCAGTCTCAGAACTTCACCTGTTTATGATCAACATCTTTAGATACTTGGCAGTCACATGACAGCACAGGCAAGGCTAAATTGTCTTGAACTCCTCGATCTTCCTTTAGGTCTGTTTATGTTCTGATTCTTTTGTGGTTTAGGGTTTGACTGTATTCCTGTTATGTTTTGTAATTAACTTTGGCAGTGGACTTGTGATACACATTTTGTAAACTGTTGTTTGCAATCTGTTTTAGAATAATACCACAGTGATGATTTCAAGCCATTAATTTTGTACTTTTGTAATTCTTTGCATATATAAATAAATTGTTATTATTTCATCTAAGTTAACCTTGACATGGTAATAAATTAAAATTTTAATTCTATTTTTGATTTATTATTTGCACTTCATGTTGTTACACTGTGGACACTGAGCTTCGCATTTTCACCTATCTGTATACTTGTATATGGTTGAGGTGACAATAAAGTTCACTTCGACTTTGACTATGGATTTCAATTGTGGCAAAATAAGCACTTTTTTATTTTAAGAAAAATCGAAAATGTATGCAAATGATAACATTCGCAATCGATTTAGGCAACTTATTTGCATGTTGGAGCATTTTCTACTATTTATTTGCTTCATCAAAGAGACAGATAACACATTATTGTTTTCAAAATATTTTGCAACAGGGTTATGTGTGACATAATGGAGATTTGCTTAGACTGACACACTGCTGTTTGTACAGGCAGGATAAAGCATCAGGCACACATGTACAGCCGTTTCAGTTGTTTGGACTGATTGCTGGTGACCTATTTGCCGACAGGAGGTTCCATCAGGCATGGAAAAGAGGAAAATACTGCAACATATTCAAGATGAAATAACCGCTCTCAAGTTAAATCTAAAGCAGTGAACTAACCTGTAATTTCTCTGTTTTAAGAGCTGGTGACATTCAAGAGGGTTGCTTTGGGCAGGACAAATGCATGTATGTTGATTCATCCATCTTCTTGACCCTCTTATTCAGAGCAGGGGCAGCTGGAGCCTCAAAAAGCAATGGGTGCAGGAAGAAGGAACCCTCGGACAAACAGGCCCATCTTTGGGTGAACACATGCCCACCCACGTGCATGCATGCTTCACGGGACAATTTAGCATCACCAGCTTACCTAACATGCACGTGTTTGGAGTGTGGGTGAAAACCAGAGCAAACTCACGGGGACCCATATGAAAACTCCATGCAGGGAAGACCTGAGCCGCAACACTCAGTGTCCTTACTATGAAGCAGTAGCACTACCACTGCATCACTATGTGACTAATTTGTTAGTTAACATATTTACATTAACTGTGGTCTTGAACTTTTTTTGATAACATATTGCATCCATGTTTTTTGGCTGGCCACTTTTTAAACTCCGTTCAAATGTCAATAATTACTCAAGACTACTTTCTCTGTAGTTTTGTTCTCTCCTTTCTGCTTTAGCTTGAAAGTAAAAGATCACTCAGGAACATTGCTAAACTCATATGGTGAATATTCAAAATATGCGTTTTAAAGGGATACACACTTACCGGTGGGAGGTGACAAGGAGTAGCTAAAAGCATGTGCACAGGCGCCTAGTTTTAAGTTCTTTTGATAACTGTTAAACAATGTGATCATGGGACCTGGCATACATATAATTTTATAAGTCCAACTTTTTTGTGCGTATGCTGTTTTCATACTTTAGCATAAGCAAATAGTTTGGAATCTAAGGTTTTATACATGAGGGCAACTTTGACTTGGTTTCTGTATGTCAGGAGTTGTTATGTTGCCTCAATTAGATTCCAGCAGCTGAAAGTATGCTTGGTTGATGTAGATTGTGCAGTATGTTGTTATGAGTTCAAACTTTGCTTTGTTTTTGGTGTTTTATGAAGTAATGTGATGTAACAAATGGTGCCTACGAAGGGTGAACAGTTATACTTCTCCACCTGACAAGGCTAAGGTAAAAGCATTGAAAAAAGGTCAACACACTCATCCTTCATCCTTAGTTTTTCCCACCCCTCTACAAGAAACCCCTTGATAATATACAAAAAAAAACAAGAAAGTTAAATAGCATTAAACCCTGCAATAAATGTGAATGAAGACAAGTAACATAAAGTGTGCATTCAACAAAACCATCCCTACATACTCCACAAAACCGTTAACACAAATCACTGAGTCTATTATGTAGTGAATTTTACACTAAAGCTACAGAAACAGACAATTCAGACAAAACAAGAAAAAAATGTAGTTTAGAAATTAACAGTCATAAATGTGATATGTGAAAGGGTCACTAAAGCAGGTTTAAGCTGAACCCAACACTGTCTTCAACATGAAAAACTGGGAAATGCCTGTTCACTGGCATCCAAAAATGGTCCTTCTTCAGCTGCTCAATGAATATGTCACCTGAGGTGGCCATCTTTCCCACTGCAAGCCTGATCTGCCAGTCTTTTGTTGGTTTGGAAAGCTGCTGCACAATGCACTCTGCCAATCTTTCTTTTAGAAAAAATGCTGATGCTGAAGTAAGTCATCAGCTCAGGTCAGGTTGGGCAGCTGCACTGGTACAGGACATTGCCACACCCACCAGACGACAAAACAGCTTAGGATGCTGGTGGGCACACACCCCCCCAAGGCAGACATGCTGTCCAGTCCCACCCTCCAGAATTGACCATCATTCAGCTAGGTGTTACGTGAGTGTCCCCTTGGCCTGGTCCAGCTGCTCATGTCCTCAACAATGAGGATGCTGTGAGCCGGATTACCTTCGGGGAATCACGCCACATGGCTGTAATGCCATAACTGACGCTCCCTCACAATGCAGGTAATGTGCCTCATTCGGGACTCCATGAGCAACTGCTCATTCGACACAAAGTCAAACCAGTGATACTCAAGGATTTTCCGGAGAGACACAGTACCGAAGGAGTCCAGTCTGCATCTCAGGTCACTGGATGCCATCCATGTCTCGCAACCATATAGCAAAAAAGGAAGCACCAGAACTCTAAAGACTTGGACCTTCGCTTTTTTGCAAAGATATTGGAAGTGCCACACACCCCTTTCCAGCAACCTCATGATGCCCCATGCTCTCCCAATCTATCTAATGACTTCATAGGAAGATTCACTAGAGACATAAACCCCACTGCCAAGGTAAGTAAACCTCTTGACAAGGTCAACATTCTCTCTGCAGACGGACACACTGCTGCTGGCTGTGCACAAGAGGTCATTAAAAGCCTGGATTTTGGTTTTTATCCAGGGCACTCACAAGCTCAGACACTCAGACTCCTCATTCATTCTCTCGAGAGCCCTGATCAGAGCTTCCATTGACTCTTCGAAGATCATAACATCGTCTGCAAAGTCAAGATCAGTGAATCTTTCTTCACCAACAGATGCCCCACAGCTGCTGCCTTCATAGCTACCTTTTTTCTTTCTTTTACTTACTGTTCTATAGTCCTTTTTAAAGGCTTTTGGTATCAAAAACTGATATCAAAGGCAAACACTATTATCCTCCATGGAATAATCACAAATAAAAGTGCTGTCATTAAGCACTGCCACTCTTTCACATACATAATAAAAGTGAAACAAAATGACAATACAGGTAACAGAAAAAATGCCTTCTATGGCAGTGCTGCCTAATCATATGTTATGCGAGGGTAGGTTTCTCTTTTGTTCTGTCTTGTAAGAGATGACAAACACAAGCCAAAACCATAACAGAAAGTCAAACCAAACACAGCCAAAAATTGGAACCTAGAACCTAGAGCAAAAGGATTCTTAAACCAGGAATTCAAAAGCAAAAGAGTTTTTTGAAAATCATAGATCATTATGCTTTATCTTCAAATCTGGATACCTCTGAAATGCCCGGGCTGATGTTTATACCACAAGCATCGTATGTTCCAGGGAATGTTAGGTAATATTACTATGGAGTCAATTGATGCAAATATTATAAAATGCCAGTAAAAATTGAAAACCAAAGAGGGCATTATAGCAAAACACTATAACAAGATTCAACTATCCAAAAAATGCAAAAACTAATCTAAATTGAAACTCCTTGAGTCATAAATTAAGTGTATAGATCACTGAACTGCATACTGGAATTCTCAGAAAAATTCATAAGTACTACAGATAATAACACTCTTCCTTTGACCCACATTCCACTCTCAGTCCAAACCATAGAAAACTTTAACATGAAACCTACTATCTGGGTCCTGCAATCTCCCTGGGTTTGTGTTTTTTATTCATAGCTATGGCTAATGTTAATATTCCTAAGCAGTACAGAGAAATAAAAAGCTGGTGCTTACATTCAGAAATGTTTTTGTATCAATCAATCCACTCATGCTGGTCTTTGCAAGTGACTCTAAACTTCCATCACCTTCACAGAATTAACAGGTATACAGGCTATTTAAATTTTTTTTTTAAAACAATTATTTATTTTCAAAAAGAACCTCCAGTAGAGTATATCTACATATCTCCAGAAAAGACATGCAGATCTAATTAAATTTGATTTTCATTCTCTCTGGCCATTTTGGTTAAAGTAGACAGATAAAGTTTGTATAAACCCTGTAGTTTTACTTTTCCTCTCACTTAAGTTCAAAGTCTAACACAGTTTTATGATTTACAATTAGTATGACTAAGGTGAAGTGCCCATCTAATGATAGTGAACTGCTTAAAAGAGCAATGTAAAGAGCAAGAATCCACTGGATCGGCACTGGCGAGTACCATAAAGCACTACAATACTGTGCATTCTCTCTCTCTCTCTCTCTCTCTCTCTCTCTATATATATATATATATATATATATATATATATATATATGTACAGTATATATATGTGTATATGTATATGTATGTATATACTCGTACTTAATGATCTCAAATCCAGTATTGAGTTGTTGAGGGTGTGCATCAGTGTGCATCTGCAAAGACTGAGGTTATTTCCACAATTATTTAAATTACAAAGAAGATCTGATTGAAAAAGGTTGAGGATGTTCAGCTATCATCAAGTTTTTGATTGAAAAAGAAAAAAAAAAGCAGGAATGGGATATAGGAACTGTTACAGGAAAAGGCAACCACTAGAGAAAATAAAGTTAGAAATTAAATAGTTTGTCATTGAATGCTGAGGGATTGTGTGGGCTTGAAAATTAGCTTAGCGTCTTCTGTTTTTCCCCCTGCTCAGAACATCCCATATATTGGAGAGATTCATGAACACAGGGGCTGATGTCAGTGATATTTTCTACATATCTGCGATCTTTAGCCTTTGATGTTGTTATGTTTTAACTATTTATTCCTTGTTTTCTTGGAATTTAATTTTACTTGTTTTCACTTTTATTGATGACTAGCCATTCCCCATGGCTCCGCCCGCATAGTTGTGAAACAGGACAAACTTTAAAAATCAATAAACAAAAAGGTATCGCAAGCTAAGCAGAGGCAAGCTACGCTCCAAAACACAGACATAGACTGACTCCCCACTGCTGATATCAAACTTCCTCCTCTCCTCGGCCCTCAGCCTCAGTCTCGATTAGCGAGAATATATCCCTTCTGCAAACGAACTATGACACTTAGCACAATGAGAGAAATCGCAAAATCAACTGGAATGTTCAAGCAAATACTCGAAAAAAGCCTGATCTAAATCCATTAAGTAGTTCTCTTGTTCACTAGGTAAGCGGATGCAAGATATGCCCCAATGCTGGAGTGTGAGTGAGGAGGGCACTGCCCCCCCTCCCCTCGGCCCATTGCGTTTCTCTTGATTCGCACAGATAAATCGGTACCGCAAGCCAACTATGATACTTAGTGCAATGAGTTACAAAATCAACCGGACTGTTCAAGCAAATTATAGAAAAAAACCCAATCTTAATCTGTTATGTAGTTCTCTTGTGAAAAGTGAACATAAATACAGACATACAGACATTGGATTTTATATATACAGAGATGTGATTTTGTGCCAGCATCACACTAGTTTCTAGTGATGCTTTCACACTGTAGAGCCACTGGTGATTGTGTGCCAAGAGGCTGCATGTCTAAGCTTTAAACCCATAAAAAGGAAAGACTCTTCAACCTCCCTAAAAGCAATATTTAATTTATTAAAGAATTCAATGTTTCTGACTTTTCTAGTTATCACCTATGCATTTTGGTTTGCCCTGTTTATGAAAGTCTGCATTACCATTTGGATTCCTGCCCCTGTTTCTGATTTCTGGTTAGTGATTCCAAACTTGTACCAACCAGGGGTCTCATTTATCAAGCGTGCGTAAAACAAGCTCTAAACTAGTGCGTATACCAACAGCCGTAAGCACAAGAAAGTTGGGAGTTATCAAACGTGAGTACGCACAGCTGTACGAAATGACTGATGATGAATCGCACTCCTTCTAAATTGTGTGCGTGTGCATAGTAATTTAAATTTGCATACAGAAATGCCCTCAAATTACCTTATTTGGCAAACAACCTTCCATATAAAAACCCAATGCCGCCAGGGCACTATAGAACCGTTATCATGGATCCCGTGAAGAGAGGAAAGAAAAAAAAACTTCACAGACAACGAAGTGGAAGTGGAAGTGGAAGTGGAAGTGGAAGTGGAAGTGGAAGTGGAAGTGGAAGTGCTTTTAAATGAGGTACAACGTAATAAGACAGTTTTGTTTGCTGCTTTTTCAGCCGGAATGTCAAAGAAAAAAAAAAGACTTGGCGTGGGGACAGGTTACTAATGCGGTAAATGCCGTCTCACCTGTATGTAGAACTACTGCAGAAATCAAGAAAAAGTGGTTTGATTTGAAAGTGTCCTCTAAAAAAAGAATTGCAGCCCACAAAAGAGACCTCGGTGCCACGGGAGGAGGCCAGAGTCTTATTTCAGTGTCACCATTGGATGACAAGATAGCGGCAATTATTGGTGAAACGTCAATGAGCGGAGTAATCCCCGATGGTGACACTGAAAGTGCAATCCTATCAACTGCAGGAGAGGCCGAGCCATCCGAAAATGGTTAGAAGGTTTTCAAATGTTTGTGTTGCGATATATTATTCATAGATAAATAACACTCACATTGCAAATGATTTGGATTGTTCATTTAACATTTATTTTATAGATCTGCCAGTTTTGCCAGGTCCTGCTCCGCCTGCCACTTCAGCACATCCGATGCGTTTCGAGGCACGAGTCCTGACTGATGCGGTTCTGAAAACACAGGAGGAATTAGTGAGAGGCATTGCAAGCATAAAAGAGGAACTGCACCAAATCATTGTGAACTTGAGGAACATTAGTGATTCACTAAATGCATCATGCAAGTTCAATAAAAGCTCCAATTGATCTCACCATTTTCTCACAATTACTCCTTATTGTGAAACAGATTTAGAACCGTTCGATTATCCCTGCTCTTAGTTGCACGGCCACAGCATTTGGCATGGGGTCAAAACCTTCTGCCATGTGGCGATCTTCTTGTATCGGCATCTCATCCAGTGGTATACCGTTTTTAATGGCAATATTATGCAGCACACTGCATGCTTTAACTATATAGCACACCTAAAGCAAATTGATAAATATTGTAGTTATAAAATATAATTAAAACTTAATTTAAATATTTAAACATTCAAAACCTTATTGGGTTTGTATTGCAATATGCCTCCTCTGCCTGACAGACACAGCCATCGAGCCTTCAGCAAGCCTATTGCACGTTCTACTGTGCTTCTTGTGCGCTCATGTGCTCGGTTGTAATTCAGTTCCTTTTGGGATACAGGGTTTGCCACTGGGGTCATCAGCCAGGATTTAAGGGCATATCCTTGATCCCCTGCAATGATGTAGATTAATATAAAATACAGTAGACTAGATGGTATTGAGAAGTAATCTAATTGTTACACACTTACCAATTTTATATTATTTACAGTTCCAGATAACTCAGAATCACCTGTTGTATTCAATTAATCAATTTCTCAACACTGTCACTGTCACTGTCACTGTCAACACTGACATTTAAGTGGTGAAGTATAAGGGCACTGGGTTTATATGTGATTACAGTTCTCTACCACTAGGGGATTCTGCTTATGCACAGTCAGGAGTTCTTCTAAATGTGCGCACATTTTCACGCACACGTACAAATTAATGAATCGCATTCTATTAGTGGAATTGTGCGTACGCATGATTTACACATAAAACCGTGCGTATGCACGCTATAAATCCCAGTATTTGCTGGTCTCAGTTTATTGATCAGCTGATCTTTCAATGAACTGTTTTAGTGAAGGTTTTGTTTATCTTCGTGCTTTTTTGGTTACTAACTTCTTGATTTTTACTTTAAAGCACTTTTGAACCATTCCATCCATCATATCTGGCAAAGTGGAATCTGAAAATCACATCATGAGTAGAAAGTACTATCATAATTGAGACATGTCAATGCACACATTTGCTGATGATCTTATTCAAAGTGGCACTCATTCATCACTCAGGGTTTAATTTTAGAATCCTTTACTTTCTTTATCAATTTTTGGCTTCTTGGCTTCTCTTCTGTCATGGATCCCTTGCTTTATTTCACAAACCTCTCTTTTTCCCCCTTGCCCTTTGTTCCATTTTCTACTCTTTGTTCTTAATAAACAACTTCTGTTCTTCCATTCTCATCTCTGTCTGTTCCAGGTCGCCTCAGGATCCACATTAAACAATCTTATAAGCAGTTAGCATTGTCTCTGGTGCCCAGAGTAAATCTGTAATGCATAAACAAAAGGTGAAATGTGAGAGTCAATAATGAAGACATCAATTACATCCGCTGGAATAAGACAGCAAATAAGTTTTAATTTTGTTAGTCCCCAACCCAAACAAAGCATAACATAACTTGGTAGTCTATACAGAATACTTTGAAGGGCATGCTCTTGAGCCATCAAAGGCTACTTCACCTGCTTCTTATTTTAAGTACAAATATTTAGAATTCCTTGAAAGTGAAGACTATCAAAGAAAGAATTCATTTGTTCATAAACAGAGATTAATGCCATATTTATCAGCAGAAGTTCATAAAAATACCAGGCAATGAGCTGAGGACTGGGCTATGGGACTGGCTATTGTTCAGAAAAATTCATAAAAGCAAAGCTTTCAGCTAAACACTTGGTGTTTATTTTATATTGCACCTGCCTGTGATATAGCTGACCTGCAGCTCAGAAGGAAAGGCCAGTTTTTAAATAAATAATAGCCGCACTTGTGGCTCAAAAAGGGGTGGCATGGTAGTGTGGCTGGAGTGGTTTCTGGGTGCGATACCTGCTTGGGCGTTTCCGCATTGAAGTGCACAGGTGTGGGATTGCCCATGTCCGTGATTGATGCCGGGAGCTGCTAATTGCTGCACCTGTGCCACGTCTCCATCATCAATAGGAGAAGCGGCAATGCAAAGAGAGAAAAAAGAAAGAAAAGAAAAGAACAGGACGAGAGGTTAAGAGAGTAGAAGGCAGGTGGTGGAGAAGCCGGTGCAGGAGTGAGTGGGAGAGTGACCGAGAGCAGGCTCACTGTAACAATGAGAGGCAGCTGGGAAGCAAGCCCAGCAGGGTGTTTGGATGGCACCTGGGGACAGATCATTTGGGTCAATCCTACTGAGTTTTGCCGAGGAGCAGGAGTGACCACGATCGAGGATGGCTTGCCACATAAGACCATGGAAGGCAGCAGGAGTCGGAGGCTTGGGAGGCTGAAGTCTCAGCGTGAGAGCCCTGGTCACTGGGAAATCTGAGTCTCGGTCTGGCGAGAGTCCTACGGAGCCAGGGATCTAATGACTACCAGACCATCAGGAGAAGGTCAGCTGCAGGTAGGGCAACTCCCCTGGTGCAGGGCCTGGATGGGAAACAGCCAGCTAAAGAAGGTACCAGGTTTTGAAAGGACTGCTTCCAGCCATTATTGTTTTAACCTCGTTTTTAAATGGAATATTTGTTGGATTGTTTAACCTCCACATTTTCACTTTCTTTTTAACGGATTATTTATTTATTGGCTTTTGAAGCACTGCACTTTCTTTTGAACACGGTTTTGTTTTTTTTTTAAAATAAAAACACTGTTTGCACTTTGCACCTTCCCCTTGTTTCGTTTGGTGTTCTCCTTGTTCAGTTCATCCAGTTACATTACTGACGGTGTCGGGTTCAAGAGGTGCCCAGAAGGGAGATGGGAGCATGTAGCAGGACTCACATCATCACACTGCCCAACATCACAAGGCACATTTCCACACAAACGTGAACATTATTAACATTAAATACAAGAATTATCAACAAGAAATTAACGTAAGTGTACAGAATATAAGATAAGATGAGCTGGACAGTAAACTGGAGTTGATAAAATGTAGTCGTCCCTGGTGGAATGAAATAAAATGCAATAAAGAAGAGGTGGTTCTAACCAGGATTTAAATTGTTTTAGTGATAGAACTTCATAGACAGACTAAGAAAGAGAGTTATAAGGGGTAGGAGCCACACAGCTACAGCAATAAACTTTCACCAAGAGCTGCAAAAAAAAGCCTTTGGAATGAACAGAAGACCAATGCCAAGTTGTTTCGCTGCTTGGTATGATGTAAGCAAAGATGATAGACAGTTGAGGTGTTGAAATTAACAGCTTAGTACATTGAAAAAAATATGAGGATAATGCAATAATTGTACAGTTATTTCAATAAGTAAAATTATCACCTTGAAAGTAACCAATTTAAAACTTGGCCTTTTAGTTTTCTTTACTTTTGAAAATGTAAAGTTACGTGTTGCTCCATGTGCCAGTCATCAGTAATTATTTACTATGAATCAGATTTTGCTTCACTTACAGGAAAGTGTAGTAGAGTGTAAAAAACATTTTAAGGGGGAGAAACTGCTATCTGCTGCTCCATTACAGGACAACATTGCATACATTAGAGCCCTTTGTTATCTCAAATTTAAGATATCTTTTTATTTATAATGTGTTTGCACCTTTTCATCAGGGCGGCATGGTGGTACAATGATATTGTTGCTGCCTCGCAGTAAGGAGACCAGGGCTTGCATCCCAAGACCTCTCTGCGTGAAGACTGAATTATTTGCTCGTATTTGAGGGGGCTTCTTCCGGATGCTCTGGCTTCCTCACGCTACCCAAAGATATGCAGTTAGGTGAATTGGTGACTCTAAATTGACCATAGTGTGTATTTGGTGTGTGTGTGTGTGTGTGTGTGTGTGTGTGTGTGTGT
>JANRMT010062796.1:22014118-22026321 GCA_026402145.1 Polypterus bichir lapradei
GTGTGTGTGTGTGTGTGTGTGTGTGTGTGTGTGTGTGTTTGCCCTGTCTGTACTGCCTTGCACCCAATACTAGCTGGAATCGACTCCACCACCCCTTATGATCCTGGTCTGGATTAAGTGGGTTAGAAAATGACATGGCCTTTTCATCAATTATGCTGTAGATATGACTTATATTTTTATATTTAAAAATTAGGAATTTTGTAAATAGGAATATAACTCTAATCCACCATCACTCACACTCAAAAATATCCTGCTTAATAATGAGCAGAAATATTAATAGCACTTCCAGACCATATCAATTAATTTTACTGTGTTCACTGCTGGATGATACAAAGCAATGATGAGAAAGAGACTTCTGTATCACTATTTACAGTAAGGAGTGCAATTTCGATCATTCACTATATTCAGTCTTCATTTGTTTCTGTAGAACATGCTATAGTTTAGCAAAAAATTGTACACCGGACACATCTTTCCAGATTAAAATGATCTAAAATACATAGTGATTGGGTCCTAATTGTGAATTAAAACATGTAGCTGGGGCCTCACTAGGACATATATTCTAGGAATATCCTAAATTAAAATATTTTTGGGCAAAGATATTTTCTCATTTATCAGATAGCATCAGATTTACAATAAATCCAGACCCTCTTACAGTAGAGTTTGGAGTTCTTTTTGATTAGATTAGATTAGCAATAAACTCATTGTGATTTTGTATACTACATTTTTAGGGTGTAGACCAGTCCTCCTCTACTGGAAGAATTCTAATGTACCCTCAATAATTCAAAAGGAAAACAATATATTATCCAAACCTGGAAAAAATCCAATGTTCTTTGTAAGGAACTGTGCACAGCTTCTTCAGGAGTTGGCAAGAAAGCATTAATGTTATTTTAAAATAAATTTGCCAGTTCCCTGCCAACATTTCCGCTAAACCCCTATTGTTTTAATCAATATGAGGATGTATACCTAGGCTTTTAAAATTAATAATTAGCTCTCTATGTTGGTTAAAGGTAAGCTTTTTAGTGTGGTTTAAAATTAACAATCTTAACTCTTTCTTTGCTTATAGGATTGATTGTATTTCTGATGGGACTGAATATTTTTTCTTTTTGTTTATAGCTATGTGTGCTATAAAATAAGTGAATACAACTTTGCGGAGTGAGACTGTAATTTTTATACACATAAAAAATATGTTTTTGGCTTATATTTGAATATTCAAGATCAAAGAAGCTTCACTCACTCAAACAGAGGGGCTTTTCCAGAAAGTGGATTTCTGTGTTGTGTGCTTTCCAGCAGGATGCTGTGGAGCAGTTTTACTTATTATTCTTAAGGGAAGCAATGCTTGACGTGGGCTGAAACTCAGTGGCACATTTCTTAGTGCTTTGCCTGGCAGTGGTAATGTCAGATGTGTAGAATTCATTGAAATCCTTACTTGCATATACAACCACATGCAACATGGTATCATTATGAACAAAGTAAAATATATTACTTAATTTTGTTTAATAGAAAATACAAATCATAATATCTTAACTACTTCTTACCCCTATTTTAATTTGTTCAGTTTTGCTCCAAATTCCTGAAACCTTGTGAAAATTCTGAGAAAAAAAAACCCTTATGTTTTGTGATATTATGAAGAAAGGGGTAAGTGGGTGATGGACTGAGCTAAGTAGATAATAAAGGGAAGTTTGACACATATGTAATCGGAGAATCGAGAAAGGATAATATGTAAAGTGTTTTTACTGTATGTATAACAGTATAGAAGTAAAGAAAGCAAGTATTAAAGAATTATCTTTCTGGATTCTCTTTTATATGTTTGTTAACAGAAGTATGCAATAGGAATCCTCTTCGAAGAAACAAGAGACTGGGGAAGACACCATCTTCCATGTTTAATATGTAATTGAGCAGAAATATATACAGCAGTGCTGATAAGAGCTTTGCCAATTTAGTCAATTCAGAGAAGCATTATCGGTCTAGAGTCTTCTGTTTTTCTTTGTCTTTCTTCATTTCAATCTTTGAACTCCTGAATCATTGAAGGTGATTGTGGAATATCTGTGTCCTTAAAAGAGGTTTCACTTGGGTCAGATTTGTTCCTATGGCGGGGAGTAAAACAGACTGTGGTAAAAAATAGGCAGCAGAAAGAAAAAGGTTTGGGAATGGCCACCCTGTATACTGAAAAATCAGCAAAAGAAAAGAAGCCCATCTTTACATAAGCAGTGTTCACAATTGAACTGACTAACAGGTTGAGTCTGCTCAATAAATATGGTGGATAGGAGGAAGAGGTGGAGTCAGAGCCACCAGAACAGGAACTGATATGGCAGGAAGGTGGATTCTGGGTACTGGAAATGATGTCATCAGGGTTTGCCGGAAGTGATTCAGCAGTGGGTGGACCAGTGGTGATGTCATTGAGAGGAGGGGCCTTCAGTTGAACTGCAGAGAACAAGAGGAGAGAGGATCAGGTGAGAGTGCTATCCCCGGGCTGGCTGACGAATAATACTATTTGAGCCTGTAAACTGTCCCCCATGCGCACGTGTGTGACAAGACACAGTGGCGAAACTTCCATTTGGAGACTCCATTCTTCTTTGTGTCTGCACTTAATGATTCTCTTTAACAGAACTACACTGAAAATCCCTATGAACAATACAACAAAGGTTCATCAAGACTTTGGCTTGAAGGAGTCAGAAGTATATCTTTCTCTTGGTAAGTGGTACTGACATTAATTCTGACATATTTGTACCTTTGTGGATAAATAGTTACTCCTTACAGACAGCATAAAAGGCTCAGCTGAGGCAGTATGTGGTGATGCCAATTGGTGTTTGGCAGGACATTAGCAGTAGCATTTTGTTTCAAATGCAGTGTGTTTAAATTTTTGGCATTGAGTGAATAACAGCAATTGAATAGGTTACTAACTACACCTATTAATAAGTCAGACATTTTATTTATTTTATAAATAGGGTATTATACTCTTCTTACACTAAATGGAGTTTAAGCTAACATGCATGCATTGTTAGCCATTTGACATTGTGCAACTCTTTTCTTCCTCAAGCCAAACAACACACTCTGTATTTTGTGCCCCACAGTTACTTTTACCTGCATTCCATCGGTATAAAAAATACAGTCTTTGAGACTTTCATTTCCTTTTAGCATAGCTGTGCTTTCAATATAATTCAAATGAATAAACAAGGAAAATCTAAGCAAAAAATATAATCTTTTCTGGCAAGAGTTTTTCTTTCTATTCCATTTTACCATCCACTGCAGCTAACCAGTGTGACTTTTAACACAAGATAGATAGATAGATAGATAGATAGATAGATACTATTTGAGTTAAATCAACTTGTACCACCGTGCAGCTCCTCAGCCTTGGCATGTTACGAGTAGCCAATGCTTATGCTGAGGCCAGGATGGACTTCATAGCTTAATATCAAGAGACACCCTATTAAATTTCTGATGTCATACTGGCACCTTTTGGCATTTTTAGAAAGCCATGGTGAGATAACTGGGCAAAAGTCCCTGCAGGAAAAGATTGGAAATCCCATCCCCTTATGCTTTAATCCCTTTTTTTATGAGACGCATCTGCAATGTCATTTACAAACAAAAGGAAGGCCAATTGCAAGTTGTTGAAGTATGATGTAAAACAATGAGTAATCCAGATGACCACCACTGATATTTAGCCATATTTCTCTAAGTATCTCTCTTTTTTTTTTTACTCACATAAAGTAGCTACATAAAATGTGAACTGGAACAAAGACTTGGTAACCAAACCCACAGGGTGCAATAGCATCTGGAATGAGAAGGGCTGAGATGACATCTGCAGAAGCAATTGAGAGTTCATCCTTATAAGAACTGGAAGGATTTGACATCCCTAAGGCTCTACAGAGCAAAGGCAGACCAGGACAAATACCTAAATGACAATGTGCCCACCATGCTACATTCCTTTGGACTGATATGTATATTTATTAAAGCAGACTCCTAGTACTAGGGTGTTGTACCGTGTTAGCCATTATGAATGTAGAGAAAAGCCAAGCAAAATTACACCTTTTATTGGCTAACTAAAAAGATTACGAAAGCTTGCATATTGTAAGCAGACTCCTAGTAAAAGACCTTGGCCACGAATCTCCTCTAGGCATATTACAACTCTACTTCAGACCACATAAATTGGTTTGCTTATTTTTGGTGCTTGAACCTTTTTATTCTGCTTCCTTGAGTGACATAATAGCCTCGGATGACGTCACTGCAGAGTAACCAACAGCATAAGCTGTCATTCCATTATTCAAACGAGCAACTTCCAGGCCTGACGCAGAGGAGCCTATAAAGGGTAGACCCTCAACAGTCACATGAATTCCAACTTGTGCAGCTACGTGAACCATCCTTGTAAAGATAGCAAGCTACCTAAAAGAGCAATGAAACAAACCAAAAATCCACTGGCACATTCTGCTGTTTCTTCATAGCACTACAATACTTTCTGCATGCCTCTCCTTATTTTGTTAATAAAGAAGGCATTTTCTTCACTTCTTGACCTCTTCTGTGTTATTTTGGAGCAGTAGGCTGCCACGGAGGCCCTCTCCTATCACTCTATGAGCTTATAATGAGCCACAGTGTTGATGACCAAAGGTTAAGCAGTTAACATGCCGACAATATTTGATCTGACACATTTCTATAGTGCCAATAATGTGATGCCCTGACATTTCAATTGCAAGTGTGCAAGCAGGGACACTCAATCAATACAAAAATTCATATCAGTCAGGTTTTTTTTTTCTTTTTGACCCCTGCTGAGCAAAACATTATAATCTAGAATCCTATAGACAAATAAGCATCTAATAAATAAAATATTATGCTTCAAAGTCTAGCAGAAACTTTTCTCCTAATTTGTATTCCGTACTGCAGTTTCTCGTGTTCCTCACAAATGACTCATCCTTCTTCTTACACGATCTGCAGCACTGCTTTCAAATAAGTACATGCGTCTACACAGGTCTGCTGAGCAACCTCTTCTCTTTCTCTATACTGAATTTAATGCTAAACAGTTGATTTGCAAACCGCATAATAATAATTAAAAAAAAAAAGACCACCTTACTGATAGCACTACTGATATAGCACAACAATATAATAATTGTCTTAAAAAAAGGCTTCAATAAGAGACTCCGGCTGAATAATAAGACCTATGCCCAGTCATTTGGAAAGCCAAACAACAGTACATCTGCAATACACACAGGAGCAGACTGGCCATTAGGGCATTTGGGTAATGTGTGGTGGGCCATGGACTTTAGTCTGGTCATGGGTCAGCTGTTTCACAAAATAAATTTTATGTACTAGTTACTGTTTGACATTAAAATTAATTTACTAAACTACTAAACATTATCTGTCCGGTACTGCGATTTATATAGTCCTATATAATATACCATATTATGTCATCCAGTTGTTTTTATTGTCAGTACACGTTGCAGTGAAAAATTTGGTCAAAACTGCCTTTTGCCGATTTCTGTTTCGATACCGCTACATTTCGGTTAGCATATATGTGCATTATTGTAATTTTTTTTTATCTCACATCAAGTACTTAAATTCTTCAGTACTAGTAATTAGTTTAGATTATGTATTATGCATTTTTTATTTTATTGATCTTTGGTTGTCGGCGTGAACGATAATTTAGTGGTTTTCAAAACTTTTCAGCTGCGATTATTAGTATGATGAAATTAAGTTATAAAGCACAGGATAGGAATTTTTCATATTAGGATGGAACATTTATAGTTTATCGTTAAGTTAATGTAACATTTCAATCATGTGAGGTTTTCATTATAACCTCGGTTATCATTTATTCCATTGTAAATGAGCAGCTACTAGCCTACTAGGGTACTGGCACTTGGACATGACATTGACATTTGACAGGTACTCTAATACCGTGTAAGCTGTGTTACTAAATTTTTATTTTTCATTAAATTTTATTTCTAAGCATGTTGTCAAATTTTAAGTTGTGTCTAAACAACAGTGTACACATTAAGTTTGGCAACAGTTTAGACAGAGTTCATATCATAGGCTTATAGTAAGTAGCGAGCCACATACTCATCACAAATTTTAAGAAAATTACAATGAATAATGGGCCAAGTGGGTCGACCTCGTCACCTTACTTGCTGAAGGATATCCGGGCCAATTTTGAGACCCAGTCTGCTCCTGAATACACAGCGTGTATCAGTCCATAAAGGTATAATTGTGACAGTAATAATTAATTCAGACCAAAGAGAGCAATTCACCAAAGACTGGGGCTAAATAGCTCAGTGTACAAAAAAAACTATAAACCACTGAATACTTTTTAGAACATTACAGCATTCAAAATATTTTGATGAGAACAGGTCATTCGGTCCAACCAAGCTCGCCTATCTTAGCCACCTAATTTCTCCAAAATAACATTAAGTTCAGTTTTGAAGATCCCTAAAATCCTACTGTTTACCACACTACTTGGTAGCTTAGTCGATGTGTCTACGGTTCAATGTGTGAAGAAGAACTTCGTAATGTTTGTGTGAAATTTACCCTTAACAAGTTTCCAACTGTGTCCCCGTGTTCTTGATGAACTCATTTTAAAATAACAGTCTCGATCCATTGTACTTATTCCCTTCATAATTTAAAACACTTGAATTATTTCACCTCTTAATCCTTGTTGGCTTCAAAGTTCAGTTCCTCATAACTCATCCATGTCAGTACTGAAATCAGCCTAGTCGCTCTTCTCTGTTATTTTTCTAGCGCTGCTTTGTCATTTTTGTAACCTTAAAAGCACAACTACATGTGGTACTCTAGGTGAGGCCTCGAAAGTGTGTCATAAAGATTGAGCATACCTGCTTTGACTTGCACTCTACATATCCTACAGTATATAACCTCACACTCTGTTAGCCTTCTTAATGGCTTCTAAACACTATCTAGAAGTTGATAGTGACGAGTCAACTACAATTCCTAAATCCTTCTCATTAGTAGCACTTTTAATCTTCTGATCTCCCATTGTGTGTTCATATCTAACATTTCTATTACCTAAATGTAATACTTTACATTTACTACATTTACTACATTAAATTTCCAAGTCTTTCTGCAATGATTCAACACATTCCAGATTATCTGCCAATCCACCTAGCTGGGCATCATCTGCAAATTTAAGCAGCTTGTTGTTTCTATTCCTTTACAAGTCATTTACATATATATATATTAAAAATAGCAGTACCCCTGCACTGACCCCTGAGGGACATCACTCTTAACATCAGCCAATTTTGATTAGGTTAATTACTCCTTAACCACCTGCTTCCTGTGTTTTAGCCAGTTCTGCACCCATCTACACACTACACCCTGAACTCCTTCTTTTAATTTAATGCCCAACCTCTCATGCAGCACATTTTCAAATGCTTTCATAAAATTAGGATAAATACTATATGCACCACTCTGACCATATCTTTTTGCTTCTTCCTCATATTAGTAAAACATGATCTCCCTCATCTCAACCCTATTTTCTCCTTAATAATTCCTGCCAGTAATTTACCCATGAAGGACATTAAGCTTACAAGCCTATAGTTACATCGATCTGCATGATCACCATTTTTATATATTATACAAATATACAGTATTATATATTATATTTTCCAGGCTATAGGAATTTAGTGACTTTCAGAAAATATATTAGGAGAGATGTGGTTATCAGAAGAGGTTGCCATGTTTGGTTGTGGATTATGGCCTTTGGAACTTCTTTCAAAATAACTCTGTATTAAATTCTATATATAGTTGTGCTTGAAAGTTTATGAACCCTTTAGAATTTTCTATATTTCTGCATAAATATGACCTAACACATCATCAGATTTTCACGGAAGTCATAAAAGTAGATAAAGAGAAACCAGTTAAACAAATGAGGCAAAAATATTATACTTGGTCATTTATTTATTGAGGAAAATGATCAAATATTACATATTTGTGAGTGGCAAAAGTATGTGAACCTTTGCTTTCAGTATCTGGTGTGACCCCCTTTCCAGCAATAACTGCAACTAAATGTAATATTCGATCATTTTCCTTAATAAATAAATGACCAAGTATAATATTCTCTTTATCTACTTTTAGGACTTGAGTGAAAATCTGATGATGTTTTAGGTCATATTTATGCAGAAATATAGAAAATTCTAAAGGGTTCACAAACTGTCAAGCACAACTGTAATTTATGGTGTTTAAAGCAGTAAAGTTTTTTTTATCATTCATGAAGCAGTTAACTTTCATTTGGCATAACTAATTTCAGTTTAAGGTCTGCTGCATTAAAAGATTTCTTGAAGGCTCAATTAACAATCAGTGCAGTTAGAAAGCAGATGAATGAAGGAAAAGATTATCTTCCTTTCTTCACCATAGTCATTTTTCTGCAAAATTGATCACCGACATTAAAACACTTTATTACTGCGCAGCAACATGTTTCATATTTCAAAGGCGGCATTAACAATAATCAGTGCCTAAATTCTTTCACTCAGACTGGAAGGACCTGAGATGAGGCTTTCTGTGGGTTTCAGAATATTTTATGAGATTATGTCGTTTCCACAAAACACCACTGACAGAAACACAGAATGGCTTACTTTAAACACTTTAAAAAGAGATGGAGCCAAAAAAGGACAATGTGTTAGTTATCACACAATCCTCTTAGACTAAAATACAAAACAAGAAGTGAAATTCAGCAAGGCCAAAGTGAAAAACAAGTCATAGGGAATATCAGACTTGCCAACTGAAGTTGCTAAGCTCATCGCTGGATCATATCAATTTAAACAACTGAACATTGCTGGCCATATCACAATTAGAGATTGTGTGCCAACCATCCATCATAGTTTTGCTTGCTCCTTTATGTGAAAGCAAATAGTGTGCTGCCTGATGGAGCCTGTGCTGTATGGTTAACACATACAGCAAGTTTAGCAGCAATCACTGCCTCTTTTTCTTTTTTCCATTCTGTCATGGTACCTAAAACATGAGACTTCAGAGAGCCAAGCTTCTCCCCTCTATAATAATGCACACAGAACCCAACCCTGCAACTAAAGATTTTGTCAGAGAATGTCATGGACTAGTTGGATGGAGTCGCACATCATGTGAGCAGCTCCATAGGAATGCACATAATGAAGACCTTTGAAAGGTTGTTCCTTGTCCATATGAGCCCTCTTGTAGTAGACCACTTGAACCCATATCTGTCTGTTTCACAAGGTTTATTCTATCCTGCACAAAGCAGTTTGATTTGCCTTTTCCGGTGCCTTCAATACCATTCAGCCATCCCTGTTAGGGGTAAACTCAGAGATATGCAGGTGGATCAGCTTATGTTGTCCTGGATAAGGGGCTATCTGTTGGGCAGACCACAGTTTGTGAGACTCAAGGACTGTGTTGCTAATACAGATGTGAGTAACACTGGAG
The DNA here is from genome assembly GCA_026402145.1 of Polypterus bichir lapradei. Lineage (NCBI taxonomy): Eukaryota > Metazoa > Chordata > Cladistia > Polypteriformes > Polypteridae > Polypterus > Polypterus bichir. Next base: position 22,023,503 of record JANRMT010062796.1, read on the forward strand.
CACCACAAGGAGCAGACCTCTCTCAATTTTTCTTCACTCTGTACACCTCTGACTATAAATATAATAGCAACTCATGTCACAGGCAGAAATTCTCAGATGATTCTCCACTTATATAGCATATCAATAAAAGGAATGAGAGAGAGTATACGAGGTGTGGCAGAAAAGTAATGAGACTGATTTTTTTATTTACCAAAGTTATTTTTTTTCAAACATCAATGTTATCCCCTTCAAAGTAGTTTCCTTGGGCAGCTACACACCGATGGAGACGTTGTTCCCGCTGTTGGTAACAGCGCTGGAAGTCTTCAACTGGTATGGTCTTCAGCATGTCCGTTACACTCTTTTGGATGTTTTCTAAAGTCCCGAAATGACGTCCTTTGAGGACATTTTTCAGTTTAGGAAAAAGGAAAAAGTCACACGGACTGAGGTCAGGTGAATAAGGGGGCTGGGGAACCACAGGAATGCCTTTTGAGGTCAAAAATTCTGTTATGGAGAGGGCAGTGTGACATGGGGCGTTGTCATGATGGAGCATCCATTTGTCTGCAATGTCTGGTCTCACACGAATGACCCTTTTTCTGAGCCTTTCATTGTTCACTCAACATTCTTAATGTTAAACGACGGTCTGATCTCACAAGAGTGTTCACACGTTCGATGTTTTCATTGGTTTTCGAAATTGAAGGCCTCCCTGAACGGTGTTAATCTTCAACGTGTTTTCTGCCTTCCAAAAATGATTTGTGCCAAAGTGTTAACTTTTCAAACTTCACACTTGCCGATTCTCCAAGCTTAACACAAAATTTAATGGCACAACGTTGCTCCAAATTCCACTGTTCCATTTTGCGTGACGCACAACCAAAAACACAACTTCGCTAATAGCAGTCACAAAAATCACGTAGTTAACGGAAGGAGTTGAAACTCGCACTGAGCTATGGGAGGGTACTGATACACATGCTCTATCAAGGACAACAGCGCAGCGTTGCCAGATCGCTTGCAGTGTTGCCAGTCTCATTACTTTTTTGCCACACCTCATAGGAGTCCGGTAGAAAACTTTGTTTCTTGTTGCAAGTTAACATCAGAAAAACCAAGGAACTGTTTATTGATTTTCACCTCATTAAAGAGCCTCTGCATCCAGTCACTATTCAAGGAATGGGTGTAGAGGCATTCCACTACTACAAGTACTTTGGGGCTCACATCAATGACAGGTCTCAGAACACAGAGGAACTGTGTAAGAAAGGGTAGAGCAGGCTATTTTTCCTTAGGAGGCTGTGTCCCTTTAATGTGGGAAGTGACTTCCTTCATATCTTCTACAACACTGTGATGGCCAGTGTGATTTTCTGTTCTGTAGTGTGCTGTGTTGGTGTGGTATAGCGGGTCCAAGGCTTAACAAAAGGTGGTCAGATTTTAAATAAATAATCTTGCCCCAAGAAGGTACAGGTGAAAATTGGGTGTAGGTGTGCATGAGTGCGTTTCGCTCCACGGTTAATGGAGGAGATGCTGGCCATGCCATATACACGTGCAGAGGCAGGCTAATCAGTCAGCTACTTCAATGATGTTGCAGAGGGAATGACTCCTCACATATGAACCCAGTTAAACAGGTAATATGAAGGGGAGCCTGCATAGGGATGAAGGGGGGATCATCGCTGAAGAGAATAGACTGGTCAGAGAGAAAAACATTTGATGAAGAACAGAAGTATGAGAACGAAGTTAAAAAGATTGAAGGAGAAAAAAGAGAGAGAGGAGAGGAAGAGAGCACCCATGCTGAATAGAGTGAGAGACAGGTGGTCTGGTAGGAGGTGAAGGGAGCACTCCTACTGAACGCTTAACTGGAAGTAGGAGCAGCCCGAAATGTGGTGTCACCTGCAGATGCCAAGGGATGGGCGGAGGGTGGGGCGGGGTTTAGTGTGTGAGGCTTAGATTGGGAGTTCTGTTGTGAGCTATGAACGATAGAGACCCAGGCCTGTGATTTGAAAGTTCACTGCACCTGTCGGCAGGCATCTACTCCTTCTGGAAGGTCCTGACAGGATAAGGGGAGGAGATGCTAAGTTTAAAGATTTAAAGATTGGGGCTCATGGATTTCATGGACTGTCTCTGGCTTTTCCTCTTCCTCCTCCTCTTCTGGCTTTTAACCTCATTGTTTTTATTGCATTGTTTATTGAAACTGTAATCTTCACCATTTTAATCATTTATTTATTTATTGGAGATATCGCACTGCACTTTGGACATTTTGATTTGGATTGTTTTAATAAAAGCACTGAATCGCTTTATGCACCTAGCCCTTACTATGTGTGAGTGACCTCATTTGCCTGGCTCATCTCAGTTGTGTTACCGACGGTGGCAGGTTCAAGAGGCTCCTGGAGGGAACCGGTAGTGTGGAGCCAATCCACATCATCAGAGCTTGTAACATCACTTCAAGAGAGGCCCGCTGAATCAACAAGCTAATTAAAAGGGCAAACTCAGTTATGGATCACGCTCCGGACCCCCTGGAGGTAGTAGCAAAATGGAGGATTAAAACAAAACTGAGTGTCATTATGAATAATGCTGCACATCCTCTCTCTGACACACTAACAGTGAGGACTTTCTACCAGTGAATTATTCAGCAGAATTGTGTCATGAAACACTACTGGGGCTCTTTTATACCAACAGCAATACTGGCAAGTCAAAAGTTTTCTTTCTTTTAAAATTTTCTTCAGACCATAGTTTGTTTATTTAACCTTCTGTTTATTTATTTATTTAAAGGGCTTCAATAAAAAGGCAAAATTTCCACTAGGGACAAATAATATCTATCTATCTATCTATCTATCTATCTATCTATCTATCTATCTATC